>JAPPVO010000007.1:119768923-120289284 GCA_030407325.1 Camellia japonica
GTGTTAGATGTACCGCAAAGGGGTTGACAGGTCTTGGGTGTGGTGGTGACCATGCTCACATCCAAAGGCCATGTAGAGGTGCCACCAGTCGTGGCTGCATTGGAGCTGCGTGTAAAGGACCTTTTGGGCTGTTCCTTCTTATGGTCTATCAGACCCTGCTTCATCGTATCCTCAATTTGCACCCCTATTTCGTGGAGTTTAGCAAATGTAAACAAAGGCAAGACTATCATTTTTTTATAATAAGCGCCCTTACAAGTTACGGACCACCATTCTGATTTGGTCATTTTCAAACGGCAAGTCATCGTAGAGGCCTTGGCCCTCCACCGAGTCACAAAATCTGAGAAACCCTCATTTGGCTCCTGACGGGTCGCTTCGAGATCATGAGTAGTGACCTCGATCTGGGTATTATAACAGTACTGTGCTATGAAGGCCTTAGCCATTTCCTCGTAGTTTCTCTTCATAGAGTCTTCAAGCTTGGCATACCAAATGGCCGCTATACCTGACAGGGTCCGGTCAAAAAGCGACAACATCTGTAGTCTGGAGCCCATTGGTCGTAGGATATCTGAAAATAGCCGCATATAGACCATGGGATCCCCGGAGCCGTCAAATCAGTCTATGTGCGGTATTTTGAATCTATCTGGCAGAGTTATTGTGGAATCTGTGTAGCCATCCTCAATATCAAGGATTAAATTCACGCCCTGAGCCCGTCTGAAGAGCTTTTCTAGCTTGTTAACCTTCAGTGCAGTGGGGTCAACCTCGAATTCAAACGGCGCCTCCATTTGATAAACTGGTGCCTTGGAGGTCTGAGGTGGAATCGGATCTTTCGGAATGCCCGCATTTTCCTGGACATTAATTGTGACCCCAGGTGCTGGAATTCCCACTGGAGGTGCATGGGATGCAGAGGCTACTATTGGTTGTGGCTGCTGTTACTGAAATCTTTCTATCACTTCTGCTTGGTGAGCTACAACCTCGGCTTGGCAGGCTGTGGTCTCAGCTTGGCTGGCAGCATCTAGCTGCATAGTCTCACTGGTCTGCTGGAGCTGACGAAGCATATCTTCCATGTTGAGTAGGGGACTTTGAGCTACCAGAACTGGCGAATACTCTCTGTCTAGAGTAGAAGTAGAAGACTGGGCCTGACTGGGCACATGTGAAGCACAACATGACTGCTGGATTGGTAAATTCTGCCTGATCCTCCTCCGTCTGGTAACCGGTGGGAGTGAAACAAACACTGGCTGTCCCTTGACTAGATCCGCAGATCTGCAAATCCTTCTAACTCGGGTCCAGAGTGCTTAGGGGGTAACAGAATCGTCTGAAGTAATGGTGAAAACTACCTTGCAAAAAGAAAATAAAGCAAAACGAAACAAAAATCACAAACCGCACAGCACCTCGGCTCAGACACAAATAACATGCAGTTGCAATCATAAGCTAGAGAACTATACGCATCACTGATTTCTGCCTCAAAACTAATACCCAGACTTGCAACTGATACATACATTCCTATAGAGTTTCACTCTAAAAGCACATATCAAGCAAGTGAGAGCTAAAACACCCCTATGATGGGGTAGGGTTACCCTGTCCTAATTTCATCAAGAACTAGGGATTCACTACGCAAAACAAGCGGTTTCATACAATTCCTGCATTCGGGTGAGCAACATGTCCTAGTTTGGAACAGTCTCTATGGTTTCCGATATGCAACTAGGTCGATTTGTCAAAAAGGGTACCTTAGCAAGACTACCTAATATACCTCTCACACCTAACACCGAGAAGTGAAAGGAGGATCAGACGGTACAGCGGTAGTCCAAATCCAAGGGTTGTGTTCCCATCATAGCAAAGCTCGCAACTAGTCAGCCTTTTGGGAAGCTTTTCTAAGCGAGCCTCCGGCAAATCGTTCAGGAATGGCAAATGGCAAACACAGTGACTTAGCACACCGATGCAAATGCAAATGCAAAGAAACACGTAAGTGTAAATAAAATAACATATCATGAGTTCGAGCCAAATTCTCTAAATCCCTAGCAGAGTCGCTAGAAACTATGGACTCGCCTTTTTCCGCAGGTTTGAAAAGAAAGGCCTCACAGTTCGGACTCTCGCAGTTCTGAATCTAGTCTCACAAGTGTAATGTGAAACTGATAAACACCAAAGAGTCCAAATCCGGCAAATCTTTTTGGAAATCGATTTTAAATCAAATAATGCCAAAATTAGACTGCTTTGCCAGATACAGAGTCGCCACCTAAATATTTTTATTTTTGGGAAAATTTAGGAAACCCATGACTCGTGCCAAAGGCCACGTGTCCGTCATCACCAAAGTTGCCTCGGCTCGGGAACTTAGGTACGAGAGGGGAAGGTCATGAATTGAGCACCCCCACTCGCCCGATCAAAGATCAGCTTCTACTAATCATGATATGATCTTTTATAAACATTATGTGCTCTTGTTCCGGTTATTAGACTAGCTTTACTATGTGATGCGCACAAGCAAGTATAGACTAAAATTGCAAGAAGTGAAACAATTCAATTTCATGTTTGTTTGCGAAAAAGGGTTTGAATTTGCCACCTCAAGTGGGCTTAAAGTTTGCGAATTTGCCACCAAACATAGTGAGCTTAAAATGGGTTTGCCACTCAACAAAGTGGGCTTAAAACTCACATTTGTTAAATTGTTCCAATTCAAACAACAAGCCTTCATCCACAGGCATTCATGCAGTTTAGCATTTAAGCACATAGCCTCATGGCAAGCATGCAAAACATGGCAACATGGTAATCACACCTATGCAAGTATGCTAAAGCATAAAACTCACCAAGTAGTCCAAGCCAAAACAGAAACTAGTTAGAAAGATGCATGATCCTAACTATACAAGATCCTTAATGCAGCATATGCAATATGTAATTAATAGGCTCGGCTACTAATATGGCATATGAATCGATTTGAGCAACATGCGATTAAACATGTATTCAAAGAATTATTTGAAATTGCAATACAGTTTGAATGATGCGCCGAGCCTCGGTGCATACAAAACAAGATAAATGTATGCAAGCATGCGATATGCTAATTAAAACATGTCCCTAATCTAACCATCAAAAGCAATTAAATAAAAGAGAGAAAGACGTGGGGTTAGAGGACACGCACACACGCACGCACACTTATTACAACATTACGCCCTCGCGAAGGAGGGTCCGAATGAATAAGAGCTAAGCTAAGCTAAGATAATTATTACAAAACTTTAATTACTTAACTATTCTAGTTAATTAATTAAATAATTACACCATATCTAATTAACTACTTAGCTAATTAAAGGATTACAACTCAATTGCAATTAAACTGAGTAATCAACTATTCAGCCCCGGGAAGTGATGGATATGCATGTGCATGCTCGATTTTCGCCCCGAAAAGGCCTCCGTTTTGCTCTCAAAAGTCTCCGTTTACAGGGTTGAGCATACTTCAGAAACCTTTCTGCTCCACCTTACCAAATCTTTGCTGAGGGTTACACCAGTGGCCTGCCAGCCATGGAAGAATGCTGCCAGCCCTCTGCCAGCCAAAAGGGTGCACTGCCAGCTAAAAATAAGACACAACCAGCCATGGATGGGGCACTACCAGCCACTGATGCATTGGATTACCATACTGCAACAGAGCACAAATAGAGCAAAAATGGAGTTTTTCCAAGGGTTGTCTGCACACCTTGTCTCTCCTTTTCATGAGGAAATCAAAGGAGGGACAAGATTTGGTTCACAAAACCACCAATCTAGCAATCTCATTGCATGATAGCTTGTGAAACCAATTATGCAAGTTTAATAAATGCAAAAACAAGACTCAAGTGACCATCACCCTATCATGCATGATCAAGGGCAATGGAGACCTAGGAAAATGGCACATTTCATCACTATTGAGTATGAAATGTCCCATTTGCCTTGTGTTCAAATTAGCTTCCGATTTCAACACATGCAATGCAACACAAAGAATACTTATCTTGCCTCTTTTACTTGCCAATTTTTGTTTACACATTTTAATTACCAAATCATCCTTTAATCCATTAAGTCCATTGGTGAGTGTCCTCTAATGGAAAGAGAGCTCAAACTCCAAGTTGCTTTGGGCATGAAAGAGGCATTACACTATTGGTAATGAACCCCCTAAGGGATTAAACCATTAGGTGTAGCACCTCCATTTCACACTTAGGCAAACAAGTGGTTTGAAACCACTTTCAAAGCAAAACCAAAAAGTGAAGAAATGATGGAGATTGCAGAGATTATAAGTGCTGGAAATGAGTGATAAAAGCACTAAAACATGCAACCAACTCAAACCAATGATGTTTAAAGCCTTAAAACAACAAGCTAGTGCAAGGAACTTACACTACAACTATGCAAAACAAGACTCAAAAGACTTAACCAACCCAAAACAGAGCTAAAATAGGTCAAAACTGAGCTGAAAACATGTTGGACTTGAGCCACAAAAAGCTAAAACATTAAACTAATACATGAGGCTAACTAGACATGCAAACAAGACAGAAGGAGTGGAGGATAACCCCTCCAATTTTGGATTTCAAAATGAGTTTTTTACCACTGAAAAAACTTCTGAAATTCAGTGGTTAAAAGGCCTAAAAAAGTTGGTTTTAAAGTGATGAATAAAGGCACAAAAGCCTTACAAACTAAGAAACAAGAAGGGTGAGCCACTTCCTAACTAAAAAATGGCTCAAACCACCATTTTTAAGCCACAAAAACAGAGCTTTTTACAGTTCAAGACCAGCCCCAAAACAGTTGAAAAGGATGGCAAAACAAGTATACAAAACAAGTATAAACAAGGTAAGTATTATACCTTCGAAGCAAAACACAAGTTAGCCAACAATCCAAGCCAAAAACCACCTTCTAGAGCGCAAAGAAGGTGCCAAGTTACCTCAGCTCAAGGACTAGCAACTTTGGTTAAGGTAGTGTTTGTAAAAGTGTAAATAAAACAAGCACTTAGGCACAAAATTGTAAGAGAGAGAGAGAAATCTAGAGAGCGAGAAAATTTTTATGTCTCAAAATTTTCTAACCCCTTCACATGAGAGAGAGGTGTCCTATATATAGAAAAACACAAATTTCCCTCATAGACATCTAGCCACACATGTGTAGGAAGATGCATGAATGTGTGCAAACAACTGGCACAAAATATCACAAAATATCTGCAGCAAATAATGATGGCCGGCAAGGCACATCAATGGCCAGCAAAGAAGAAGTGGTGGCCGGCAGCCTCCAAAGATGGCCGGCAGGTCATCAGAAACTTAAAGCTGAAAAGAACCAGGCATGGTCCAAAGATGAGACAAAATGGATGTAGGGCTTGAAATGCTCAAACCTGTGGCATTCTGCTGCGGACTTCGAGCGCTTGGCGAGCAAACAGACTAGTCATCAGATGTACCTTCAAGAACATCCAAGTCTTAAAGGGCCGTCAAAAATGGGGTGTCTATAACGCCACCATCCAACTAATTCATTAAACCAATTTACCAACCACATTAATTCCCTCCACCACCTACCTCAATTATTTACCCTCTATATCAGCTCAAGATTGTAGATGAAACAGATATACAAATTCTGCTCCACAAACACTACAAATTCGGCATCACCAAATTCTATTCCCAAACACTACATATTCACTCTATACAAACTCTATATTGGAAGTGTGGATTGACAGAATTAGCAAGGCAAAGCATCTGAAGCAACAAGGCCAACAGCAGCAGGAACAAGAAGCCAGCAGGAAAATAGAGTGAGTGTTCAACATGGGTCAACCGGCCCTGTAAATTTTTTGTTTTTTATTTATTTTAGTGTGCACTTCCTTGCACTTCTATACACCACATTTCACACCAGAAAAAAGGCTTCTATAGGAGAAAGATGAAGAGCATAACACCATGTTTTAATTGTTGAAGTTTAACCTTGTTCTAAATCAAACTACATTAATGTTTAACCTTGGAAATTCATTTCTCTCATATGAAACAGGCAAGTGAATTGCATTAACAGACAAGTGAATGGCATTTCTATCTAATGTTTGTAATTTTCTTGATGGGGGTTTGGTTTTGAAGATGGGAACTACCTACTCTCTTTTTCTCTTATTTTATTTTGTTATCTTATTATCTTTGATTTGTTGTCATCAAATGCCTTATCTATTCACTACAAGCTTGTCTATTGTATTTTTAAATTTTAAATAATTTCATTTAGAGGTGTATTGGCAAAGAAGAATAGTTATGTGTACAAATTAAAACTTCTATTAAAGTAATTTTTAAAGTCTTGTTTTGCCATTCTCCTTGATATAAGATCATAATTATTTGTTAAACTACAACCTATAACATCCCTTTCCTTCCCATCTCAACCTAATTTTTCATGGTGAAAGCTCATTTCCATTTTACAGTTAAGTTTTGCACTCTGAATGTCAGCTCTAATTCACTTTTCATATTTAACACATTTCCATTTTAATTTCAGCTCATGTGTAATTCACCATTGATATTTAACACATTTCCATAAAAATTTAACAGATATTCACATCATGCCTAGAACTAAAAGAGCCAGACCAGAACATGGTGAAAGCTCCAACCCTCCATAACGCCAACAACAGCAGCCTCAAAATCAGTCTTATCCTACTTCTGATTTTCTCAGTAAAAGTCATGAACAAGCCTTTCAAAGCTTCTCTAGCTGACCTATTGTAACAGGGAGGAGGGTAAATCTGCCACCTCAATATGATGCACTATTAGTTAGCAAACTTGATGCAATGGGATGGCTAAATTTAATTAATTTACCGTAAAAGGTATATCCACGAATGGTGGCTTTATTTTATGTTCACCTAAGAGGTACTAACGAAGAAGATAGAAATTTTACTCTTCTGTCTTATGTGAAAGAAAAGGGTATTCAGTTTGATATCCTTACTTTGGAAGGAATTATTGGAGTTGAGGTATGTGATATGCATATCCATTTTCAGAGTGAGGCTGACTTAGTTAATCTTGTTGGTAATAGCAGTGACGTATATACTACTATTTGTGAGAACAAATTTAACGATTATTCTACAAGTAAGACATTTGAAACCCTATCTTCGGATTCTTCACCGGTGGATTGTAGAAAATGTCACTCCGAAAAGAGGACATTTTGATGTTGTCCCATATTTTAATGCCTATTTGTTATACTGTTTCGAAGTTGGCCATAAAATAGATTTGTGCTACATAATAATGAAAGAAATGATGTATGCAAATCTTGGTCAATTCATGGGGTGGTCATTATTTTTTGGAGCACTCTTGACAAAAATTTTCAAACATTTTAGGGTTCACCTTGTAGATGAAACAAAGACCAAAATTTGTTCACCCATTAATCAGTATACACTGACCCGTGCTGGTGGAGCCGACAATTTAATGGGAAGTCTTAATGCATATGACCCAAAAGATGATGTCCCACCAGATCATGCTCCAGAAGATCCTCATGCCAATGTGATGCCATCAACTGAACAACCTCAATATTGGACTGAGTTTTTGGCCATGGAAGAACAACGTTATAATCAGCTCGTTCAATGGGAACATCAAATGGCTAATCAGGTTAATTCATTGGGTTCTCAGTTTGATGCATTTGCCACTACGCAGAACTCATTAATTTAACAATTTAGTGAGTTCCATTTGGACATTGAAAGACGTAATGAAGTGGCAAGCAATCGCATAGATAGGATTAAGCATCGCATAAATGACATATACCATCACTACTTCCCTCTTCCACCACCGCCGGAGAATGACTGTTGATGTGTTTCGCTGACAGCTTGGATGACATCATTTTAATTTATTTGTTTTTAGAATGTACTTTTACATTATGTATTTTCGTTGTTTTGTATTTTGCTATTTTAACAACCTTTTGTTGGGTCAATTTGTTTTATAAATGTAGTGATTTTGTCTTGTGTAATACAGTTAGCTTCCCCTATCATATTGTCTGATATTAAATCCTCTGTTAGTTTTTCACTTCCATTGCCAATCAAAAACTTGTGCACCATCTTTTGAAGCTTCAGGGATTCCACTGCTCCTTTTCTCTTTGATAATTTTATTTACTTAAATCAACCATTTTCTTCTTTGCCTGAAAAACAAATCCCAAGTGCAAACCATTTTAGTTGATTTTTTTTTAAGAAATTAAAGAATGTAATTTAACTAAAACTTGCTTCTAATGATCTGGAGTAAACTGAGTGCCGCCCAGGTGGTTCATCCCTTGATCACATATTCGTACTATCCTCGAAATCTAACAACTCAGCAGTGACAGACTTCGCTGAGGTAGGTGGAAGGATGACCTCATTGTCGATCAAATCGTGTACTTCATGACGAAGACGGAAACAGTTGTCGGTGCTATGACCGGTTTGCTGGTGGTACGTGCAGTACAAGGTAGTATCATGTGAAGGAGGGAGATTCTTCGAGAGAGGCCGAGGCTCAAGGGGTCTAAGATGGCCCTTTTCGGCAAGGATCTGGAGCGTCTTAGACAAAGGCATATAAAGGGCGTGGAATACCCTGCGACCTCGGGGTAGATACTTTGAGGTTTGTTGACTTTTGCCAGACGCACTGGCAAAAGGATCGGCAAGTGCTGCTTTGGCCTTCTAATCCTTTCCAGGTGCAGAGTTAGGGTTGGAGGGAACGGTTCTGGCATGACGATTCCTATCCCGATTTTCTGCCTGGCTCGAACTGCCTTCGATCGAAGCAGGGAAAGCGTCATCCATAGTTTTAGCCACAACTGTGAATATTTGTTGTTTACTTAATCCCCCGGCTTTCAAAGCCTCGACTGCCCACAGCAGTTGTTCAACGGGATCAGCATCTGTTCCCACTTTCTTCTTACCTCTAGCCTCAGCTTGATCGAGGGTTTGGGTTGCTACATCTGAGTGGAACCCGGTTATTGTTGACATGTCATGGCCATAGCTTGAGACAGCCTCAGGTTGGCTGAGCTCAATTACAATTCGCCTCAATAGCGGGGGCTCCTGCGGTACGAAATTCCCGGCGTAGGATGTGGTTGGTGGCGAAGCCGACATTTCGTAGGCGAAATCAGCCACAGATCGCTGAAGATCGCCAATCATTCCAATCAATTCAAACGTGGTGGGCTCACGAGCTTGACACGACTGGGGCGTCCAGACCGAGCGCGCGGCAGGCGACCTGGGCGTGTATGGTACTTCAATATTGGTCTCATCCCACAAGATGTTTCCTTGGTCCAATGCGGCTGCCATGAACACAATTTCTTCTGAGTCTTGTGTCATCATAAGTCCGCTGAGCTGAACGGAGGTGATGTGACTGGTGACTAACAGATCAGATAAACTAGTGAGCCTTGACTGGCCTTTCTCTGTCTTGCCTCAGCGAAGGAAAATACTGGCTGCTCTTAATTGAATCTCCTGAACCCCCCTGAAAGAGAAAACAAGCAGCATCTCAGCCCAATTTCACTAGGACAGATATAAGCATAGTTGAATAACTGCATTCGACCACTGATTATTGTCCTCCAAATTACCGCCCCAAAACTGAATCTGATACCCGCAGATAACTGATTCCCAAAATACTGAACTGGCGCCCGCAGGCCTGATACCCAAACTTGCAAACTAATACATGCATTCCTGTAGAGACGCACTCTAAAAGCACATAGCAAACAAGTGAGAGCCAAAAACACCCCTATGTTGGGGTAAGGTTTCCCTGTCCTATTTTGTCAGGAGCTAGGGTTTCACTACGCATGCAGTGGTTTCAAACAACCTATAATCGGGTAAGCAACCTGTCCTAGCTTGGAATGGTCACTATGGATTCCGAATATGCACTAGGTCGAATGGTCAAAAAGGGTGCCCCGGTAAAAACCGGGTTTGTGTTCCCGTCGTGGCAGAGCCCGCAACCGGTCAGCCTTATGGCACGCTTCTCGAAGCGAGCCTCCGGCAAACCGTTCAGGAATAGCATACGGCAAACACGGTGTCCTAGGCGCACCAATGCAAATGCAATGCAAAGAAACACATAAGTGTAGTCAAAACCAGATATCGTGAGTTCGAGTCAAGTTCTCTAACTTCCCCAGCAGAGTCGCCAGAAACTGTAGACGTCCCCGAACGTCCCGGGAGGGAATCCCGTTTTGTTCATTTGGGCTCGCTACAGTTCAGACTCGAATGTCACGGTTCTGAATCTAATCCTGCAAAGTGCAATGCGAGATCGATAAATCACCAAAGAGTCCAAATCCGGCAAATCGTTTTGAAAAACAGATTTTTAGAAAGAAGTGCCAAACATGGACTGCTTTGCCAGATACAGAGTCGCCACCTAAATATTTTGTTTTGGGGGAATTTAGGAAACCCTGACTCGTGCCTAAGGCCACGTGTCCGTCATCACCAAAGTTGTCTCGGCTCGGGAACTTGGGTACGATTGGGGAAGGTCATTTCATGAGCACCCCCGCTCGCCCGATCAAAGATCGGCCACTACTAAACATGATATCAAGTTTTGAAAACATTATGTGCTCTTATTCCGGTTATTAGCCTAGATTTACTACGTGATGCGCACAGCATACAAGTATAGACTGGATCGCCTGAGTTGGAACAAAACATTTCATGTTTGTTTTTTAAAGCGGTTTGCTACTCGCAAGTAGGCTAAAATGCGGATTTTGCCACCCTCAAGTGGGCTTAGAAAACATGGTGATTTGCCACTATCTAGTGGGCTTAAAACTCGCAATCAATGCATTGTTCCAATTCAAATAATCCAACCTCCACCCACAGGCATTCAGGCAGGTATATCACATAAGCACATAGCCTCATGGTAAGCATGCTATCATGGCAGTCACTCACACACATGCAAGGATGCTAAAGCATAAACACTTACCGAGTATTCCAAGCCAAAACAGAAGCTATGTTAGAAATCCATGCATGATCCTAACTATGCTGAAATGCCTAATGCAACACATGCAGGAATGCAACTACAATAGGCTCGGCTATTCTAAAGATGGCATGTGAAATGCTACAACTAACAAGTATTCAACTCGGAATTGAAATACAATACAGTTAGTATGATGCGCCGAGCCCGGTGCATATAAGACAGAATGAATGCAAACATGCGAGCATAAGTATGGTAATTGAAACATGCCCTAAACTAACCATCATAAGCTGGTAAATAAAAGGAAGAAAGACATGAGGTTGGAAGATATACATCACACGCACACACACTTATTACAAAATTGCCCTCCTCGGAGGGTCCGAATAAATAATACAGTCCGAATAAATAATTAACTACTCTAGCTAATTAAATATTACAAAACCCTAATTAATTAACAAATTAACTAGGAAAGCGAATAAACTAGCATGCAAGCTATAAAATGGACTGCCTCAGCTCTTGTTCCGAATGATGAAAGATGCATGCGTGCTCGGGTCGCTTTGTCGGGAAATTCCTTGCGATGCCCCGATTTGCCTCTGTTTTGCAATTGGTCCTAGAACGCTGTACAAAACTTCCGAAGGCTACTGACTAGTTTTTGTTGCTGGATTTCGATTTGCTGCAACAGAGAGCAAGAAAGGGGCATGGCAAAGTATTTTCAACACATGTGTGCAAGTCCACTCTCCCCGTCATTGCACAAGCTCTAAGGAGTGTAGACCTCGATCCTCGTGTCACCAATCACGCAGCTCGATGCATGATGGCCGAGGAGTCGAATTGCACGACTCAATGTGAAATGAATGCACATATAAGCATAACAAGGCCTAAACTCCATCATGGGTAATCCGGAGTGTCGGCGACTGGGAATTGAGACACGTTTCGTCACTTGGAGTACGAAACGTCCCTCGTTTCCCGTGTTTGGACTAACCCTACTCCAAACACAATGCAATGAGATGGCATACACAATGTGACTAACATGCAACCCTAAATGCAATGCAACCTAATCATGCTGGCATGCGAGGGATGATATGTACATATGCAACCTAGCATACGCAATGCTATGGACTGAACTGGCATACACAATGCACATGAGCTATATGGCATACACAATGCACACATACGAAGATGGACATACACAAAGGCATAATCAAAGCATACACAATGCGACGGTCAAACATGCGACAACATGAACCAAATGGCATACACAATGCAAGGTGGACTTAAACCAATATGAGTGGACCTCAGCCACACTCAAATCAATGGCCATATGATGGAAATGAGACAACCGAAATACATGCAAACATGCACGGATGCAAAGGACCGATCCTAAGGCACAACATGCAACTCTAACTAAGCATGGCAAAGGATGAAGTATGACATGCAAACACACATTTTCCAGCTCTGAAACATAATGTACAATGGTCTCGAATCATGCAAATATGTCACACAATGCATGCAAGATGGCTCGAATACCGAAACTAGTGAAGCGGGTTACACTAGAGGTACACAAAGCAATGTATAAATGGAAAAACCAGCCCCAAACAGACCCTAGGCAGGTCTAAAACAGTGGGAAAATGGCCCAAAATGATGACTCAACATGCAAAGAAACGAAGCTCATGCAATGGTCCGAAAACGAGGCATTTATGCACAACTCTCAAACACGTTTAAAGAGTGGAAATCATGGGAATATGGCATTCATATAAGCTCTGAAATATGATGTATAATGACCCCAAAGCATGAAAACACCTCAGTATATGCACGCAATAGACCTCAAATCTCAAAGCTAGGCATGGATATTAAACTACAAGCATGCAAAACAAGCATCATTCGACCATGAGACCCAAAAATAGAGTTAAGGCAGTCCAAAACATGCACAAAATCAGTTTAAGGCATGGCCAAAAAGTGCTAACATGAAGGGCCAAAACAACATGCAACACAAGCTAGTGAACCATGATTTGCACTACAACTATATGAAGCACATGAGAGCTCACCAAACCAGCCAAAAACAGAAGTATGTCATGCCAAATAATGCCCAAAAACCTATGGAAACATGGCCAATGCATGCAAGAATGATATGTTCCTTTGAAAGGCCAATAAGAGGGTTATTCAACACATGCATGATGGACATACAAAATGGCAAAACCACCTCTGGATAGAGGTTATGAGGACCATAAAAATCACTGAAAAGGGCCTGAAATGAGTCTAGGAAGCATGCAAGTAAAGGCCCCTTTGGAAGGCCTTGAAGAGGATTACTCTACACATGCATAATAGACATCTAATATGGCAAAACCACCTCTGGAAAGAGGTCATGCAGGTCACAAAACTCATCAAAAATGGCCTGGCGTATGGCTTTGAAACATACAAATAGGGGCTCCTTTGGAAGGCCAAGAAAGCTAGTAAAGAGAACAAAAGGGTGAGAGGGTCACCCCTCTCTGATTTTGAGGCTCAAAGACACATGTTAGCCACTGAAAATCCACTGAATTTCAGTGGCTAAAAGGCCAAACCAAGGCCGACACAAATGCTCTAAAGCATAGCTCAAAACATGAGGAAATGAAGCATGCAAGGGGGTAGATGACCCTCAACAGAAAAATGGTCTTAAACAAACATGTTTAGAAGATCAAAAAAAGACTTTTTTCAGTTTATGAAAAATCCTAAATATGCTTGCAAATAGAGCTAAACTACGAAGCAAAATAAGGCTACAAAGAGGGAAATAGAGACTTACCCTTGTAGAGAAGAAGGCCAGTAGCTTCTGGACCAAAATAAGAACTCTTCAACCTCTAAAAATGAGCTCCTAGGTGCTTAGGTTGACCATGGAGGTGTTGTGCTTGGAGGTGTAGTGCAATGGGGCCAAGAACTTCAACCTTTGAAGCTAAATGGGAGAGATACAAAGAGAGAGTGTATGCATGAGCCTTAGCAATTTTCTGAACCCTAGCAATGGAAGAGGGCCCTTCCCTTTATAGAGGAGAAGATCTAAAGCTTCTCAAAGAAGCTTAAAAGCTAGCTTAAACATCCTCCATACACGTGTATGGAGGATGCATTCTGAGGCTTCCAGCTGGCACAGCTGGCTTCAACTCATTGAGACAAAAAAGCAGAAGGCTGGCCGACCAGTTCAGGTGGTCGGCCGACCAGGGGTCAAAAGGTTCAAGCTGAAAAGGTGGTCGACCTACCCATATTGGTGGTCTCCCAGGTGAATGCAACTCAGTGGTGGTATGGGAGACCAGAAATTGTGGTTCAAAAGGGAGGGAGACCAAGGGGTCAAAAGAGTCAAGCAAAAAAGGTGGTCGGCCTACCAAGATTGGTGGTCTCCCAGGTAAATGCAACTCAGTGGTGGTATGAGAGACCAGAAAATGTAGCCCAAAAGTAAGGGAGACCAGCTCTCTAACAAGAAAACCAGGCGGCGAAGAGAAAGGTGGTCTCCAAGAAGAAAAGGTGGTCTCCCACCATAGTACCACCTTCCTAACAAAGAAACTAGGGTCCATGCCAAAACTGAACCCACACCGATGCAAAACGAAGGTTCGGGGGGCAAAACGCGCAGCCGGGTGCCTCGAAAACAGGCTGTTAGGCACCGGAGGTGGCGTATGACCATGAAGGTAGTCTCCCGGGCCACAGTGTCCCTCTAGGGAGAGGGAACAAGGTGTGTGCCAAAAACCAGAGCAAACGGAGAAAGTTAAGCGGTCCCGAACCGAGGCGCACGGCTGACAGCTCCGAAAACCAGAAACTGGTCTCCAAACGGGAATAGTGGCCTACGACCACGAAACGTAGCCTACGGCCACTGAAAAGATGGTCTTCGAGACCTCTCCCTCCCTTCGGGAAGAGAAAACAAAGAAAACAGGACCTGGTTCGCAAACCGAGGCAAAGCACAAAAGAGTCCCGAAGTCCGGAGGCAATACTCTCAGCCGAGACTCTGTGACCTCAGAACGAGCACAATATGCATCATCACCGAGCGCTCAATCGGTGACGTCTGAGTCTTAAGGTCGGTCAAAAATGGGGTGTCTACATCATGTTGCGTGGTTTTTTTGGGTTGTGTTCGAAATTCATCCCACTTACAACTTTAGCCCAAAATATCCCAACTTGTATTAAATGTGAAGTGTTTTTTCTGTATTGCATGATACATCCGCTTCGCTTCAACGACCTACCAAAACAAAATTACAAAAATTTCAATAACAAGTATACATTACAAAAGAAAATTGATATTTAATAACAGAAAGAAATTTTACCATGTCTGCCTCAGTTGTTCCACTTTGTTGCCTTAGTTGAATTTGTTCAAGAAAACCATAGAATTTATTAATTGCCTTTTATATGCCAGACCAACGGTAAGACAAACAAATACGGTTTCGATTTGATTCACTGCTCAATTGTGAATTAAAATAAATAAGTACTCGTTCCCAAAATATAGCCATAATCTGACTATTACCTGTAATAGGATCTTGAGAGACTGCTAACCAAGATCTACATAAGTTTGATCTTCTATAATGGTGAGCGCTTTACCACGAGAAACACGAGAAGTTTCAGAAATAAAATGAATATCAGGGTTCTGCTCTCATGAAGTTTCCGAAATAAAATTAATATCAGTGTTGTGCTCCAATATTTGTGATTCCTCAAACATTTCAAAATCTTCCATAGTTTGAAACAAATTCAGTAGGATACAATATCTAACTTAGACAGTGAAAAATATTGGAATGATATACACTCAACCTCAGAATCAGATAATATAAACTGAAGCTCACAAAAAAAAAATTATAATGAGACAAAACTAAAAAAATTCACAGCATGTCTACAACTTCAACAAAATATAATGCTATTATCAAACCAAAATACTCTGCCAACCCAACTGAAATTCACAGCATGTTATTATCAAACAGATATATTTTATAGAGCACAACAGCAATGGTAAGCTTTCAAAATACTCTGTCAACCCAACGGTAAATTATTGGAATTGTTGATGCGGAACAGCTAATTCTCAACTCAAAATTTATATGTATAGAGGATATAACTTTTTCATTTGCATTTTCATGGGAATTTAAATTTATATCACCCTTCAATTTATTCCTAGTCCACAAAATAACCTACCTATTTGAACCTATTCCAGAAAATAAACCAGTTCGCACCTATTCCAGAAAATAAACCAACTCGCAGATTGAGGGAGCCGGTTGACCGGTGGGTCAACCGGCCAGACATTCGGCTGGTTGACTGGTTGGCCCACCCCCAACATTACAGCACAGTGAAATAGTGAAATCTCACGCTTGTCCTCAGTTTGATGAAAGTTTTTTCCGTTCTTAGTTTGATATCAATTTGGTGAAACCATTGGAGAGGGAAAAAATGACTTTTTTCATCAAATTTGAATTTGATGCTTAATCTGATACACCGTTGGAGATGGCCTTAGGAGTACAAGAAAGTTGTACTGGTGCATTGGTTGATGAAAGTTCATAATCGAAATCAAGGTGCTCCTCCCTCTCATATTTGACAATCATATTATGTAATATAACGCAACTCTTCATTATGTTCCCAAGCATTTTCGGATCCCAAAAACGTACAGCACCACCTATAATTGCAAATCGAGATTGAAGCACTCTGAATGCCCGCTCTACATCTTTCCTTGCGGACTCTTGCATCATTGCAAAATGTTGTTTCTTTGCTCCTTGGGGAGAAAAGATTGTTTGAACCAGTGTTGCCCATTGAGGGTATATACCATTAGTAAGGTAATAACCCATATTATAACTATGTCCATTAATAGTGTAATGGACAAGGGGAGCTTTACCTTGAGCAAGATCAGAAAACAAGGGCGATCGATCCAACACATTCAAGTCATTGTGTGATCCAGGCATTCTAAAAAATGCATGCCAAATCCACAAGTCATAAGAAGCTACTGCTTCAAGAATAATGATTGGCTTTTTTTGATGGCCTACGTATTGACCTTGCCACGCCTTTGGACAATTTTTCCACTCCCAATGCATGCAATCTAAACTTCCCAACATACCCGAAAACCCCCGAACCTCTCCAATAACAAGTAATCTAGCAATATTAGTTGGTGTTGGAGATCTCAGATATTCTGGTCTGAAGATTTCAATCACTGAATTACAAAATTGTTGCAAACTTTGAATTGCAGTTCTTTCCCCAATACGTATATAATCATCAACTGCATCTGCTGCCACTCCATATGACAATATTCTCACAGCTGAAGTCATCTTTTGTAGGGGAGACAATCCAACAATATGAACTGCATCTTGTTTTTGAACAAAATATGGATTGTGTGCTTCGATGGTATTCAAAATTCGCAAATACAAAGGACGACGCATTCGAAAACGTCTCTGAAATATTATAGGTGAATAAACTGGATTTGCCGTAAAATAATCTGCAAACAATATCTCATGACCCTTCCTTTTATCGCGGCGTATGTACTTATGGCCTACAACATAACCACCTCTTTTCTTTGAGCTATCAGTTGATTGCAGAATCTGAATTATACTAGCATTATTCATCTCATAAGCCTCTAAAAGTGTGACCATATATTCATCATCAGACTCATCATCAGAGGAAGAGGAAGAAGAAGATGATGAAAATGAAGTGAACATCATAGAATTTAAGATAGTCATTATGCTCTGTTTTCTTTCACTTATGTGCCTTTCAGATATAATTGTATCACTTGTCTGGTATATGGCATACGGATAATGTGTTTATATCAAGTTTGGAAGGAAATCATTGTTGAAGGCAACAAAAAACGAAAAATATGTAATGGAGAGAAAAAGAAATAATAAACGAATTGGGAACAGAAAGGGAGGGGGAAAAAAACAATTGAGAAGCCTAACCGGTCAACCCACCGGACGTCCCATTCGCTTTTGATGCACACCATTGGAGCTACTCGTATCAGATTGAGAAAATCAACTTTTTCTTACTCAGATTTGGTGAAAATTATTATGAACCGTTGAAGATGCTCTAATATATAAGAGCATCCCTAATAGAACATTTATATCCACTCCTTACCTATTTTAAGGGTTTTGATGGCCCCTATACACTTCCAGCAACTCCTTTAAACACTCTCATAAAATAGGAATTGCTACAGTGTCTCCCTGTTTGTAGGGAGTCACTGTAGTACCCTTATATATATATATATATATATATATATATATATATATATTTGCTTTGCTTTGTTTAGGAACTATAGTACACATTTATGATTTTTATTTTTTAAAATTTATAATGAAAAATTATATTTTAATATAATAGAGAAAAAAAATATATAATTTGTTAATAGAAAAAAAATAGGGAGTCTATTGTGAAAAGTAAATAAAAAAGTGATTCTTAAAATAAAAAATAAATTTTTTAATAATATTTTAAAATAAAATTTAAATAATCTGGTAGGAATACTCTGAGGCCCCGTTTGTTTGGACACAGGGTCCCTGCTGTGTTTTCTTCCTGCCGTGCCTGCTGTGTGCCTCAAAACGGCACCGTTTTATCACTTGCTCTTGGTACCCTTATCAGCTGCCGCCATTTCTACACACCAAGCAAGAGTAGAATAGTTAGTTTTATTTATTTATTTATTTTTTTCTACACTCCAAGCAAAAGTGTGCTATGTTGGAGTAGAAAAGTTAATATATTTTGGCCTTAATTTATTTATTTATTTTGTTCTACACTCCAAGCAAAAGTGTGCTGTTTTGGAGTAGAAAAGTTAGTTTTATTACTTTTCAAAACTCATAACTAAACACACAACTCAAAATTCAAAAATAATTTAATTTTTATTTTAAATATTTTTTATTTTATTATTTTAAATATTTTATTTTATTTTATAGGAATATTTTTAATATTTTAATTTTCATAAAAATATTTTGATATTTTAATTGTAAATATTTTGATTTTCGGAATATTTTTAATATTTTATTTTTCGAAATATTTTTAATATTTTAATTTTCTAAATATTTTTAAAATATTTTTAATATTTTTAATGTTTATACAGGTCTAAAAAATGAATTGACAGAAAAATTAATTGACATAAAATAATTGACATAGAACTTATTTGAAAAAAAAAATTATTTGAAAAAAAATTATTCAAAAAAATTAGTACTTAAAAACAATTAATTGAAAAAAAAATCATTTTTTTATTTCAGTATTTTAAAAATAATTTGGTTATGACTGTTGATCAAAAATACGGATATCGAGTTATGAGTTGTGTATTTGATTATCAATTATAGGTTAAATTAAGTTTTGAAAATTATTTTGAAAACTCATCACTAAACAAATTTTCTTATTTCACATGTCACATCAAACTTTCAAAACTCAATTCCACATACAATTCAAAACTCAATTCAACACTCTATATAACCAAACAAATTTTCTACACTCAAATCATAATTCTACAACTTACAAACTCAAAATACAACTTACACTCTCAAATCATATTTACAAAACTCTACCAAACGCAACCTTAGTTTTGTTTTTTTTTTTTTAATTTTTTATATATGTAAGAGTCTCATTAATTCTTATTTTATTATAATAAAACAATCCATCTGTCAAACTAAATTGTATTTTTTTTAAAAGATTAATTTTAAAATTAAAATCAAACAAACAATACATGTTTTGACTTTTTCAAAACTAGCTTAAATGCATCAAAAATAAAATTAAAAGGGAAAAAAATTGTAATTGAACAAATCAATTTATCAAACCATAAGCAAAAAAAATGTAACTTAAAAAACAAAAGAAAAAAAAAGTAGTTGTATCCAAAAAAAAAAAAAAAACCAACTTAAGGCCAAAATATATTAACTTTTCTACTCCAACACAGCACACTTTTGCTTGGAGTGTAGAAAAAAAATAATAAATAAATAAAACTAACTATTCTGCTCTTGCTTGGAGTGTAGAAATGGCAGCAGCTGGCAAGGGTACCAAGAGCAAGTGATAAAACGGTGCCGTTTTGAGGCACACAGCAGGCACGGCAGGGAGAAAACACGGCAGGGATCCCGTGTCCCGTTTGTTCGGAGAGTTAGAGAGGAAATTAGGATTGGTAACGATGTAAGACCCACTAATATTGTATTTGTTTTGAGAGATGAGAAGGGGAGTGATAATGAGCTCCAGATTAGAATGGGTCTCCCTAAAGAGATTCGGATGGGCCTCCAGGACTTGGTATTAGAAAAATAGTTCGATGGACTAGAAATTTTTTATTTTTATTTATTTTTTATTTTATTTTTTACATGTCAAGTATTTTTTTTTTTAACATTAATATTTAATTTTTTGTATTTTTTGTTAAGTAAAAATCATTATTTTATTTGTTTTATTTTTTCTGAAAATTTTTTATTTTATTTTTGTTTTTTGAAATTTTTTTATATGTTGGGCATTTTTTTTAAACATTAATATTTAGGGCCTGTTTGGTAACGTTTATGTTTTTAGTTTATATTTACAAAAATTTTATAAATTGGTTTTGTTTATTTTTAGAAAAACATAAACTACAAACGCGTTTGGTTTAGACAAAATGTTTAAAAAAAATTAAAAATATAAAAAAGAGTGAGAAATGGCAAGTGGTGGCGGGTTGTGGGTGGTGACGAGTGGTGGCGGCGGAAGACGGTGGTGGAAAATGGTGGCAGGTGATGGGTGATGGTGGCAGTAGACGGTGGTGGAAAGTGGTGGCAAGTAGCGGGTGGGTTGGTGGTGGTGGTGGCGGAAGACGGTGGTGGAAAGTGGTGGCAAGTGGCGGGTGGTGGCGGCGGTGGAAGACGGTGGTGGAAAGTAGTGATGGGTGGGTGGATGGTGGTGGCAGGTGGGTGGTGGATGGCGGATGGGTGGTGGTGGCAGGTAAATGGCGGGTCATGGTGGTGGTGGGTGGGTGGGTGACGGTGGCGGTGGTGACAAGTGGGTGGTGGTGGCGGGTGGTGGTGGTGGTGGTGGTGGCGAGTGGGTGGCAGGTGGGTGGTGGTGGCGGGTGAGGGTGGCAGATGGGTGGTGAGTGGTGGTGGTGGCGAGTGGGTGGCAGGTGGGTGGTGGTGGCGGATGGTGGTGGCAGGTGGGTGGTGAGTGGTGGTGGCAGCTAGTGGTGGGTGGTGGTGGCGGAAGACGGTGGTGGAAAATGATGGCGGGTGGTGGCTAGTGTTGGGTGGTAAAAAAAAAAAAAAAATTAAAAACTCAAAACAGAAACATATTTTTTGAGTATACAATTTTTGGCCAAATTTATAAACTGAGACCACCGATTTATAAATCAAAAATTTACCAAACAAGTTTTTATTTGAGTTTTTAAAATTTTTGTAAATATAAACTGAAAACTGAAAATGTAAGTGTTACCAAACGACACCTTAATGTTTTTATATTTTTTTTTATTTGTTTTATTATTTTATATAAAATAATTTAACAATCCCTATACTAATAACTATCATCAAAAAAAATATAATTTTACTTAATTCTCTTATTAATAATTCTCTCATTATTAATCCATTCACTATCAATCCCTTTCAATCTACCTCTAAAATCAAACGGGCCGTGAGGGCATAAGCAAAAAGTAATACGCCGAGCAAAACGTAAGAAACAATCACAGCAATGCGGTATGAGGTCTAATCATTTATTTCTTCGCCAAGATTCCCCATACTATTTCATACTCTCCGTCTCATATTGACAATTTGACGGGTCTTCTAAAAAAAATATTAATTATTACATTTTGAATTTAATAATTTAAATAAATATATTTTTTAATTTTTTATGAAAGAATATATAAAATAATAGAGAAGTAATATGACTTAAAATAGATTAAAAAATGTGTACTAATCAAATCACTCCTAAATTTTAAAAGATTAATTTTAAAAATATCTTTTATTTTTATTTGAAAAAATTAGTCGACTATCCCTCCTCAATTTTATGTAATAAGAGAGGTTTAAGATATATTTTTTTTATTAGTTAAGATCTATTGATAAAATTTCTCTGTGATCATATCATAAAATTTTTGAAATTTTTTATAAAAATTAAAATTTCTCTATGTTGGGTTGAAATTTTAAATCGAATTTTCTCTATAAAAATGTTGAAGGATCTTAATTATTATAAAAATATTGAATGTTCTTTACCTTATAAAATCTTAATATCTGGATCTTAAAAAATTATTATTTTTATTTTTAAATATATTTATAATTACTTTACAAGGATTAATTTTAAAATTTCTAATTTTTTTTTTTTTTTTATCAAAGTTAAAATGTTATATGTTAATAAAGTTAAGCTACAACCTGAAGGGCCATCACTGATACATCTCTTCAAACCGTAGACCTTCACAAAAGCCTTGATTTTTAAATCTAAAATTTTACTTTTTTTAAAACGAATATCTATATTATTATTAAGTTAATGTTTAAATTGATTTAGTAAAATATTTTTCTCTTCATATCACGTGACAATTTTATATCTATTAAAATAAAGAAATTATTATATACAGTATAAGTAAATTTTGAATCTAAAAATTAAATTTCATTAAAAATATAATTATCACTTAAACAACATACATATTATGATATTAAATTCTTTCTTCTTTATTTTTATTATTAGTTATTTAAATTTTACACATATACACATTTCCGTATGCCGTCCAGTATGTATTTTAAGACGACAAAAAAATATAAAAATAATGAACAAATAAAATAAGCCCAAGGAGTAATATAAATAATAGCGTGTAGAGTATGATTACTCCTGTCTCTCTGGAATCTGTATCTACCCCATCTAGTATGTAATTTATAGAGAGAGAGAGAGAGAGACTGAGAGAGAGAGGGAGAGAGTTGTTGGTTGCTGCTGATGGGTACTCTAGAGGATGAGAGATTGAAGGAGAGATTGCTCTTGGAAGATGGATTTCCACAGGTACTTTTGAAGCTTTGATTCAAATTTCTAGAACAAAACTTATAGATGATGTATTGCAAAACTTGTCCTAAAACTTTTGACAGATTTTTGAAACAGACTCAAATTTCAATGGAAGATGGATTTCCAATACTTTTTTACTCTTTTTAAGTTTTGATAGATGTATAAGAGCTTTAACAATATTTCTTCTTTCTTTTTTTTTTTTTTTTTGGCTCAAATTATAGTGAAAATTTAGAGCTGGTTTGGCATGGACTAATGTAACCAAATTTTTCATGTTTGGACTTTTTTAACATTTTTTTAAGTCTCGTTTGGTTTTATTTTGAGGTTTTTTTTTTTTTTTTTGACTTTTATAATAAAAAAAAGTGTAATAATTATAAATAAAAGGTAATATTTTGTCTTATAATTAATTTTATTTTTCGTGATTATTTAGCCCAATAAATGCCAAATCGGGACTTAATTAAAAGCTTTATATGAAATGAAAATTTAGCTCAAATTTGAGTAAAAATTTAATTAAAAGTTTTACAACTTAAAATATAAGTGATTATAAATTATTTTAATTTGGAGTTAGGTTCTGCGTATAGCTTATATTCGGTAGAAATAATTTAAATAAATTTTAAAAAAAATTTATTATTTAGGTGTCGTTTGGAAAGTGAGTTGACTTTTTGATTTTTTGGCTATTTTAGCCTAGGCTAAAGAGCTTGGTTTGGGAAGGGCTTTTTGGCTTTTTTGATTTTTTTTGTGAGAGAAGAATGTAATGATTATGGGTTAGATGTGATGTTTTGTTTGTTGTGGTTAAAATAGCCTATTTTGTTTTTTGTGGCTATTTTATCCCCAAAACCAAGTTCCCAAACAATGCCTTAAAAATGGAGAGAAGTTGTTTTAACTTCTGTTGTTTTTTTAAGCTTCCAATAATATACACCAAACAAGGTGAAAAGACATTCCAATCCTTAACTTTTCTTTTCTCTTTTTTTTTTCATAAAATCTTTTGAAAAATTGCAAAACTTATCCTAAAAATCTGTTTCAACCATTTTGAAAAAAGAAAACAATCTTCAATCCTTAGTCCTTTTAAAATTTCATCAAAATTGAGAAAAATTAGGAATTTTGGAAATTTGGTGAAGGATTTTGTTCATAATTGATTTAGTGAAAAAATTGCCTCTTCCTTGATTTCATACAGATCTGATAAAATGGTTGAAATGCACTTTTAGCCATTTTTTCATCCAATTTGAATTTCATGACAAATTTGATGAATGATTTGAAGATGCTCCAACTCGAAGGACAAGGTTTCCGTTTTAATCATTTTGAAACCTTTTGAACTGATTTTGGTTTGGTTTTTTTTCTTTTTCATGGGCAGCATTTTCCTGTATTGACGTCTGAAATTTCAGGCCCTGTAATGGGAGCATTGTTTAATTTGTTTTGCTCCCACTAACAAAAATTCTGAACTTTGTTCTATGTAGACCTGGTTTAGGGGAGTAGCCATAGAATGCAAATATGAAGAGAGATAGGAACCCTATTTTGGTTGAAACCCATAGTTCAGTTATCCTAATTTGTGTAGAGACTGGAAATAAAAGTCCTGAATTGGTTGCTAGAACTGAATACCAAAATCAGTTTGATGGTTAAGCCTATTTCATTAATACCATGCAAACGTTCCGAAGGCATACCATGTAGTCAAATACAATAATTGCTGCAATATTTGAACTTTATAAAGCTAAACCATTCTAAGAAATGTGAATTTGAGAAATTTTTTGATTGATCGGTGTAAGAGGGGTAACTTGAGCCCATTAAATTAATTGGGCTCAATCAAAGTCCAGTCGGAAAGCCCAAAATTTATCTCGAAAATATTCGGATCCACGAACGCAAAGGCTTATTGAGCTTAGACTCGAAAGGGTTCAAAGCAATCCTAGTGATCCGAGGAATTTTTGGCTTCGAAGGGATTCAAACGTAATCTAAAAGTCGCTCCGTTAATGAGTCCCAGAACACTTGCAGGCTCGAAACTTTTCGGGATCGATGCACCAGAACCATGGGCGTGACGAAATCTAAACAAAGGACCCAATCCCGAGGATGGTGGGTGGAGATAAATTCACTCTTCGATTAAACTAGCCTATACCTGGGTCAAGGTGGCACGATCTAGAGGTTTCCTAAGACTCAGCGATATTTGCGGTAGGGCATTCTCTTGAACTACCTTTGGCCCTTCTGCGACAGGGCGTCCTCTGGGACTACCCCTGACCTTTGGAAACCATTGGTTAGGTGTGGCTAAGAAGAAGGATTTACTGAGATATTGATCTACTCTTTGGGATTTTTCTTATCCTCAGAGAGGTCACATCTTCAAACAAAGTGGTTAGAAAGAATATGTTATCCTATATCATGAGGTGCCTATAAATAGCACCTACCCATAGCTTTACAATGGGGATGATTTTTGGAGAGATAATTTTTTGGTAGAGAACTAATCTCCCTTCTTCATTATCTACCTTGAGAGTGAAAGTGGGAGATCCATGGGAGAGCCTTGCCATTATTCTCTCTCTAACTATTTTGCCTTCTTCTTCACCCAATCTCTTATTTCCATCATCTCTTTCATATTGTGTTTCTAGTTGCAATCATTGAACAATCTAAGCCTCTCTTGTCATTTCTAGAGAATTCGGATTTTCAGGCGATCTTTGAAGATCTTCAAATTTTCCGGCGAATCTTCGAATTTCCCGGCAAACCTTCAAAGTTTCCGGCTATTTTTCTGGTGACATTTGAATTTTCTGGCAACGTTATTGGACCCTCACACACAATCGGAAATCAAAAATAGTTGTACCAATATGTCAAACAATTAATTGTTAAAAAGACCTATCTGGTGGTGAATTTGCTCATCTAACACATTCAATGTTTTCATTCTTGCTGCTTTGCACATTGTTCATTTTTTTTCAATGTATTGGAATGACAAATAACATTATTTACAAAACTTAGCTACTTGCTAGTAGTTGTTGCAGTAGCTGCATATTAAGGTGGTTCAGACCAGATTGTCATCTGCATGCACTAAACATTATGCAAGGATGCCAAAAAATTAATAATAGGTCAGAAAACTACCCAATTGTAAAAACGTAAGAGAAAATCTCTCTCTCTCTCTCTCTCTCTCCCTCACACACACACACACACACACACACACAACACACATGCACACATGACACGGGAGATTACTCTGCAAGGTTTATATACTAAAAAATTTCTGCTTTCTGCCTTACAACTTACGTCTTCAGAACGAAAGCAGTGGACTATACACTGGAGATGGTTCAGTTGACATCAAGGGGCAACCTGTGTTGAAGAGCAACACTGGAAATTGGAGAGCATGCCCCTTCATTCTTGGTAGTTGCTAGTCCATCATTCTCCATATTTTTTATGTTTCTGATGTTCCATCTTTCCTTCTAATATCTTTATATTTAAAACAGGTACTGAATGTTGTGAACGTTTAGCTTTCTTTGGGATTGCTATTAACCTAGTCAGCTATCTCACCAAAACAATGCATGAAGGAAATGTCTCTGCTGCAAGAAATGTTTCCAATTGGACAGGCACTGCCTACCTAACACCGCTTATCGGAGCAGTCTTGGCAGATGTATGTTGGGGAAGGTATTGGACAATTGCTGTCTTCTCTGCAATTTATTTTTTGGTAAGTATGAACTGAAGTTCACAATGTTCTAAATACTTAGTTCAGAAAGAGATAGGCAATGATACATAAACAACTTCAGCTTTTTAATCATTGCTTTGATCCTTTTTTGTGTTGGGCATGCATTACGTCATCTTAAAGTTTTCTGATAAAGGCTTGCTTGTTATTTGAATGTTCTTGTAGCGTCCGATTATGTGTTACCTACAGCTTTCTGTTGGAACCATATTGGCCTATCATAGGGCCACAATCCATTCTAGATGCTTGTGACTTTATTAGTTATTGATGGTATTTCCTAGGTGTACCCATCATCTAGTCTGGTATCACTTGAATGTATGAATCACGGTGGTAGTGGTTTCAAGAATAATGAGTTAGCAGTCAGCAACTTTACCAACAGCATGGTGCAATGGCAATAGACCTACTTGTGCCAATTAAACTGGGGATTTATCTATAAGGATAAAAGGACTAATAATCTGGACATTTTATTAAATCAGGAACGGGAGAAGAATTATATGTGATGAAAGTTGTTTGATCGGTTGACTACCCTCTTTTGTGAATTTTATTACTTTGTTTTACCCTATCTTCTTTTCTGATAATAATTTTCTGGTAACTCTCAGTTCTAGAATGTTTTATTTATTACTTAATTTGAAAACAGGAAAGGAAGTCGGAACAAATTTATGGACAAATTTAATGTTCTGAAAGTGATTTGGATCATGTCCCAGTTGGGGTTTTCATATTAATTATAATCCATCCAACTTAGTTGGGATATGGTTTTTTTTTTTTTTTTGTTCTGTCCATTGTTGTCAAATCGTGAATTGTTTTGCTAAAATAGTGAACTAGGAGATTCATTTTATTTAATATGATATATGATTTTATATTTATAAACATATAAAATTACACATAATATTTAAAATGAAGTAAATATCAATATAAATAAATTGTATGTCTGTATATACATATAAAATCACATATAACTAATTGATCTCTTCTATATATCTTGATAGTTTGGCAAAAATGACATCGATTCATGCATTATGTAAACAAAATAAAAAATAGACATGAATTTCAGTGAATCACAAATTGAATCGTACAATTCACTCAATTTCCGATTCAACAACACAACTCAAATCATTTTTGTTGAAACTCATGTCGAGTCGTATGAATCAAGTAGTGAATCGTGCGATTCTGGAAACCATGGTTCTTTCCTCTCAAAATTTTCAAGAGTGGCTTTCATCTCTATCTCTCTTACGTTTTTGAACTTTGTTATTTTGTAAAGGGAATGTGCACATTGACTCTAACAGCCACAGTTCCTGTGCTGAAGCCAGCTGAATGTGTTGATTCCATATGCCCTCCAGCTACTCCTGCTCAGTATCTGTTATTCTATCTTGGGTTGTATCTGATTGCACTAGGAACTGGCGGGATCAAACCATGTGTTTCCTCATTTGGGGCAGATCAATTTGATGATACCAATCCTAAAGAGAGGGCAAAGAAGGGATCTTTCTTTAACTGGTTTTATTTTTCTATCAATTTAGGTGCTCTTGCATCAACTATTTTAATTGTGTGGATTCAAGAAAATGCTGGGTGGGGCCTGGGTTTTGGCATCCCTGCATTGTTTATGGGCATTGCCATTGTAAGTTTCTTTTCAGGCACTCCACTATATAGATTTCAGAACCCGGGGGGAAGCCCTCTTACAAGACTTTGCCAAGTTTTGGTTGCATCATTCCGCAAGTGGAATTTGGAGGTCCCTGTGGACAGTATTCTCCTGTATGAAACACCAGACAAAACCTCAGCAATTGAAGGAAGCAGGAAACTGGACCATACCAATGATCTGAAGTAAATTTTTCCCTTGTTCTCCTAGTTTAAACACTTCTATCAATTCTTACCCTTATTAATAATCTGTTTTCAGTTTTCTTCTGCCATCTAGAAGCTTATCAATTGATTTACAACTTAAACGTATTTATAGGGTGTTTTGGGCATTGCACGTAAGTAGGGCCTTTTATATTTTTGCATTGAACACACATGTTGGTTGTGTAAATGGGATCACCACCATAATTATTCATATACTGGTAGTAATGAGATTATATGATGCGTATATGAGATTATATGATGCTCTTTTGTGAAGTTTTGAGAGTCTTGAGACTAGATAATGGTGGTGTTTGGGAAGCATGTTCCCAAATTTTTTTCTCATTTTTTCCACTAAAAGACAAAAGTTTTGCAAAACCAAAAAAAACACATCCAAACAAAATATCACATCCAACCCCATAATCATTTCACTTTTTCTCTCACAAACATCACATCCAACCACATAAAAACCCAACTATCTTCCCAAACACCAAAAATTTTTTATCTCATAAAAACCTACATCTAATAAAATCTACATAAAAACTCACTTCCCAAACACCATCAATAGGTTTAATGAATTACCTTTAAAATTTACCAGGTTTACCTCAATTAGTTTATGAAGACACAATAGGAAGCTTAATATCCATTAGGTGTCCTCATTTATCCTCATTTATTTTGTCATGGTTCTGTAACATTATACTGGGATGGTAATTATTGCTTTATTTAATGCAAGTCATTTTTTAAAAATATGTCAGTTATTTTATTTTTTTCGTTTCTTTCAGTGTGGTTATTTAAGGCGTTATGAAAAAAATCATTGTTTCATAAACAAATAATTTAATTTTTGAGCTTGGATTCAAAAAATATTATTTCATGTGAGATGTAT
This sequence comes from Camellia japonica, assembly GCA_030407325.1. Lineage (NCBI taxonomy): Eukaryota > Viridiplantae > Streptophyta > Magnoliopsida > Ericales > Theaceae > Camellia > Camellia japonica. The sequence goes on from JAPPVO010000007.1 coordinate 119,797,914, forward strand.
TTGAAATGCAATCTTAAAGTGGAAGATGGAGGGGTTTCTAGTAATGTGGTCTTTCTATGGTTAGTTTTATGAATTCCTTTCATTGAGTCCTCTCACTAGTTGTTTATTGAGATTGGCTTTATATCCTTATCATCTATGGACTAAGAACAAGGATTGGAAGGCAAATGAAAATTACTGGGAAGATGCAGCAGTGTGATAAAGTATGGTATGATTTGTCAGCACAGAAGTAATAGGAAGTTCTCTGATCTATTTCGTCTCTTTAAAATAGTTTATTTGTGTATACTTAAATAAATCTTAAATTCCTGATTTTGGCAATTGTATCATCCTAATGATTTTCTTTAAGGAGACTACTAGTGACAGGTTTAGGGGGAGGGAATCTGTTTGATTTTTCTAGAAATAACTGTTCATTTGTCCGTTTGATTGGAAACATGCATGAAACAACAGTGTAAAACCCAAGTTCCAATGTTTCTTTTTCCTTTCGGCAACATGTCCATTTCCTAGTAGACCAAAACCACACCCCAAAATGAGAATTTGATCCTTCTGTTGGGTTTGGGGAGGGGTTGGTACTTGGACTCCTCAACATGATAAAATGAGAGTTCACCACTGCATTTTTCTTATTTTTATTTTATTTCTAATCATGCTTTGTATGATATGTTTTCTCTTGGCAAAAAATGATTTGTTATGTATGAAATTATGAACTATCTGAATACTTATAATTATCTCTTGTACTGTCATCTCTTTTTTCAGACTTCTACAATACTTTTACTTTATGATAGTTTGTATTCTTGATTAATTCTCACCCATTTGTTTCCCAGATTATTCACAACAAATTTTGTCATAACTTCAGTAAAACTATTATCCCTTCTGTAGGTGCCTTGACAAAGCTGCGGTAATTACAGACATTGAGAACAAAAATGGGGACTTCTCCAATCCATGGAGGCTTTGCACCGTAACGCAGGTGGAGGAGCTAAAAATATTGATTCGCATGTTTCCAATTTGGGCTACTGGAATCATCATATGTGCTGTTTATGCACAATTGGGCACATTGTTTGTTGAGCAAGGGATGATGATGGACAGGACCATTGGTTCCTTCTCCATTCCAGCAGCCTCTCTTTCAGCATGTGACATCATAAGCGTTATTTTCTGGGTCCCTGTTTATGACAGGGTCATCGTCCCTATTGCGAGGAAGTTTACTGGCAGAGAGAAAGGTTTTACAGAGTTGCAACGTATGGGAATCGGCCTCTTTATTTCAGTACTATGTATGGTATCTGCTGCTTTGGTGGAGATGAGGAGATTGGCACTTGCACAAGCCCTTGGTTTGGTTGACGAAAATGTTCCAATACCACTTAGTATCACGTGGCTAATACCCCAATATTTTTTGTTTGGTGCTGCAGAAGTATTTACATTCATCGGGCAGCTTGAGTTCTTTTATGAGCAGTCACCGGACGGCATGCGTAGCTTGTTTGCTGCATTGTCCCTTTTGACAACTTCCATGGGAAGCTACTTGAGCTCTTTTATTCTTACTGTAGTGACATCTATAACAACCGAGGGTGGGAAGGCTGGATGGATACCGGATAACTTGAATGAGGGCCATCTCGATTATTTCTTCTGGCTTGTGGCTGCACTCAGCATAGTAAACTTGGTGGTTTTTGTCTTTTGCGCCAAAATGTATAAACCAAAAAAGGCCTCGTAAGTTTTTTTTTTTTTTTTTTTTTTTTTTTTTTTTTTTTCTCTGCAAGTGCTGGGAATATGATCAGTGTATATTTCTGGAATTTCATATTTCCATCCAAGTTCCAAGAAGATGGTTGTAACATAAATGTTGTAGAAAAAGTATTTGTTTGTAATGTAAGTACGATGCATTTACGTTTATAGGCTGTAAAACGTTCATTCTGTCATGATGTAAAATTAATAAAATAATACATGAAATTGTTTGAATCTTTCTGGTTATTTGCTTTCACATTTTGTTGGTACAGGGAGAAAACAAAGTGGTTTATATTGCCCAGATTATGTTTTTTGATCTGTCCCCAGTGTCAAGTGTGGAGCCTAATTCAAGACTTTGAAGGCTCGTTCGAGTGGAGTCCTTAGGCTGCTCAAGCGGAGGTTCTTGGCCACTGGAGCAGAACTCAGGGAAGACCGCTGGATCATTCTGCTTGGGCAAAGACAGAGGCACCTGAGAGCGAAAATTAGTGTTTTGTCTAGATTTGATCTTTCTGCACTATTTTCTTCTTGTTTTAGGATTTGGTCCTTCAGCACTATGTCATATATATGTACTTCATAGTATCTCTATTAGATAGAGTTTTGTGTCATATTGAGAGAGATACATTAGTAAGAGATTATTATAGAGAGTTTGTGAATTTGATTATTTGAATACGAGAGACTTGTTATAACCTCTTTTCTTTTAATCTTAGTGAAATCGTAATGATTTTGTTGACATAGCCCTTGAATCACGTAAAATCTGTTGACATAGCCCTTGAATCACGTAAAATCTCTTACAAATGCTTGTTCGAGCGTTTGGTTTTCTTCTCCTTTTTTAGACCTGTTGTGTTTGCACGATTGTTTACTCAACTCTAGTGCTTGGTGTTATTTATATGTATACCATAGCACCTAGCACGATTTTTATTTATTTTTTTCATTATGGACTTGCCAAGAAATCTTTCGATTGTATTTGGTTCAAAGATTTGGGTAGGGAGGAAAAGGAAAAATGAATTTTTTTTCTAAATTCTTTTCCAAATTTTTGAACCAAACACAACGTTAGTGTCAATTGCTATCAGGTGAGTGAGCAAATATTGAATATAACAATGATATTATATGGTGGTATCATCATTTAATGAGCAATTTTAATTTATGATAATGATTGTGGGAGACAATGATTGTCCACTTAATCTATTTGTAACTTTTTATTGACCAATAACACTACATAAGATAATATCATTATAATTTTATTGACTAGTAATATCACGTAAGACGAATGATATCGTCATTACACTCAATATATTTTTGGATGGTATCATCAACTTTTTATACATAGGATGATATTATGTTACACTCAATATATATGTTTCTAAGTGAGGAAATGGGAGATCAATAGCAAAAACTGTCCTAAAACAACAACCACCACACAAAACACAAACACGCGAGCACATTTATGTTCTTATGATGTATCTTTTTTAGGGGTACTCGTCTGTTTCTACCATTTTATCTTTATATCTAATGTGCTAATTTAATTGTCAACACTGCATTGGCAACGTGAGGACTAACTGTATCTCCACCTCCTTAGGATGTTCATACATTCATTCAAATTGTAACATTATTTATTATTTAATAGAATGACTCCATCATTCAAATTTTGAGTTCATGATTTTTAATGGCCCTTGATTAAAGAGATTTATCAATTTGAGGTTGATTTTGTAAGATAATCTTAACAATGACAATGGATCGAAGTTCCCGTGAGGGTGTTTAATCACGCAGAAGAATACAATCTGGAAGAGGAAAAACAAAAAGAAAATCAAGTGAATTGAACCCATGTTCTGTCCATATATTTATAGTATATATGGTGGCTATTGATCAATGGTTATTACTTTTGAAATCAAACTCAATAGTCACCATATATCCAAACATTATGTCTCTTCATTTAAACTTCAAACTTCAAACTTCAAACTTCCAGTTGCTTCTTCTTGCGAGAAGATTGTATTACCATATAAAGATTTGATTCAGTGTGAGAGGGTCCATCATATTATGGTGTGATCACCTCTCATACCTTCATCTCCTACTTGATCACATTATAATATTGGTGATAAAACCTAAGTTGGACATGTTTACCTTGGTACCAAAATTTTGCCTTATGCCAACTTTCATCTATGAAATTACCTCATAGATCGACTTCTGAGGCCCGTGTGGAGCCTACCTCCCGCACGTGCGGCCCTCAACCCCGCACGTGCGAGGCACTGGCAGTCCAAAATCTCTATTTTTTTTCCTCTTTTGGGCTGAATGTATATTACTTTTTAACATTTTATTCTCACTCTAAAAATGCATTCTGCTCCTCCTCCTCTCTAAAAACCTTCACCAAACACCCAAAGAACCTTGATTTCCTACAATCCATGGGGTTTTGATCTATCATCTTTCACAAATCTTGGAGAGCAAAGCAAGAACCTCACTTTGTACGGTGGAGATCGACTTTCTACAACTTTGATTTCTAGGGCTTTTTCTCTCATCTTCTCCAAAACTTGAGGTAGAGACTCCTTTGAGTTATATATACATATTTTGCAAAGATGATGTGTTTTAAGGGTTTTCTTGAAGTTATTATATTGCTTTTGATCTTGTGGTTCAAAATGTAGAGATTTCAAAAGTGGGTTTAAATCTCAACCTTTTTGTTGTTAATCCATGAGGGTTTCATTTTTATTAATCTAAGAAAGATGATTTTGGTGAGATTTCACCAAGGAAATGGGGAGATGTTTTGTTTGTGATGAAGAACCCTAGAAATTTGGGGGTTTTGGAACATGTGGGAAAACCTATGGATTTCTTTCTTTTTCTTGTGTTAAAGAAATGAACGAGTGTAGATTTCATTATATGGTTTGCAAAAATGGCAATCTTCTTGATATATGAGGATTGAGGATTTATATTAAAATTATTGTTAAATGCATAAACATGAATAGTTGGGAGATGACAAATTGTTGAGTACCATGGATTATGAGAATCGTAAATCTTGGAAATTGACGTTCGAAAAATTACATATAGTCTTGAAGAGACTAAATTGTTAAGAATTGTGCATGATGAGAAAATATTGCTATGTGTTGATAGCTTTAGTTGAGCATATGGTTATTTTGTGAAATAACATTGGAGGGAGAAAAAATGGAGAAATGTTATGAGGCATTAATTATTGCATTACATACTCATTCAATTTATTGTTATTATTATGCATCTTGAATTGAATTTGGAAATGCTTACATTGAGAAAAGGATATTTCGAATGAGAACTATTGAAATGTTATGGGGTAAATACGTTGGTAAGTCCTGATAAGAGGTGTAGATGAGATTGATAAGTTGGCCTGAGTGTCCAAGATGAAAGACCGAAAAAACGCGCGAAGGAGGTACCACTTCCCTCTTCGGTTAGCAATCGGTAAAGTGGGGTTTTTGGTAGTACTAGTTGAGTCTACTTGCAGACACCAACCTAGGAATTACCTGAGTCGTATTTACCGCCCCTATTGTTAAAAAAATTGGAAGTTTCGGAATTATTGAGATTTCAAATTGTTATTGAAACATGGTGATTTTCAAGAAGAGCATGTAATGAAATTCCCTTTAAAATGGCATTGCATGGCATTTGCATTCAACATTGGAAGTTTGCATAACTGTATATACTTTGCAATGATTCTCTACTAGGCCTTATGCTTACCCCTATGGGATTGTGGTGCAGGAAAGGATGTGGTGATCCCGCCGAGTTGAGGGTGTGGACATATTTTGTGAAGAGTAAATAACTCTGTTTTGTTGTGATTTATTTTGCTACCCATTGGCTATTCATGTATAGGTCCGAGAGGCCATTTTTGTGTAACCGAGCTTAAGCCTTGGAAATTGTAAACCCAATGAGGGCATTTTGTTATTTTTGGGATATAATGCTCTACATGCTATAGATTCATGTATTTCTATATCATTGAATGTATAATTCGCATGTGGAACTTTTGTACAAACCTTATTGATTAATGGTGTAAAGGTTGAAGTATCGTGTGGGTTGATGTATTTGATTTATGTTGGATTATTTCGGGACGTTACAACGTGCCATTAATCTGACCGCACCCGTACAAATGTGTTCTCCCACTGACAACACACTCCAGATGACTTCAATTCACTATATTTCAAATGAACGACATCAATTTTCAGTGCTGGGTTCATAGTCCATATCCAATCACTATTGACGACTTCAGCCACACACATTTTTCATGTGTCGACCTACGCTGAAATTATTGTTGAGTACTTCCTTTAAGGCCCATACCTGAAGGTTTTCCTTAACACACCTTATCAACGACTTTTTACCGATCAAGCAGACGACATCATCTAGTCAGCACGTTGCATATCATGGACTTTACATCTTATGCTGACTATGATATCTGTACCTTGTCAGTTCCTCTATCTTATTACCTGACCAAACACATGTTTCTATACAAGATAGAGTCGCAAAACATCAGTTATCTAGGCATCCGCAGATTCATCCGACTATGCTCTTATATAAGTAGCTAAACCGCATAACTAGGCATTTTTCAATCCCATATTAGCTACATGTGTTCTGAATTTTTTCAGAGACAACCTTTTGGTCATAGGGTCAGCCACCATCTCTTCTGAGGGTATATAATTGACTTTAATTTCACCTCTCTCCACTATGTCCTGAGTATAGTGGTAACTTATATCAATATGTTTTCACGTAGAGCTATTTGCTCCACTTTTTATTAATGAGATGGCAGACTGATTGTCACAAAACATATTGACCGGTCTGGCATGTATACCTAATTGTAAACTATCAACAAATCGTTTTATCCAGACCGCATTACTCACGGCTGAGCTGCAAGCTATGTATTCAGCTTCCATAGTGTACTTTGCAACACAACTCTGTTTCTTACTTAACCAAGAAACTGTTATTCCACCAAACAAGAACACATGACCACTAGTAGATTTTCTATCATCTACATCTCCTGCAAAATTCGCGTCAATGTGTCCTTTTATGTCTAGATCACACAAACCAAAACATAACTTCAAATTTTTAGTGCCTTTTAAATATCTGAATATTCTTTTGACTGCTTGCCAATGTTCCTTACCTGGATTGGATTAAAACCTACTTACCAATCCAACTGCATGACAGATGTCAGGTCTTGTGCTTGTCATAGCATACATTAGGCTGCCTACTGCCTGAGCATACGGGACATTTCTCATTTCCTCAACGTCAAACTTAGTTTGAGGACTCATACTTTTACTAAGACTTTGTCCCTTGCAAACAGGCATGCATATTAAATCTTTTGAGCACTTTGTCTAGATATTTCTCTTGATCTAGATATAATAATTTTGAATTTCTAATTCCTAGAACATAAGTTCCAAGACCCATGTCTTTCATTTCAAATCTAGATGCCAAGAAAGTTTTGGTTTTTATAATCATATCTGGACAATTTCCTGCAAACAATATGTCATCCACGTATAAAGACAATATTGCTAACTTGTCATCATTTTTCTAGATATAAACACAATGATCTAATGGACTCACAACATAGCCCATTTCTAAAATGGCTTGGTGGAATTTCAAGTACCATTGTCTCGAAGATTGTTTAAGTCCATATAGAGATTTCTTCAACTTGTAGACTTTATCCCTGTTGCATTGGTTTTGGAAACCATCAGGTTGCATCATATAAATTTCCTCTTTTAATTCTCCATTGAGAAAAGCTATTTTAACATCTAATTGATACAATTCCAAATCCATCCTGGCTATTACTGCCATTAGAATCCTTATTGAGGCAAATTTTGCAACAGGAGAATATGTATCTACAAAATCTATTCCAAGTTGTTGAGTGAATCCCTTAGCTACTAACCTAGCCTGGTATTTCTCTAAGCTTCCATCTACTTTGAATTTCTTTCTAAGAACCCATTTGCAACCAATGGCTTTTCTTCTATTCGGGAGATCGGTTAATTCCCAAACATCATTTTTCTTGATCGAGTCAAGTTCCTCATTCATTGCCTCAAGCCATTGTGTAGCATCATTGCTACTCATTGCTTCATTATAACTAGTGGGATCATCTACTAAGTTATCAAGTTCTTCAACTTAAAAAACATAATGATCTTTCAAAAATGTAGATGGACGTCTTGCTCTCTTACTCCCACTTATCTCAAGATTCGAAGCAGGTAACACAACATCATGTAGTTGTCGTTTCCTCCCACTATTTGGTGGTTCTGGGAGAACTGGTGGTGCTGGTGACAAAAAAAGAAGAGAAGAATCCAGAGATACTTCGGAAAGCAATTCAATTTGTTCAATAGGAGTAACAAGATCAGTGGATTCAAGAAAAATAGCATCTCTACTTTCTATTAATCCACATTCAGGATGGTAAAAACGATAACCACTCCCATTTTCAACATAACCAATAAACTTGCATTCCCAAGTTTTACTTTCCAATTTATCCCTTAAAAGTTTGGGAATAAGTACATGTGCTTTACATCCCCAAACTTTGAGATTTTGAACATTAGGTTTAATACCATGCCAGCATTCGTAAGGAGTTAGAGGTTTTGCTTTTGTTTTGACTCTATTTAATATGTACGCAGCGGTGGACAAAGCTTCTCCCAAAAAATGAATAGGAAGATCAGCATGAGCCATCATAGACCTTGTCATTTCTATTAGAGTACGATTTCGTCTTTCTGCGACCCCATTTTGTTGTGGTGTGTATGGCATTGTAAACAAATGTTTAATGCCATTGTCCTTGCAGAAATAATCCATAACTTCATATTCGCCACCTCTATCATTATTCAAGTGTTTAATGGACCGACCAAGTTGCTTTTCTACCTCTAATTTATATTCCTTAAACTTGTCAATTGCCTCTGATTTGTGTTTAAGAAGGTAGATATGTCCATATCTTGAATAATCATCAATGAAAGTAATAAAGTATTTCATGCATCGATGAGTTTTAGTTCTTAAAGGGCCACAAATGTCTGAATGAATTATTTCGAGTAATTCCGATAATTTCCAATGTCTGACAAATGGCTTGCTATTCATTTCACCTTTGATACATGGTTCACATATATCAAAATCATCAGAACATACTTTAGGCAATAAGCCACTTTTAAACATTCGAGACATTTTATTTTTATTAATGTGACCTAATCTTAAATGCCACAGATAAGAACTATTACTAGTATAAACATGTAAATAATTAGAAATACAAACATTATTATTATGAATAGAAAGAGAGTACATGTCATTCACTCTTACACCTTTCACTAATACACTTCCTTTCTTAATCAATACTGTGTTAAACCTAAAATTAATCTCAAAACCCAGTATTGATTAATACGCCGAACTATTTCGGCGTATGCTGGGTACATAAAGCACATCATGAAGCACAATGGAAGTTTCATTAATAGAGAATTGACAGTTACCGATGCCCAAAACATCACTATAGGAGTTGTTGCCCATGTAGATTTTGTATTCACCAACCTTCTTTTCAGTAAACTCTACGAACATGTCTTTATTTTGCACAATATGCCTAGTTGTAGTAGAATCAATCCACCATGAATTTGATAAAGGTTCAAGCACCATTGCTTCAGAAACTGTCATGACAATAGGATTATGATCCTTTTTCTGCTTCTAAGGACAAGTGGCTTTGATATGACCTTTTTGACTGCACTTGTAACATGGGCCAATCTGATACTTGTGATGTTGTTATTTTTGCCATTCTTGTTGTTTCTTCCTGCCTTTCTGAAACCCCTTCTTCCATTTTCTCTTGAATGAAGTCGTCTTTTTCTTGTTAAATGGTGTGTGGGAATTATTCTGTAGTTGTGACGAAGACTGTGCCATCAATAAGTTAGAAGACAAACCTTCTTTACGCCTTCGCTTCATTCTTTCTTCTTCTAACACTAAGAGTACAGACAATGTCACCATTGAAATCTCTCGGCTGCTATGAGTTAAAGATGTGACAACATGATCCTAAGATAATGGAAGACTATTAAGTATGGTAGTTACTTGCATGTTGTCCGATAAAGGGTGATCAGTGTTGGATAATTCTTTAGCAATTAATTCCATTTGATTAACATGATTACCAACACTATCATTATCACTCATACGAGTGTTATTATATTTGTCCAAGAGCAATTGAATTTGAGTGTCCGATTGAACTCCATACTTACTTTCTAGTGCTTCCATTAATTGTTTTCAGTTTCATGTTCTTCAAAAAGCGAAATAATGTTGTCTTTCATATTATGTAACATAGTGGCCTTTGCCATTGCATCATTTTCTATCCATTTATTCTGAAACCAATAAGAATCATCATCTAGTTTAGAAGTGGATAAAGTGTGCAATGTTTTCTCATGTGTAAGAAGATAAGAAATGTAGCGCTTCCATGCTCGGAAATTATTTCCATTAAACATCTCAATCCTTGAAGAATCCATGGCATTTTTAATAGTCATACTAAAAACAAAAATGTGTTACAATAAAAATTCAAATGTGGATAATACAAACTAAAATAAACAAATAAGCAAAGTAAATAAGTCAACAAGAAGTCTTAATAAGGATAAGTCTTGAAGTTGTTGAGTCGGCCCCTGTGGTAAGAAAAAAATTGGTTGTTTTATCTTGGGTAAGAAGAATGATGAAAACACCCAATGGCCTTTTAAATCCAATACTTTGCTTATGAGTATTGTAATAATAGTTACGAGCCCAAGGGACACAACAGTGCCTTTTAAACAATGTTTCTTTGGATATTTTCCTTGGTAACACCCTTGGATAGCCTCCTCCTCAAATTTTTTCTTTCGAAAATGTAGTACAAGTACCCACAGAAAAATTCTTAGAAAAATTCTGGAAATTTTGGCTTTTGAATAACTGAAAACGGCCTTAAAATAAGCGAGAATGAGCCAAAAAACCGTTTGGACCAAGCTGCTACCGGTTTAAAGACTGGGCTGAACCGGTTTGGGCCGGCTAAGGCTGAACCAGCGGATCAAGGTGCAGGTTAGAGCGTGGATCTGGGCGATAAGCAGAAAGGCACGAATCTGGGCTGAACCGCGGGTTAGTGCACTAGGCAGTCCGGCGCGAGTCGCGCGTGTTTGGACTGACATGCGGGTCAGCATGTTGGGCCGACCACGTCGCTGGGTTTGCACGCTGGGCTGATTGCGTTGATGTGCTGGGCTAGGCCTGTGGCTCTGGGCTTCTTGGCTCGGCCTACGGCTCAGGGCTGTTGGGATGCGCCTTGCTGGAACTGGATTGGGCTACAAAAAGATTTGGCCCAATCTATTTTTTTTTTTAATAATTAAGCCCAAAGCCACTGATTTCCTTGCAGTTTGCTAATTTTTGGCCCTTTTGGCTTTAGCCCAATTGTTTGATCTTTTAAATTAGAAGATGTAACGATTCTTTTGCTCCGGTTATCTTCTCCGGTGGGAGTAGGAAACCACACATTGTAAGTTGGATTTTGTGGATCAAATTTTCTCCGTTTTTCACAACGAATTTCTCTGTTGTGATCAAAATTCTGAGAAGAACAAGATGGTGCTAATTTGGAGATGCAATTTGAACCGAAAAATATTTTATAAAATTTCTTCCAATAGTATAATTCAGCCTCACTTTCAGCAAGGTTCGGAACAATAGCACCAGCAACGGTTATTTTCTTTGGATAGTTTTCTGGAAATACAACATGTTGGTGATGATTAAATAAACAAACGGAATTCACCAATGCCGAAGATTGTTGGTCAATTATTTTCTGAATTTTTGGTAAAAAGAGTTCAGAAACTTTTCGTTCTTCCGGATTATATTTCGACATCTGCGATAATGTGTAAACCTACTCTGATACCACTGTAAGATAATCTTAACAATGGCAATGGATCAAAGTTCCCGTGAGGGTGTTTAATCACGTAGAAGAATACAATCTGGAAGAGGAAAAACATAGAGAAAATCAAGTGAATTGAACCCATGTTCTGTCCATATATTTATAGTATATATGGTGGCTGTTGATCAATGGTTATAACTTTTGAAATCAAACTCAATAGTCACCATATATCCAAACATTGTGTCTCTTCATTTAAACTTCAAACTTCCAGTTGCTTCTTCCTGCGGGAAGATTGTATTACCATATAAAGATTTGATTCAATGTGAGAGGATCCACCATATTATGGTGTGATCACCTCTCATACCTTCAGATTTTTATATTCGGGCCAATTTGACAGTGTAAAGGAGCGGTAAGGCTTACGTGTTCTATGGGGCAAAGCCTTAGTTCACGGCCAGTCATGTCCTGAATTTGGGGTGTGATACTAAAATAATATATATTATTTTCGTATATTATTTTATTTAGGTTACAATTATTTTATTTGGGTCATATCATCTCTCTATTATATCATTTCAAACTCAATCCATATTTCATATTTTTTCATAAAAAGTCAAAAAATATACATGTTTAGATCATCTTAAATACTTCTCAAATTTGTTGAGCAAATTATTTTTTTTTTTTTAAAAAAATGAAGCTAATCAAACATTCGTAGCCATATAACAATATCACTTTCTTTTCTTTTTTTTGATAAACAACAAATATAATTTTAAAAATAATTTATCTATTTAAAAATAATAATAATTAGAACTTATTACAAATGTCCGATCGATTTAATTTTTTTTATAAATAATTTGCATAACGAAGACCCAAAACAAAGTCTACATGGAGTCTCACGACAGATTGCTACACCCAAAAGGCAGAGCAACAACCCCGTGAGAATTTTAAGGTTTTAAGCATTTTTCTTTCTTAAAAAAATTAGAATATTCTTCAAGCAAATTTTCATATAATGCAACTTTCAATAATATAAGAAGTGAAAAAGAAATTATATACGCATATTTTGTTGAGATATAAAATACTTTGTAAATAGAGTGAATAGAAATCTTATTAACATTGATGTTTCGTTTATTTGAATGAAAAATGTTTTTTAAAAGAAAATACATTTTCGAATGGAAAATATTTTTCTATTAGGACTAAACATAAGTCCCCCTTTTTTTTTTTGTGAAAATTAAAATATACATGTGACATAAAATACGTCTAGCCGCAAATAATAATAATAATAAAAAGAAAAGAAACGGCTATAGATTGAATTTCAAAACAAATTTGAAAATTTGTATATGAAAATATAAATGAAATTAGGTATATATCATATTTTATAAAACAGTTATAAAATTCAAGTACTCATATATTAATCCTATTGAAAAAAATATGAAATAAAAACTTAAAAATTGTAAATTGGCATATAAATCAACCTGAACTTGGCTTCTACGCTATGTTTAGTGTCTAACCCAGTTATAGCAGCCCCAAGCTGATCTATGCCTATTGCATCATGAAAAACTAAAATATAATTTAAATATAAAATTCAAATTATTTATTTACTAAATATTTCTAGATTAATTACCGATCAATTTTCTTGTTCAAGTCCAAGCCTAGGCCTAACATGACCTATACTCTAATCCAATCTAGTCTTAAATATTTTTTTCATATATAAATATATCTTAATATTAATGTAACAATTTTGAGTATAATTTTACCCAAGTTTAAAATTTTTAATATAGATGCATAAATATGTACATTTTATTATGGAAAAGAAAATTACTAAAGATGTGCGTTTACCAATTTAAAAAATAATAAAAGAAGAGAGGGAGAGAGAGTGAGAAAAGAAAAAGTTAAAGAGAAATGCTTTAGACCACTAATTAGTGGTGGCTCTAATGATGTGGCAGTGGGTCTCACCCACTGCCACAGTGTGTTTGTGCCTTGTTTTTTTTATTTTTTTTATTTTTTTTCAATTGCCATCTCACTAGTAGTGGAATTAGTGATGACAAATTAGTGATTTATAACATTGCTCATATAGTCATTTACGATTTCTCATAGAATTAAAAAATTCATACCCAAATACATTAACTTTTATTATCTCATAAAAAAGTCAAAGGTCACTTAAAAACCTAATTTCAAATATCTACTTAGTTAAAAATAAAGAGGACTTACGTATATGTCTCAATAGGTGATCTTATTGTCCAATAGATCTTGTGATAATTAACAACGTTTTTCATCAAATATTTATAAAAATATTACTAATTTTTAATTTTTAGCAACAGTTTGAAAAATTAGTCACAAAAAAGTCACTAATAATAAGTGATAGTTAAAAAAAAAATTCACAAAAAAGGTTATTAATTGTTAATTTTTAGCAACAGCTTTCAGCGACGAATTGATAAAACTTAGTGAAATTAAGTACAACTTTTAAGACATGTTGATAATTTATCCTAAAAATAATTAAAACTCACTTCATCTTATCTATTTTTTGCTTTTTAAAAATTATTTTTAATTGATTAAAAAATAAATTTATGAATTATTATTTAACTCTGTTCGTAGTACGGATTATACACTAATTTTCTATTATACCAAATGACAAAAAATATGAAAAATAAAAATATTTTCACCTAAACAAATGCATGTGAATAATTGAGATTTTAAAAAGTAATGAGAAGAGAGTAAATATTTAGTAAAAGCATGGAATGGCTGAGTTCTTTCTTTTCTTCCTTTCCCCTCTCTTTTTCCTTTCTATTCTCCCTCTATTCTTTTTGAATCCAAACTCAGAATCAAAATCATTTTTTCTTTTTTCTTTTTTCCTTTCCCCTCTCTTCTTCCTCTCTTTTTCCTTCATCCTCTCTTTTTCCTTCATCTTCTTCCTCTGTTCTTTTTAAATCCAAACTCAAAATCAAAATCAAAATCAATCTTTTTTTCCTTCACTTTCTCTTCTTCCTCATCTTCCTTCTTCCTCTCTTTTTCCTTCATCTTCTTCCTCTGTTCTTTCTGAATCCAAACTCAGAATCAAAACCAAAATCAAAACACAAATTCAATACGAAAACCAAAACCAAACACACAGCCACAAATCAAAATCAAAACCCAAATCAAACACAAATTAGTTTAAAGTTAAACCAAAATCTGTTGAGATAACCATAGATCGTGGTTTCTCACAAACATAGATCGCTTTTCCTCTTCGATGAAATCAAGTCAGAATTTGCAAACTCTCTCAAGTATGAGAGGGATGCTTTTGGAAAAAGAGAGAGATAAAGAGGCAGTTTTGCTCGCTAGAGAGAGAGAGAGAGAGAGAGAGAGGAGGTTGGGATGACGTGATAGAGATGAGAGATAGAGATGAAAGAGAAAGAGAAAGAGAGATTGTTGGGTATACCTCCTTATTGGAGTGTGGGACCCAATTAGTTTTGGAAAAAGAGTTTAATTTGGTTTAGTATTAATTATAATATATTTTTATATATTCTATTTAATTTGTGAAGACCCAATCCAATTTGGAAACAACTAAGGTTTGATAATAAACCCTAGATTCATAATATTTGAGGGTTTGTTCTTGCTCATCCCGAGGTGAAGAGAACGGCTACTACACATACTCCACTTTAGTGAAATCAATTATTTGGGTGTGTGAACAGTGGAATTAATTTGGATGGTTCTTTGCTTCGTTTTTCGGTGTTGATTTGGTTCGTTATTTTGGATCTTCTACAACTCTGGTTCTGAAGATTTTTGTTCATCTATTTGGTGAGGTCTTTCCTCTTGTTTATTTGTGATTATTTAGAATTCACCTAAGGGTGGTTTTGTGAGACCATTAGTGTCTCGTTTGTAATCGTTTGGAACTTATTTGATTGATAGTGGAATCAGATTTCGATCCCGTGGACGTACCTCACATTGAGGGAACCACGTAAAAATTCTTGTGTTGCTTCTGATTTAATTTTTCCGCATTAGTTTTTATTCCTATTGATTGATTTACTTGTGGGGAATCATATATTTTCCCTAACAACTGGTATTAGAGCTTACGATTTATTTGGGTTTATTTATTTGTGTAAATCAATGGAGGGGAATGTGGGTCGTATGTCTAGCTTCAATGGAAGCAATTGGGTAACTTGGAAAACTAAAATGGAGGACCTATTATTTTGTAAAGATTTGTATGGACCCATTGAGGGTGATAGTGGCAAACCCGAGGGTATGAAAGATGATGGATGGAATAGGCTTGATCAAAAAGCCGTTGGTGTTATCCGTCAATGGATTGATGACAGTGTGTTTCATCATGTTGCTACTGAAATTTCGGCACATGATTTATGGAAAAAATTAGAGGGCCTTTATGATAGGAAATCAACCACAAATAAAACCTTTTTGTTTCGTAAGTTGGTTAATTTAAAATATAAAGATGGCAGCCCTATTTCAGAACATCTGAATGAAATAAAGAGTATTATTAACCAACTTGCTTCTATGAAAATTATTTTTGATGATGAGTTGCAGGCTTTGATGCTACATAGTTCTTTGCCCAAAAGTTGGGAGACTTTGGTTGTAACAGTTAGTAATTCGGCGCCCGACGGAGTTGTCACAATGGGTCAAGTCACGAGTAGCTTCTTGAATGAAGAAACTAGAAGAAAATCAGCGAGTTCCTCTCATTCAGAAGCATTTGTTGTGAGAGGCCGAAGCAAAACAAGAAGGAAGAGTAAAACTCCTCATGGTCGTGATCAAAGCCGTGATAAATCAAAAGATGGTTCTTTTTCAAAGAAAGACATTGAATGCTATTATTGCCATGAGAAAGGGCACATGAAGCGAGAATGCCGAAAGCTCAAGAACAAGGAGAAAATGCGTGAAAAAGGTGTGGATAAGAAGCAAGAAGATACAACGGCAGTTACTACCGATGATCTCATGGTCGTTTGTGAAGATGATTGTATCAATTTTGTGAGCCAAGAGCGCAATTGGGTGATTGATTCAGGTGCTTCTTTTCATGTGACTTCTCGAGTTGATTTCTTCACTACCTACACCAAAAGAGATTATAGTTCTGTTCGAATGGGTAATGAAGGTTTGTCCAAGATTATTGGCATGGGTAATGTTTGCTTGGAAACAAATTTGGGCTGCAAGTTGTTGCTTAAAGATGTGAGGCATGTTCCCGACATTCGCCTCAATTTGATCTCTACTAGGAAGCTAGATGATGAAGGCTTCAACAAACAAATTTGGTGATGGAATATGGAAGCTCACAAAGGGTTCTTTGGTGGTGGCTAAGTGCAAGAAGACTCATACACTTTATTCGATGCAAGGAAAAATTTGTAAAGGTGTTGTCATTGCACTTGAAGATGATACTTCTACCGAATTATGGCACAAGCGGCTTGGCCACATGAGTGAAAAGGGGCTGCAAGTATTGTTCAAGAAAGAGTTTTTACCCGGTTTGAAAGGTACACATCTCAAAACTTGTGTTCATTGTTTGACGGGTAAACAACATAGAATTTCTTTTCATAAAAATGTTGCTTCTAGAAAAGAAAATGTTTTGGAGTTGATTTATTCAGATGTTTGTAGTCCTTTAAAAGTTAGAACACATGGTGGTGCACTTTATTTTGTTACTTTCATTGATGATTATTCAAGGAAAGTTTGGGCTTTTCTACTAAAAACTAAAGATCAAGTCTAGAAGTATTTAAGCATTTTCAGGCCATGGTTGAAAGAGAAACAGGGCAGAAATTAAAGTGCATCCGATCAGACAATGGTGGTGAATACATTGGGCTATTTGATGAATATTGTCGCAGCCAAGGTATTCGGCATCAAAAGACAGTTAAGAAGACTCCTCAACAAAATGGAGTTGCCGAGAGGATGAACCGCACCATTGTGGAAAGAACAAGGTGTTTGCTTTCACAAGCTAAATTGCCAAGATCCTTTTGGGGTGAGGCAATCAAGACAGCGGTTGACGTAATCAATTTGTCTCCTTCCTATCCTTTGAATGGTGATGTTCCAGAAAGAATTTGGACCGGTAAAGATGTATTTTATGAGCACTTGAGAGTGTTTGGTTGCCGAGCTTTTGTTCACATTCCAAAAGATGAGAGGTCCAAGCTTGATAGCAAGTCAAGACAATGTATTTTTCTTGGCTATGGGCGTGATGAATTCGGGTATAGATTATGGGATCCGGTCAACAAGAAAATCATTCGAAGCCGTGATGTTGTGTTTCTTGAAGACCAAACAATTGAAGACTTTGGCAAAGGTGATCAACCGAAGCCAAAAACTAGTGATCTCATTAACATAGATCCATCTCCTTCATCTTCGGTGGATGATGAAAATGGGGGAGATGTGCAGCCACCTATTGAAGATGTAGAGGATGATGCTAATCCTAATGAAGTTGAGTCAGAAATTGAGGAAGAGCATCCAACTCAAGAACCGCCACCACAACTTGAGTTGAGAAAATCTACAAGGTACCGACAACCTTCAAGAAAGTATCCTCCCAATGAATTTGTGTTGATTTCTGATCAAGGGGAGCCTGAGAGCTACCAAGAAGCAATTGAGCATGCAAAGAAAGGTGATTGGAAAAAGGCCATGGACGAGGAGATGAATTCCTTGCTTGAAAACTAGACTTATGATTTAGTGAAGTTGCCCAAAGAGAGGAAAATTCTGAAAAATAAGTGGGTTTTCAAATTGAAGAATGATGGCAAGAATCTAAGGTACAAGGCACGTCTTGTTGTGACAGGCTTCGGGCAAAAGAAAGGTATTGACTTTGACGAGATTTTCTCACCGGTTGTAAAGATGTCTTCTATTCGGGTTGTACTTGGCATGGCTGCAAGTATGAACCTTGAAGTTGAGCAACTTGATGTGAAGACCGCATTTCTTCACGGTGATCTTGAAGAAGAAATTTACATGGAGCAACCAGAAGGTTTTGTAGAGAAAGGGAAAGAGAAATTTGTTTGCAAATTGAAAAAAGTTTGTATGGCCTCAAGCAAGCCCAGCGGCAATGGTACAAAAAATTTGACTTTTTCATGATGAATAATGGTTTTTCTAAAACCACTTCGGACCATTGTGTATTTGTGAAAAATTTCTCGAATGGCAAATTTATTATTCTTTTGCTTTATATTGATGACATGTTAATTGTTGGTCAAGATTCTACCATGATAAACAAGTTGAAATTAGAGTTGAGCAAGTCTTTTGCTATGAAAGATTTGGGGCCGGCAAAGCAAATTCTTGGTATGAAAATTGTTCGTGATCACAAAGAGGGGCTGATTTGGTTGTCTCAAGAAAGCTACATTGAGAAAGTTCTAGAGAGGTTTAACATGAATAAAGCAAAGCCGGTTGGTTGTCCACTTGCGGGTCACTTCAAGCTTAGTTCGAATCAATGTCCTACAAGTGAGAAAGATAAAGAAGAGATGTTGAAAGTTCCTTATGCTTCAGCAGTTGGTTCTTTGATGTACGCCATAGTTTGTACAAGGCCGGATGTTGCTCACGCCGTTGGTGTGGTGAGTCGTTTTCTCTCTAATCCGGGTAAAGAACATTGGGCAGCGGTAAAATGGATTCTAAGATATCTTCGAGGGACTTCGAAGGTGTGTTTGTGTTTTGGGGATGGTAAGCCGATGCTTGATGGGTTCACAGATTCTGATATGGCCGGTGATATTGATTCTAGAAAATCTACTTCGGGTATTTGATGACTTTTGTAGAGGGAGCTGTAGCATGGCAATCTAAATTACAAAAATGCGTTGCTCTCTCAACTACCGAAGCTGAATTTATTGCCATTACGGAAGCTTGCAAAGAAGAGTTATGGTTGAAGAAATTTTTGCAAGAGTTGGGTTTGAAACAAGAAAAATATGTGCTTTATTGTAATAGTCAAAGTGCTATTCACTTGAATAAAAATTCTACTTTTCATTCGAGATTGAAACACATTGATGTGAGATACCATTGGATTCGTAATGTGTTAGATTCGAAATTGTTGCAACTCGAAAAGGTTCACACAGATGATAATATTTCGGATATGTTGACTAAGACTTTGTCGATGGACAAACATTTGAAGTGTCAAACTTTAGCGGGTATGATTGATTTCTCCACCTAAGTCGGTAGGGGGAGAATTGTTGGGTATACCTCCTTATTGGAGTGTGGGACCCAATTGGTTTTGGAAAAAGAGTTTAATTTTGTTTAGTATTAATTATAATATATTTTTATATATTATGTTTAATTTGTTGAGACCCAATCCAATTTGGAAACAACTAAGGTTTGATAATAAACCCTAGATTCACAATATTTGAGGGTTTGTTCTTGCTCATCCCGAGGTGAAGAGAACGGCTGCTACACATACTCCACTTTGGTGAAATCAATTATTTGGGTGTGTGAACAGTTGAATTAATTTGGGTGGTTCTTTGCTTCGTTTTTCGGTGTTGATTTGGTTCGTTATTTTGGATCTTCTACAACTCTGGTTCTGAAGATTTTTGTTCATCTATTTGGTGAGGTCTTTCCTCTTGTTTATTTGTGATTATTTAAAATTCACCTAAGGGTGGTTTTGTGAGACCATTAGTGTCTTGTTTGTAATCGTTTGGAACTTATTTGGTTGATAGTGGAATCGGATTTCGATCCCGTGGACGTACCTCACATTGAGGGAACCACGTAAAAATTCTTGTGTTGCTTCTGATTTAATTTTTCCGCATTAGTTTTTATTTCCATTGATTGATTTACTTGTAGGGAATTACATATTTTCCCTAACAAGAGAGAGATACCATGAGTGTTTAAATGAGAGTGTTTGAAGAATAGAGATAGAGAGGAGATGAGAGGAAACAGATAGAGAGGAAAGCGAAATTTTTTCACTTTTCAGGCCACTCAAGCCTCAAGAATTCAAGTTACGGAGCATTTTTCTAAATAATAATATTTGTGATATTGATTATCACAAACATAATAACTCTATCCTAAATGAATCATAACTAAAAAAAATATATGAATTATAATCAAATACTACATAAGGTATAATCAAAGACCTTTTAAATTATAATTAAAATGATATCATAATTAACATTTCAATAAATCATAACTAACATTTCAATAAATCATAATCAAATACCACAAATATTATAATTAAGAATATATATTACACCCTGAAACAAATGTGTACTATAAAATTTTCTTAATTTAGAACCGAAATCAAACCATTACTTCAAAATATGACCCTAAATGGCAGACGTATTAGGATCAGTTTAATCAGAATTTAGTAATATTGTATTTGATTGGGAGATTTGAGAATGTATTTGGAAAGGGAAATGAAAAAAGTAAATGAAATGTGAATAAAATATACCTATATTTCACATATTTTCACACACTTTTCCCTTTCCCTTTCCCTTTTCCAAATCCTCCAACCAAACATAATGTAAATAAATTTGGCTACAGTAACAAATTAAACTATAAATTATTTTACAAATAATTTTTTTAGGATAAATTATAAATACATCTTTTAAGATTTGATTAAAATACAAAATTGTCTTATATGGGGTTTGGAAGATTACAAATATCTCATTGGTAGAATGTTTTATTTAATAGGATTAACTGAAAAAATAAAATTTCAAACTGCTCTCTTTCCTATACAATGACAAAATTATCTAAATTATTAATTGAAATAAATTTCTAATACTATTAAAAACTATTAATTGACATAATAATTTATTAATAAAAGAGATCAGTTGTTATGAAATTAAAAATTTTAAAAGACGAAATGTAATTCTCAAAACCACTTGACACAAATCATAATTTAAGCAAATATAGGGTACATTTGTAATTTACCTTTTTCTTTTTTGAACAAATCATCACTTACATTGATAATTTTGTACTATCGTAATAAATTTCAACATCTTTCCCTCCAAAAAAATTAACATACGTCACCGGGCAATGTAATCGAATCATTTATACGTCGGGAAAAGTTAGGAATCGTGAAATAATTTTTATGAAAACGATTATGAAAGATTTTTATGATTATGAGATTGTATAGTGTGTGGTGCTTTATTTTAAGTAAAGTATCTTAATTAGTGTATGATACTTTATTTATAAGTGTAAACCAAGAATTATAATCTTTCATAATTATTTTCATAAATTTTTTTTTCATGATACCTAACATTACACTATTTTATTTCATATAAAATTTTTAGAATATAGCTTAGAGATAACGTGTGAAGACTGATTGGTGTAACTGACAGCAACCTGTATGCATCTATCTATCCATTCATCTCCAATTTATAGAGAGAAAGAAAAAAAGAGAGGAAGTTATAGACAGAGATTGTTGTTGATTCCAGCTCATGGGTACCCAGGAGGATGAGAAATTGGAGGAGAGATTGCTCTTGGAAGATGGATTTCCTCAGGTAGCTTTCACTTCACTGAGACTGACGTATCTATATATATATATATCATTTTTGAATTGATTGATTCTGTATGAAATTCTAGTTTTAATTCTCTAATTTTTGATCGAGTTTGCAAATAATAGAGGACGATTCATGGGTTAGTTTGATGTTTGCTCTGATTGTATTCTAATTGGTTTGTTAGGTACTACAGTGATATTCAGCTTTACTTATAGGGCTTTTGGCTTCTGATTGGACTTCAGAAGTTATAATTCAAATTTCTACTGATTGTATCAGTTATGCACTGATATATATATATATATATATATGGGATTGGCTTCTCTTGAGCCGTTCATTTTATCGGAAGCTGTGTGTGCATCATTCGTATAAAAAATCAGGTTGATCTGATATTCGTAGCGCCTTCATTTTATAGAATTTGTCTCTGAAAAAATTAACCGTCAATGTGTTTTAAAAACAGATGATCCATTTTTTTGGGTACAAATAGGATAAAATGAAAGAGGTACAAATATCGGATTGACTTTTTTTTTTTTTTTTTTGTGAATGATAGACATGCAGAGCTTGATAAAATGAACAGGTTGGATTATCAAAATGGGTCTGTGGGTCCGAACAGTTCTCTCCAGTCCTCAGCTTCGGCCTATATGTATATATGGAATTCGGAAATGAAATTGTAGAGTGGATATGAACACTATCAATCACCAAATTAGTCGATCCCAAATCCAGTTATAGTATTAGAAACTGAGATTTAATTTTCTCATTGGGTTTGTAAAATGTTGACAGATTTATCTACTTGTCATACTTTGTCATGATGATATTGTTGGGTATTGGTTTATAAAATGGAAGTTGGGAAGATGTTAGCAAATTTTGGTCTTTGTGGAAATGGTTCTAATCTATTTGAGCTTCCAACTTTTCGCTTTTTATTTTTATTATTTTTATTGTTTTTATAGATGTATAACTTGAAGGACAAAGTTTCCATTTTAATCATTTTGAAACCTTATAAACTGAATTTGCTTAAGTTTTTTCAATTTTCTTGGGCTGGATTGTTTTGTATTGACATCTGAAATCTCAGGCCATGTAAGTGGAGGATTGTTTCATTTGGGAAAATGTTTGTGACCCCTAAAAAAGTTTCCACAGTTTGACCTACAATGATATGCTATGATAGGTGTCAAATTTTAATTTGTCACACTCAAGCATATAGGGCCCAACTCCATTATCAGGAGCTTAAATTGTGAGTTTCTAGCATTTCTCATTTGTTTTGCTCCCACTAACATAAATTTTGAACTGTATTCTATGAAGAAATGATTTAGGGGTAGTAGCCATAGAACAGAATATGAAGATGGGAAACCTATGTTGGTTAGAAGAAATTTATTTTTTTGAGGTTGGCAATATGGGAAAGTTTTCTGTATTTATAGCTTTTAAAAAGCCCATCTGGTGGTGAATTTGCCCAACTTAACATGTGGCATGTTTTCATTCTGGGTGGTTTGCACACTGTTCCTTTGGCTTCGATGTATTGGAATGGCAAATAACATTATTCCCAAACCTTAGTTGATTGTCTGCCCAAAAAAAAAAAAAAAACCTTAGCTGCTTGGTAGTAGTAGTTACAATAAATTGTTTTCTACATGCACTGAACATTACATAAGGTTGTCAAAATATAAACACTTAAGAGACAAAACTCTCTCTCTCTCTCTCTCTCTCTCTCACACACACACACACACACACACACACACACACACACTAATCACACAAGCGTACACTTGCACAAGAATTTTATTCTGCCAGGTTTGTATACTAAAAACGTTTCTGCTTTCTGCCTTGTTACTTATGTCTCTTTAGAATGAAAGGAGTGGACTATACACTGGAGATGGTTCAGTTGACATTAAAGGAAAACCTGTGTTGAAGAGCAACACTGGAAATTGGAGGGCATGCTTCTTCATTCTTGGTAGTTCTTAGTCCATCATTCTCCATATTTCTTTATGTTTTTTATGTTCCATCTTTTCTTCTAATATCTTTAAAACTAAAACAGGTAATGAATGTTGTGAACGTTTAGCATACTATGGGATTGCTACTAACCTTGTCAACTATCTCACCGAAACAATGCATGAAGGAAATGTCTCTGCTGCAAGAAATGTTTCCAATTGGGCAGGCACTTGTTTCCTAACACCCCTTATCGGAGCTTATTTGGCAGATGCATATTGGGGAAGATATTGGACAATTGTTGCTTTCTCTATAATTTATTTTATGGTAAGTACTAACTGAAGTTTTCACTATGCTAAAAACTTTGTTCAGAAAGAGATGGGTGATGATACATGAACAACCTCTGCTTGCTTTAGTCGTTTGAGTTGGACATGCAGTAAATCATCTTAAAGCTTTCTGATTGAAGCTTTGTTTGTTATTTGAATGATCTTGTAGCTTCCAATTATGTGTTACCTACAGCTTTCTGTGCCTCACTGCAGGTCGCGATACATTCTAGATGTGCATGAACTTTTTTTAGTTATTGGTTTGTGGTAATGAGGTTATTATGGGGTGAAATTTTTATTTTTTCATTTATGGTGGAAGATTCTTTGAGTTTTGATGAATTTGATGGAATTTTTCCTTCATTAGTAACATGATTTGGATATTTTTAATATTTCATATAGTTACTGAATTTGACCGTTACTCAAAAGACAATAGTTTCTACTTTCTATGATTTTCAAGAAATTTAGAATTTTTTTATATCTTTTTTTCATTTTGACAAGAAAGTAATTATTTTTGATATTTATAACCATAGGTATTTCTTAGGTGTACCCATCATTTGGTCTGATATCACTTGAATGATGGGTCATGGTGGTAGTGGTTTGAACTTTCAAGTATAATGAGTTAGCAGTCAGCAACTTTTCGAACAACATGGTGCAATAGACCTACTTATGTCACTTAAATCAAGAATGAGAAGAATTTTATGTGATGAAGATTGTTTGATGGGGTGACTGCCTCTTTTAAGAATTTGCGCTTTTGTTTTACCCTATCTTCTCTTTTCTGATTTTTTTTTCCAAGTATTTTTAATACTTAATATGAAACTGGAATTTAATGTTCTGAAATGAAACTTTTATTGCCTCTAATGTTGTGATTCGGATCATGTCGCAGTTGCGGTTTTCATATTAACTATTACGGGATATGGGTCTTTTTGAATTTCAGTTGAGTTCAAACATACCATGGCTAGGTATGTTTGCAATGATGACTGGGAGATAATTAAATCGGTCTTTTATGTGTTTGGTCCTTTCAAATTTTTCGGGAATGGCTTTCATCTACGTCTCTTTTACATTTTTGAACTTTGTTATTTGGGCTAACTACACAAACCTCCCTTGAAGTTTCTGACAAATATGTAGACCTTCCTTCTGGATTTTGAAATTACATTGACCTCTTTTACTTTAACTAACAATAAACATAAACGTCCCCTTCGTTGAGTTATCATTAGAATATTAATAGAAGATTCTCTCATCTCATCATTTTTTTAGCATCTAAATGCCGAAATTACCCTTGCAAACTTTGTTACCAAGCATGCTTTCATGGGCAAATACCTCCATCTTAGTCTTCTATCATCCCCCAGCTAAACACCTCCCTTCTTTTCATTTTTTATTTGTTTCCAGTTTCACCTCTTCCTTCCCTCTCTAACTCTTTCCCCTCTCTTCCTCTCTATCTTTCTCCAATAGCCGTGCCTAGATTCTCTTATTTAGATCTCTTACTCTCTTCTTTTTTTTCCTTTTTCTTTTTTCTTTTCTTTTTTTGTTTGAACTACAAAACATTAATCAACTGGGTCTGGGACCAAACAACCATACCCGCCATTATATTGCAGTAATCACAAGTGTCAATCTTTAAGATCAATATACACAGAACTTTTAGCCTTGATTTATAGAGTACAAAAGAGATCAAGTTTTAGGTCTCTGATATTGCTATAGAGATAGAGAGAAAAATACCAATTATACACACACATAACACACCCACCATCAAATACACAAAAATTGCGTCTCCATCTCTATACTATATGTATACATAACACACCCACCATCATATATACATACAGACATCACCAATTCAAATACAAATAAACCAAAATGAAGATAAATTCAGCTATGACCACTCACTGTTAGACAAATATTCACCATCACAGAGGCATGTACACAACAATATCTCACCACCAGGACCACCACTCACCACCACCGACACAAACTCACTGATCACCACTCACCTGTGCATCTACTGCCTATCAAACTAGCCACCTATGGTGGTTGCCACACTATGAAAGGAATCATATGCGCAACGGAAAAAAAAAAAAAAAACAACAACAACAACGATCACGCTTTTGATGTATACAAAACTCAAATTCATCTATCCATAATGATAGTCAAGATAAATAACTTAATCTCAAAATCTAATTCTACATTCTTCCTTTGAGTTCACTTGAACCATAACCATTCAATTGTCCAGCCTCCAAAAGTAACCACACGAAGCAAATCTCGAATATGGAGATACTCGCAAAATCTCACAAGTTTGCTAGAGAGTGTAGGAGGGAGGAATTCTCAGATTAGAGTGCTAGCTCGTATGAAAGACTTCCTTATTTATAGATTTTAAATCTATATCCATAAAGATTAGTGTACCTTGCCCCACAGCTTTGACAAGGGAGTTCAGTAAAATTTCAGCATTTGGTGGTGGTGGAGGAGAGGAATGGTTGTGGAAGAGGCGGTTGGGATGGAGAAAGGGGGGTTGGGGGTGGAATGTGGTTCTCTTTATTTGGGTAATAGGATAGTGAAGGATGAATAACTACTGTTTGGGTTCAAAGTTAGGAAAATTAAGTAAAGAAATAATTGAAATTGAATTTTGTAGAAGGATAAAATAGTAAATTTACAATTTCTAACGGCTCTGAAAAGGGAGGTTAGTGTAATTTCAGAAATCAGAGGGGAGGTTCATGTATTTGTCAAAAACCTCAGGGGAGGTTTATGTAATTAGCCCTTGTTATTTTGTATAGGGAATGTGCATAATGACTCTATCAGCCACAGTTTCTGCGCTTAAGCCAGCTGAATGTGTTGGTTCCATATGCCCTTCAGCTACTCCTGCTCAGTATATGTTATTCTATTTGGGGTTGTATCTGATTGCACTAGGAACTGGCGGGATCAAACCATGTGTTTCTTCATTTGGGGCGGATCAATTTGATGATACTGATCCTAAAGAGAGGGAAAAGAAGGGATCTTTCTTTAATTGGTTTTATTTTTCTATTGATATAGGTGCTCTTGTATCTGGCAGTGTAATTGTGTGGATTCAAGAAAATGTTGGGTGGGGCTTGGGTTTTGGCATCTCTGCATTGTTTATGGGCATTGCCATTGCAAATTTCTTTTCAGGCACTCCTCTGTATAGATTTCAGAACCCAAGGGGAAGTCCTCTTACAAGAGTTTGCCAAGTTTTGGTTGCATCATTCCTCAAGTGGAATTTAGAGGTCACTACGGACAGTAGTCTCCTGTATGAAACACCAGACAAAATCACAGTAATTGACGGAAGGAGGAAACTGGACCATACTGATGATCTGAAGTAAATTTTTTTCCTTGATCTTCTGGCTTAAACACTTAAATCAATTATAAATAATTTATTTTAATCTGTCTGTCTAAAAGCTTATTCACATATTTATCTATTCAGTTTCACCTTGCACCTATTTTATAGGTTATTTTGGGCATTACATACTAGCTAGACCTTTTACTTATTTTGCATTAAACACACATGGTTGTGTAAATGGGATCACCAACACAATTATACATATACTGGTAGTAATGAGATTATATGATGCTCTCTCGTGGAAGTGTTGAGAGTCTTGAGACTTCATACTAGGTAACAGTCTTATTGAATACCTTTAAAATTTAATCTATGAAGCATGTGTATAGATACTAGTACAGGTACCGGTATGGTATAGGTACGGTAAAATCTATAAAAATAAGGGTACATGTACAGCTTAAAATGTTCATGACAAATATTTATTTTTAATTTGAAATTATGCAAAAATTAATTAAATGGTTTAGTTGGTTAAGATCCAATCTACAATTCACATTTAATACCAAAAGTAAGATATAAACCAAAATTAAATGTCATTATATTAAATAACTTAAAAACCAAAGCTTAATTTTAAAATCATGTTCAAGATTAAAAAATGTCCGACAAAACTAACTCCACTTCTATATAGAAGAAAAATGGTTGAGCTACATCTTGAATATATACTAGATACCTTTGCGGTACGAAAAAAATTAAGAAACAAAAATTTTGAATACATGTTTCGTGTACCTAGTATGTATGAAGAAGTACCATGTCAATTACCAGTACCCACTACGTGTACAACATCTTTGTCGAAATACCCATGCTTCAAAGAATTTAATGTGTTTATCTCAATAGGTGTATGAAAACACAATAGGAAGCTTAATTTCCATTAGGTGTCCTCATTTATTTTGTCATGGTTCTGTTAACTTTATGCTGGGAAGGTAATTATATGAGTTCTATTGTATTTAGTTTAAGTCATTTTTTTTTAAAAAAAATATGTTGATTATTTATTTTTCGTTTCCTTTTCATTGTGGTTATTTAAGGAGTTATGAAAACCTCATTGTTTCGTTAACATGTAATTTCATTTTTGAGCTTGGATTAAAAATATATATACGATTTCATTTGTTTGAGATGTCTGGACCTGAAATAACCACAATGAACATTTAATACCAAAAGTAAGATATAAACCAAAATTAAATGTCATTATATTAAATAACTTAAAAACCAAAGCTTAATTTTAAAATCATGTTCAGGATTAAAAAATGTCCAACAAAACTAACTCCACTTCTATATAGAAGAAAAATGGTTGAGCTACATCTTGAATATATACTAGATACCTTTGCGGTACGAAAAAAATTAAGAAACAAAAATTTTGAATACATGTTTCGTGTACCTAGTATGTATGAAGAAGTACCATGTCAATTACCAGTACCCACTACGTGTAAAACATCTTTGTCGAAATACCCATGCTTCAAAGAATTTAATGTGTTTATCTCAATAGGTGTATGAAAACACAATAGGAAGCTTAATTTCCATTAGGTGTCCTCATTTATTTTGTCATGGTTCTGTTAACTTTATGCTGGGAAGGTAATTATATGAGTTCTATTGTATTTAGTTTAAGTCATTTTTTTTTTAAAAATATGTTGATTATTTATTTTTCGTTTCCTTTTCATTGTGGTTATTTAAGGAGTTATGAAAACCTCATTGTTTCGTTAACATGTAATTTCATTTTTGAGCTTGGATTAAAAATATATATACGATTTCATTTGTTTGAGATGTCTGGACCTGAAATGCAATCTTAAAGTGGAAGAATAAGTAATTTTGTGTCTGTCATACTAGACAAAATTGTAGGATTTCTAGTGGTGTGGTCTGTGTATGGTTGGTTTTATGAATTCCTTTCACTAGATGTTCTCATTAGTTGTTAATGGAGCTTGACTTTATATCTTTATCAAATATGGACTAAGAGGAAGGATTAGAAGGCAATTGAAAATTACTGGAAAGATGCAGTAGTGTGATAAAGTGTGGTCTGATTTGCCAGCACAAAAGTAATAGGAAGTTCTCTGATCTATTTCATCTCTGGAAAATAGTTTATTTCTTTATATTTAAACAAATTTTAAATTCTTTATTTTAGTAATTCTCTTGTCCTAATGATTTTTCTTTAATTAAAGATTTGTTGCATATAAAATTTGCCACTGCATTTTTTTTATATTTTTTATCTAGCCATGTTTTGCCTGATAGGTTTTCTCTGAATTCTTATAATTGTCTCTTGCGCTGCAATCTTTTCTTTCAGACTACAATATTTTGCTTTATGATAGTTTGTATACTTAATTAATTCTCACCCATTTGTTTCCTGGATTATTGAAAGCAAATTCTGTCGAATCTTCGCTTAAGTTCTTATTATCCCTTCTGTAGGTGCCTTGACAAAGCTGCAGTAATCTCAGATGCTGAGAACAAAAATGGGGATTTCTCCGATCCGTGGAGGCTTTGCACCATAACACAGGTGGAGGAACTGAAAATATTGATCCGCATGTTTCCGATTTGGGCTACTGGAATTGTCATTTGTGCTGTTTATGCACAAATGTGTACAATGTTTGTTGTGCAAGGGATGATGATGGACAGGACCATTGGTTCCTTCTCCATTCCTGCAGCCTCTCTTTCCACGATTGATGTCATCAGCGTTATGTTCTGGATCCCTGTCTATGATAGGGTCCTCATCCCAATTGTGAGGAAATTTACTGGCAAGGAGAAAGGCTTTTCAGTGTTACAGCGGATGGGAATTGGCCTCTTTATTTCAGTACTAAGCATGGTTGCTGCTGCTTTGGTGGAGATGAAGAGGTTGGCACTTGCGAAAGACCTTGGTTTGGTTGATGAAGATGTTCCCATACCACTTAGTATCTCATGGCAAATACCTCAGTACTTCTTGTTCGGGGCTGCAGAAGTATTTACATTCATCGGACAACTTGAGTTCTTTTATGACGAGTCACCAGATGGCATGCGTAGCTTGTGTACAGCATTTTCCCTTTTGACGACTTGCTTGGGAAATTACTTGATCTCTTTTATTCTTGGTGTAGTGACATCTATAACGACCAAGGGCGGGAAGGCTGGATGGATACCGGATAACTTGAACGAGGGCCATCTTGATTATTTCTTCTGGCTTTTTGCTGGACTCAGCTTCTTTAACTTGGTGGTTTATGTCTTCTGCACCAAAATGTATATACCGAAAAAGGCTTCCTAAGTTTTTAAAATTTTTTTCCCATTACAAGTGTTGGAAATATGATCAGTGTATGATTCTGGAATTTCATATTTCCATCCAAGTTCCAAGGTATTTGTAACATAAATGTTGTAAAAAATGCATTTGTCTGGGACTACAATGAATTTACATTTACATGCTGTCAAATTTCTCAAGTAATGCACAAAATTGTTTGAATGTTGTTAAGATTTTACATGTAAATCATTCATGAAAAAAAACAAATTGCCTATTTGCAAAAAATTCATTTGTTTATTTTTTCGGAAACAAACTAAATAAAATGAAAAGTTTACGATTACGATTATCATTATCGGATTAACGTATTTTTTTTATTATTATAAATGATATACACTAAAAGGCTTACAAAATGAACGATTTTAGTCGTTGAAACGGGACATCTCAAATATGGCGATCAAGTTCACATTTGAACTTCAAATAAACCCAATCCATTAAAAAAAACAACAAATGCTAACAAATCTCTTTGGAGCATTGTCTAATATTGAAATTAGTGTAAAAACTATCTTAAAAATAAATAAAAATATTAAATTCAGTGAAAAATATATCGTGTTGTTTTCATATTTTATCTTTTTTTTGATTTCTTAAAAACACTTGTTAGCAAGATTTTTATAACAAATCAATCCCCAAAGAGTCAAGAATTCTGCTCGTAAAGGCTACATCCGCGTATAAAAAATCCAAAAATGTTACAACAGTAATTTTTTTATATCACATTTGATATATTATATTTAAAAATTATTGTAGATAATCCTTTCAAAGATTTTTTTAAAATAAAAAATAAAAAATTGAAAATTTCTCAGGACCCAACAAGTTTCATAACTTGGTCTGTCTTGGAGCCCAAAGTTTATCCTTTTTAGACCTCAAAGCTGCTTCATTTCAAAGGCCCAAGCCTTCCGTTCTATAAAAACCCAAAGTTGAAACTTTATGCGAAATTATGGCCAATCCTGTTTGATAGATTTGCCCCTAAATAAGAAAATTTACTCAGAAATCCCCTTTCAAAAATACTTGTACCAAAAATTCTTATGAATCTTCTTATAGACATGTTAGTTCCATTGACTCGATAAGTTATTTGAGAAGATCCTTTTATTTTATTTTTTGTAATTTTTCAGACTGATATATTATTTATTTCTTTTTTATTAGCCAACGTAAGAGATTGGATCACAGTGTTTTGTTAGATTGTATTTTTATTTGAAAAGGTCAAAGAACCAACTTAATCTTTAGATTTTCTGTTAAATTTGTTTATAATTCGTGGGATTCGACGTTTTTCTAATTTATGGAATACAAATGTGAGGGTCGACTTAAGATTGAAGTGCTTTATAAATAAAAAATGTGAATATGACAATCACCAAACGCAGAAGCACAATCAAGGTCATTTGTTTGCCGACGTGCCATTTCACAACCCAAAATGCCCCCTTAACCAACAACTATCCAAATGTATTCATGCCTAAATTCTCCACTTGCTAGTTCACATCATAACATAGTTCTAATCGCGGTATCGAGTAGCGTATCGGTATCGATCGCGGAGTATCGGTATCAGTAGTATCGACCGGTACGTATCAGGAATCGAGCGTCGCGGCTGTGAAATTTCAAAAATCATTAGCAGTTCCTCTAATACTCAATTTTGTGTATTTTTTTTTTGACTCTTTTAGCCTTAATTTATTACATTTTAATCAAAACTGTAGTGGAAGTCAGTCAAGCAAATTCGATATATGAGCCTAATTATACACTGCTACCACTTAATTTATTGGTTTTAATAGGTCCATGAATAGTGAGTCTAATAAATCAACTTAAAGGAATGAAGAAGTGAAATAATTATGAAACATACTCTACAGGTACATTGCTGAGAAAAAAATAAATATATATATTAATATTTGAACAATCATAAATATATATATTAATATATCTCTCATCCCATACCATAATATAACCACAAAATGCAGAACAGTGGCTTAAATAGCAACTACGAAACAGAAAAAAGAAAATATATATATATAAACAGAACAACAACAACAAGAAAACATAGCATGACAACAAACCTTCAAAAAAGAAGCTTGAAAGCGGTGCCACTGAGAGATGGGTTTGGGTTCGATTCGATGCTTCTCCCTGCAATACTTTACAAGATCGATGCCACTGGGAGATGGATTTGGGTTTATTGAGGATTTGGGTTTGCCTTTTGCAAGAGGTTCTCTGCTCCAATTTTAGCCGTGACGGCAATGGTAAACGTGTATCGGAACTGTATCGCTCATGTATCGGATTCAGGTCGATACGTATTGGGAATCGGCTGCTATGATTGCGAATTTCATTCTCATTGGTATACTGGCCCATATCCGAATCGGCACTCCAATTTTCCGGTACGATACGTACCGGCCGATATTTAAAACTTTGCATCATAAACAATTCGAACACCATGATTCAGGTCGATACGTATTGGGAATCGGCCGCTACGGCTGCGAATTTCATTCTCATTAGTATACCGGCCCATATCCGAATCGACTTTCCAATTTTTCCGGTATGAACCAGCCAATACGATACGTACCAGCTGATATTTAAAACTTTGCATCATAAACAATTTGATCACCACGGCTTTACTTACGCATTCACATGCACACGATTGCATCAACCACCAACACAGTCAATGTGAACCTGAAGCTGCCAACCTAATCCCATCCCATTAGCACAATATTATCGGCTTTAGCCGGAACCTTACGGTTTTATTCTTCTTTAGAAAAGACTTCATGTTAGTTAAGAAGAATTAATCAACTTATTAAATAAATTGTTGATGTCTCTCACACTGATGTGAGACAAATCCATTTCAGGTTCCACATAACCCAAGAACATATCACCTACCACAATATTTTAACAGCAAATGATAATACTTACACTTACAACCCATAATGATTAGCTGTAAATTGACGTGACTACTCAAACCCACCAATGGCTATCAGTTCCGAGTCAATCTCATAACGTCACAGTCACTATAGCAATGGATGAAAACAAATGTGGCAATGTAGAATAATATGACAACGAACAGATTTCTAATTTGAAATTTGATTCGCATTCACCAAGGATACACGACAATCTCGTGGGTTGTAAATTTTAATGTGCAATTCTTCTCTTCCATCTGTATGTAGTAATGTTTATATTAAAGGATTCTTATGTTAGAATCTTCAAATATATCCAAACTAGTAAATTTATGGCAAATGTGTCATTTCATCTCAAAGGGAATTGATGAGATTAAAATATTTAGAGAACTAAAATGGTACACAAGTTGCTCATATAGGATATATTAGCAAATGCTCCATTTAAATATCTATAATTTATGTATATTTTTTTAGCATCAATAAATTTTAAAATACTTATTTTATCCATATGAGCAAAAAGCCAACCCACTTCTAGGTTGCACTAGTGTCTAACTAGTTTTTACACTCCCAAAATAGCCCATGTTTATTACTGGCCAAGATACTACAATATAATTTAAACTAAAGTCTCGTTTGGGAAGTGACCGGCTTGGTCAAAAAGTCAAAAAGTTATTAAAAAATTCAAAAAGCCAACAATCTATATCAAAAAGTTAAAGATTTCATTTTCTCTCAACTTTTTGCACATCTTTTCGTAAAAAGTCAAAAAGTCATCACAAATATACTAGTTTTTTTTACATTATGTTTTAGCTAAAAAGTCAAAAAATTACTAAAAAAACCTGTTCCCAAACGAGACCTAATTATTCACCAAATATTTCCACTAATTGATAGATTAAATTTCCTTGTTAGGTCCACTCCAAACCCTAAGGCTATAACATGAGTCCTGGTCTAATCCGACTTGAGTGTTGGTTTTTTATTTAGAAAATTTATTAGAATTTTTTTTTTAATTATTTATATTTCAATTAATCTATAAAATATAAATCTTATTATTTCAGACATTTGATCTATCAAATCTTATTTCTTATATTTAGGCTGTGTGTGATTGGGAGATTTGAGAAATGATTTGGAAAGGAAAAAGAAAAAGGTAAGTAAAATGTGAATAAAATATATCCATATTTTATCTAGTTTTACACATATTTTTCATTTTTCTTTCCAAATTTCTCTCTAAATCCCCCAACCAAACACAGTCTTGAGGTATTTTATAGACAATTTTACCTTTACAAATTTTTTTGAACCCTTAACAATTTGATAATGTGAACATTCACATTAAATAACTGTAAATGTGAATATTTACAAGTTTCATCTTATTATTATTTGAGGTATTTTGGTAACTATGTCATCCATAAAACTTATTATAACATAATGTGAAGCGAGATTTATGAATAAATGTCTCCCTTTTTCATATATAAATATGCACCAATAAATCCCAAATTAATAACTTATGCACTGTTTAGTCCTAAAAGTTTTCTTATAGACTGAAAGGTCCCATTACAATGTTAATAACATCAGATACAATGTTAATAACATCAGAGTCATGTTACAAACATTAGATTTCAAACATCTAATGTTCATCAAATTTCAATAATGTTTGAAAATATAGGATGAAAAACATCTAATGTTCATCAGATTTCAATAAATTTTGAAATTATAGAATGAAACATCAGATCATTTACATTATTTATATCATGCTGATGTAAAAATGGGACTAAATGAAGCATAAAAAAACTTTTAGGACTAAATAGTTCAACGTTTCAAAAACTAGGACTTATGAGTAAATTTTCCTATAAATAAATGGAATTTTACCTAATTTTAATTTTTTTTGATAAACAAACATGAATGTGTACATATTTTTTTTGTTGTCTTTATGAAATAATAATAAGATATGTGTTTACTAATTTTAAAAATATTTACATGTGCTCAAGTAGCTTTTTAATTTTATTGATGGACCTAATCAACCTTCTCATAAAATTTTAGAAATGTCAAAAATACTATTAAAGCATCTCTATTGGTGACTTGTCATTTTAGCACACCAAACTGTCAAGACCAACTGACTTTCAAATTTTCCAATCATTGAAGTATTGTGTAAAAGAACGAACCACCCACCAAACCCTATTCGGCTGACCAATCCGATACATTACGGACGGTTTCGAAAAGTGCAACTGTCGAAAATAGTTTAAATCAAATATATGAAATTTCCTTAAATTTCAGTTAGTGGTCAAATCTGTTGTAATATAACCAATGAAATTTGACCCGACTGAATTATTAGTATACATTGCATTACTATGTGTCATTGTTTGGTTGGTTAATTATGTTAAGCTTTATATTCCCAAGACTTATCTCTTTTCTTCGCCATATCTGATTTTTGCGTCCCTCGCTTATTTGGTTTTTTCCTCTCTCTCCCCTCCTCATCTTCCTCTTTGTTAGATAATTATTCAGTAATCTTGAAATATAAATGTACGAGTACGAAATATTATTCTCGTATAATCCTGTTGATCAAGATTGTACTCCTCTATACAAAGTCGCTTTACTCCCTGAAAACACAAACGTGAGCTAGTTGGCGGATGTGTGCCGGATACCTCTCCGATGCCTAAGTCAGCAAAAATAGACAAATAGATAAAAGCTCTGTGTATTCGGGAATCAAAATTGTGTTACCTCTCCATAGGTGATATTGTGAGCTTTTATAGGTTCCATGTAGCACAATCCTAATATGACTCTTACTCATTCAGGTAGAATCCTCCTAGGAATCAAATTCTTGAAAGAT
The DNA here is from genome assembly GCA_030407325.1 of Camellia japonica. Classification (NCBI taxonomy): domain Eukaryota; kingdom Viridiplantae; phylum Streptophyta; class Magnoliopsida; order Ericales; family Theaceae; genus Camellia; species Camellia japonica. Next base: position 119,834,212 of record JAPPVO010000007.1, read on the forward strand.
AATACTTATCCTTCAACACCCCCTCACTGCTTAAACCAAGTGAGATGGTTTTACCAAGGTCGGATTCCTATATGACCGAGATAAGCATGGTTATGCTAAGCCGCAGAGTAGACCGAACTAAAGCTAGTTCGGTTCTTGTTTTCACTGCTCTTACCTCGGCTTCTCCTGTATAAACCATGGCGCACTTAGACCGAGCTAACCTCAATACGCCATGACCGAGCTAATTTAGAGCAGGGTGACCGAGCTAACTGCCAAGCTCTCTTGGACCGGGCTAACTTCAAGGCTCTCCTGGACCGAACTATCTTCAAGGCTCTCTTGAACCGGGCTAACTTGAAGGCCTTGTTACTCAGCCCTTCCTACTGTGGCCCACAACGGCCCATTACCCAGCTCGGCCCACTTTACATATAAATTACCATCTCAATTGCCCCTTAATTCTATTTGCACAGCATGATAGGGATTACCTGTATCCAACCGAGCTAAAAGCTTTAGCCTTTCAACCGTGCTAAAACCCTTAGACTCTGTCCGTCCGGTCAAAACGTCTCTTCAGTCACTGTAACTGAATCGATTCCCATTCTATGGACACGTGGCGAACTGTTATTGGCCAAATGCAATTGTCAGCCGTCTTCGTACTCCGTAATTTTTGAACAGTCCCGTATTTTTCCTTCTCTTTTCACAAAACCAAACCTTTTGTTTTGAATCATTCATATCACTATTCATCTCCTTCTCTCTCTCTCTTCGAGCCTCCATTTCTCCTCAGCCCTGTGCTTGCTGTGTTCTTTGCTGCTACGATTTTCATCTTCAGTGCCCTCTCCTTGGACTGGTATGTTGCTCAAACTAATTTCCTTTTCGTTGATTTCGCACTTGTTTAATACATAGCATATGTATTTTGTATGTTTTTTCAAAACACATATTACTTTTACTTCCATATTCCTGAAAAAAAGCTTGTGATAAAACCACTGCATTTTACGAATAACCTGAGAACACTGTATTTGATCCAAAATCACACCTCAACCGAACTAGGATACTGTTTGTATTAGTTGCAAGCCCGACTACCCCAAAACCGAACTAAAACTTCAGGCCAAATTTGTAATTTCAATGGGTTAGGGTCCTTCTTTTTCTTTTAACCGAGCTACCGAACCGTACTGAGTCTGCGCAATACTGCGCTAGAAAGCCTCAACCACCAACCGAGCTAAAACTTGAGGCTAAACCAGCTCTTAGTCAAAACCGGACTAAGAATGCTGCCCCAAATGCTCAACCGGGCTAAAAGTCCCTCGCTCAAACTAGACTAAGAATGATAGCATCCCACGTGGCCGTGCTAAGACTTCTTTTATCTTGCCTTTGTTTCTTTTAGCACGATCCATTGATTTGTGCTTAACACCTTTATTTTTCACTTTGCAGACTTAGGTTGCCCAGGCACTCCTTTGAGCGCTCAACTGAGCTACTCAGCACCATTCTTCGACCGAGCTAACACTCTAGTTCAATTTGTACATAACTTAAACCACAAATGGGGAAGTATAGAATTTTAGTAAACTCACCAGGGGCCATAGCCGAATTTCGTAAGAACTACCAAATTCCAGATGATGTCCACCTCTCACTGGCCGAACTAGCAACCGTTCCTTGGAGAAAACAAGGCTTTGTCCCTTTTAATGTTATTTCCATCGTAGAGTGCGGTCTGCGATTCCCTGTACAGCCCCTCCTTTGTGAATTCCTTAGGCAAACCAAGCTCTACCCTACCCAACTTTCCACCAATTCTTACCGTATAATAAACGGCATAGCCGAGCTAAACCGCCGGGCTGGCCTTAATCTCGATCTAGCCGAGCTTTTCCACCAATACTCCATAGGATCGGCTGAAGATGGCTGGGTCTATTGCTTAAGAATAAGACGCCGGCGTGAAAAGATAATAAAAAATACTCCGGATAAAGACGTCAATGATGATGATTTCTTCTAGGTTTCTGGGAATTTTGAGGACCACCAAGCCCAGATCCCAGGCCATAGAATAAATTGGAACAAGGGTGTAGCCGGTAGGATTACCTCGGCTGAATTCCACGCTTTTCTTTTACCTCGATCTTAACATTCTGAACCGGACTAACCCTTGTCTTTCTTCTTTTATGCAGATTTGAACTTTCTCAAGTCACAGTACAGCTATCCCAACTTAGCCACTCTTCGTGCCGCTCTACGATATCCTACCAGAGGCTGGGCCGAGCTATTGAATTTTGAACCGACGTATAGATACAGCGGCAGGCAAAAGTCCAAGGTAACTGACTTCTTGTTAGAAGCCTCTCCTGAACCAGACCCATCCTTGCCCCAAATCAATCTCATCCCACTAACCGCCGAACAAGAAATGGCCAAGAAGAGAGTCGTGCGAGCCCTTCTGATCGAAACCAACCAGACCGAGGTACCACCAACCGGTCAAACTCAGGAGACCGTTGTGGCCCTTCCATCTCGCCAGCCCTCAACATCTCACCCAAATAAGCGTGCCCGGACTACCCCAACCGAGCAGCGCCTCGTTGATGAAGATGAAACCGTGGTCCCTCAAACCACTCCACCACGCTCTCCGCTGAGCCCACAACCGGAGCGTTCGGACCGGGCTAGCTCCTCCAAGTGGGCTCCAAAGATCACTTTCCAGAATCGAGCCATCAAGGATGCTGATTCAGTGGTCGCTGAAAAAGAGCACTTAATGGCATTCAATCTTGCCAAAGGCGTATGCCTTCCAGCCGACATGTCACACCACGACCACCTAACCAAGCTGAAAGCAATCCGTTCTTCTACAAAGTCCATGGTGCTGGTAAGTTGCCCCTTTGCTCATCTTTTTAATCTTTACAACTTTCTGCTCAGTTTTACTTTAAAAGTTTCTTACCATCCTCTTGCAGGCCATACAGAAAAACCATATCGCTCACAAGCGAGTGTTAGAACTGCGAAAAGCCACAAGGCAGGCCATGGCGGAGGTTGATGCCAAAACAACCGAGCTACAGGAGTCAAGGAAGCAGATAGCCGAGCTACAGACCGAGATTGCTCGTCTAACTGGGCTTGTCAGCTCGGCTGAGGCAGAGAAGAAAAAGGCCGCGGCCGTGGTTAAAGACAAGTATCTGCGCGAGCTTGCAAAGCTTGAAGGGAAGAAGAATGCCGAGATAAAGGAGTGGGAGAAGAAGGCCGAGGACGCGGAGGACCTCGGTTTCAAAGAAGGTGAGGCCTTGTACATTAAGTAGTGTGAGGCGGCAAAAGACTTATTCTTTAAATGCGAATGGAGGGCGGCCGTGGAACAGCTCGGTCATGGGTCAGAGACCGAGGTCTTCAACCCTCCTCCGTATTTTATCCCGGGTTCGATGATGGAGTATGCTGCTGCCATTCAGCAACAATTTCTTCAGGCTGAGGATGACGAAGAAGAGACCGAGCCAAACGATACCCCGGTTGTTAATGACCCTGCTGTTCAATCAGCTCAGTTGGAGCCACCGGTTGAAGATCTGACGACCGAACTACCAGATGAGACCGGGCTCCGAGTTGAACTTGACGCAGAAATAGATGACCTTTTTGCTTGATTTCTGTATTTTCTTCTTTCTGCTTTTAGACAATTGTAACCGGGTTGAAGTAACATCCTTGTGTACTTTTGAACTTTGAATGAATGCCTCTTTTGTTTTAACTCTTATCCCGGTTTAATCTATGCTTGCTTTACCTTTCCAACTGTAATCTGAATGATGTGTAACATTCTCCAGCCGGGATACCTATCCCGGTTTTAATCCTTGAAATCTTTTGTTTTACCTGCCAATCTCTTCAGTCTAGGTCTTTTACCTCTGCTGAAGAGCATAACAAGTGGTATTCCAGCCAACCACTCTTCAGCCTTGATCTTTATCTTGGCTGAGGAGTACTAAGTGTTGGTTTTTCCGGCCAACCACTCTTCAGCTTTGATCTTTATCTCAGTTGAAGAGTACTGAGTGTTGTTCCAGCCAACCCCTAGATTGGTTTATCCTGACAAACTAGAGTAAAGTGTTTGGTTATTCCGATCAAACGTCCTTCAGCCTAGATCCTTATCATGGGTTTAGGAGGGGTGTTGGTTTTTCCAACCAACCTCTAAGTTGGTTTTTCCTGCCAACCTAGAGTAAAGTGTTTGGTTTTTCCACCCAAAACGTCCTGCAGCCTGGATCTTTATCCTGGGCTTAGGAGGGGTGCTGGTTTTTCCAACCAACCTCTAAGTTGGTTTTTCCTGCCAACCTAGAGTAAGTGTTTGGTTTTTCCAGCCAAATGTCCTGCAGCCTGGGTCCTTATCCTGGGCTTAGGAGGGGTGTTGGTTTTTCCAGCCAACCACTAAGTTGGTTTTTCCTGCCAACCTAGAGTAAAGTGTTTGGTTTTTTCTGCCAAACTTCCTGCAGCCTGGATCCTTATCCTGGGCTTAGGAGGGGTGTTGGTTTTTCCAGCCAACCTCTAAGTTGGTTTTTCTTGCCAACCTAGAGTAAAGTGTTTGGTTATTGTGACCAAACGTCCTGCAGCCTGGATCCTTATCCTGGGCTTAGGAGAGGACAAAGTTGGTTATTCCGGCCAACTCTGTTTTTGTTGCTCCTAACTCACTAAAACAACTTTTACAGAATAAAACAATTATGATGAAAAGAAAACTACTTATTTTATTGAAAAAAAGAAAAATTACAAGTTTTTGAAAGAAAAGCTAAAAATAAAATAGTTTGAGATTGGCAATGTTCCATGGCCTGGGAATGGCTTTGTTGTCTTCATCTTACAAGTGGTATGCCCCTTTTCCTACTAATCCAACCACCTTGGAAGGTCCTTCCCAATTAGGCCCTAACTTGCCATCTCCGAGTACTAAGGTGTTTCCCATCACTTTGCGTAGTACCCAATCGCCGATTTTGAATTGCCTCGGATGTACTGTTTTGTTATACTTTCTGGACAACTCTTGCTGGTACGAGGCAATTTGAACCAGTGCTCTTTCTCTTCTTTCTTCCGCAAGATCGAGCTCCAATGCTATGGCTTCTCCATTTAAGTCTGGATCAAAATTTTCACTTCTGATTGTGGGGAGGCCAACTTCCAGTGGGATTACTGCTTCCATGTCATAGGCCAAGGAAAAGGGCGTTTCGCCAGTAGACCGCCAAGGTGTGGTACGGTAAGCCCATAAAACGTGGGAAAGCTCCTCAGCCCACTTTCCCTTTGCTTTCTCTAATCTTTTCTTCAATCCATCCAAGACCACTTTGTTTGATGCTTCTGCTTGGCCATTTGCTTGGGGGTATGCCGGTGTAGAGTTGTAGAATTCTATCTTGTATTCTGCACAAAAACCTCTAAAGATTTTGCCATCAAACTGAGTGCTGTTGTCCAATATTAGAGCTTTTAGTATGCTGAACCGGGTGATGATATTTTGCCAGACGAACTTTTTCATATCCTTCTTCTTAATTGATGCCAATGCTTCTGCCTCCACTTAGGCCTCGTTTGGGAACAGGCTAATTTAGTAACTTTTTGACTATTTGGCTAAAATATGAGTTAAAAAAAACTAGTATGTTTGTGATGACTTTTTGGCTTTTTACGAAAAGATATGCAAAAAGTAGAGAGAAAAGAGAATCTTTGACTTTTTGGTATGAATTGTTGACTTTTTGACTAATTTGTAACTTTTCAACTAAAAAGTTCGGTTGCCAAACGAGGCCTTACTTTGTAAAGTAGTCTGTTACTGCAAGGAAGAACTTTCTCTTGTCGGGTGCTGTTGGAAGTAGTCCTACTATGTCTAGGCCCCACATTGCAAAGGGCCATGGGCTTGTCAATGGTAGGAGTTTTCTGGCTGGCTGATGTATTTGGTGTGCGAACTTCTGACATTTCTCGCACTTCTTGACATACTTCTCTGAATCTGCTTGCATGTATGGCCACCAATATCCTTGCAAAATTGCTCTGTAGACCAATGATCTTCCTCCTTGATGGCTTCCGCATACGCCTTCGTGTATTTCGAACAAGAATGCTTCCACTTTGCTGGGGTGGACACACTTTAGGTAAGGTCCTGTGAAGGATTTCTACTACAAGGCCATTGATGGGGAGAGCCAAAATCGTTGTGACTTTGCTCTAATCTTGTTGGCTTCTTTCTTTTCTTCAGGTAAGACGCCGTCTTTTAAGAATAATATGATGGGATCCATCCATGAAAGGCCTAGTTCGGTACAACATACCTCTTCTACTTCGGGCTCTTCAATGCTTGGTCTTGGTAGGTAGTCGATCAGCAGCAGATGAGGGATGGATGTATCTGCCATTGAAGTGAAGCCTGTTAGTTTGTCCGCTCTACTGTTTTCTTCCCCACCGATCTGCTCTATCCGTACTACTTCAAATTTCTTGATCTCTGTTCTGACTAACTCTTGGTATTTGGCCATTCTGTCGTCCTTTGCCTCGTAGTCGCCTGAAATTTGGTTTACCACCAGTTGTGAGTCACTGTAAACCATCAGCTCGGTTGCCTTCATGTAGAATGCTGATTTCAGTCCTGCTAAAAGGGCTTCATACTCCGCCTCGTTGTTTGATGCTGGGAAGCCAAGGTTGACTGCTTGCTCTACTACCAGGCCATCTGGTGAGATGAGGACTATGCCTAGTCCTGCACCGTGCCTGTTGGACGCTCCATCCACGAAGAGCTTCCATATCTCGCCAACGAACAATTTCCAGCAAGTGGAGGGATCAGATGATGCCTTGGGATCAAAAGTGTTGCTGGTGTTTTCTTCAATGTCCATGCTTGCTGTTTGCCCCTCGCTATCTGATTGTACCAAGTCTTTATTTGCTGGTGAGTCTTGACTTGGTATAGCATGGTTTGCTTCTTCCTCCCTTACTTTATTCTGGTCTACCTTAGGGTCTGACTGGGTATCCTGCACTAGGGGTTGCGCTATTCCGGCGTCAACTTCCAACCCTAGTTCGGTTATGTCAGTCAGGTCGACTGGGCAGATATGATGACTTCCTGGGGTGAATTCTGCGACAAAGTCAGCCAAAGCTTGGGCCTTTATTGCAATTCTGGGTTGAAACTTGATGTCAAACTGTCCCAACTCTACTGTCCACTTCAAGATTCATCTAGAAAAGTTCGCCATCTCAAACAAAGCTTTTAATGGAAAAGTTGTGAGGACGACTATGGTGTGGGCGTGAAAGTAATGCGACAACTTCCTTGAGGCCATCATCAAGGCCAAGGCCAGTTTTTCCAGTGGTAAGTACCTTGTTTCAGCGCCTAGTAATGTCTTGCTGACATAAAAGATGGGCAGATGTTGGATCCCTTCCGCTCGGACCAACACTGCGCTAATTACGTGCTGCGAAACTGCCAGGTACAGAAAGAGTTCTTCTCCAGGTATTGGGGTTACAAGAAGTGGTGGAGAAGACATATATTCTTTCAAGCTTTCTAAAGCTCGGTCGCATTCTTCATCCCACTCGAACTTGGCTTTTAATGCTTGAAAAAATGGTCGACATCTGTCCGACGACCAGCTTATGAATCGGTTGAGTGTAGCTGCCATGTCGGTGAGATGCTGCACTTCTTTCACTGAGTTAGGCCTCTCCAGATCCTGAATCGCTTTGATCTGAGAGGGGTCTGCCTCAATACCTCGGTTGGTCACCAAGAAGCCCAGGAATTTGCCAGATCCTACACCGAACGCACATTTGGACGCATTGACGCGCAGCTTGTGCTTCTTCAGGATCTGAAACATCTCACCTAGGTCCTTGAGATGGTCGTTCTTATCCTTGCTCTTGACCACCATATCGTCGATGTAAGCCTCCATTGTTCTGCCTAACAATGGTTCAAACATCTTGGTGACCATCCGTTGGAATGTTGCCCCTACGTTCTTTAGGCCAAAGGGCATGACCTTGTAGCAGTACAGTCCTCTTGGCGTTGTAAAAGATGTGACCTCCTGGTCTGATTCATACATAGCGATCTGATGGTAGCCTCTATACGCATCAAGAAAGCTAAGTCGGTTGTGCCCCGCCGTCAGGTCTACCAGTTGGTCTATCCGGGGTAGAAGAAAGCTGTCCTTTGGGCATGCCTTGTTGACTGTTTTATAGTCCACGCAGACACACCATTTTCCATTCTTTTTGGGCACCACTACTGTATTGGAGATCCATTTGGGGTAGTGCACCTCTCTGATAGCTCCTGCTTCTAGCAGGTTTTCTACTTCTTCCACCACTATCTCGGCGAGGTGGAGTGCCGATCTGCATGTGCGCTGAATGATTGGTCTGGCAGTTGGATGGACATTCAATTGGTGATAGATGAAGCTTGGGTCAATGCCTGGCATGTCATACGGCGTCCAGGCAAACACTTCGATGTTAGAGGTCAAGAATTCCATGACCTCTATTCTCTCAGTGCTGGACATAGATGAGCCAAGCAAAAAGAACTTATCCGGGTTCTTTTCATCTATTCTTACATATACCAAGTCTTCCACTGCCTTCTGTTCAGCGGGTTTGCCAACATCCGCAAACAATTCATTGCTCTCTGGCTCTTCCACCATCTGAACAAACCCCTTGGCAGCTCGGCTGCCATTTACTGTGACGAAGCATTGCTTGGATATAATTTGGTCTCCAAAGACCTCTTCAATTACTCCGGCTTCATTGGGGAACCGCATTACTTGATGGTAAGATGATGCTACTGATCTCATGGCATGCAGCCATGTTCTTCCCAAGATTATGTTGTAAGTAGAAGGGACTTTCAATACCCAAAATTCCACTTGTTTCGTCACGTTTCCTGTTCTGACTGGGAGGATTATCTTGCCAACTAGCCATTCTGGCATTGAGTTGAATCCGATCAGGGGAGATACCGCAGGTGCCAAGTCTTTGTCTTCTAGTTTCAATTGTTTGAATGTTTCGTAGTACATTATCTCACATGAGCTCCCTTGGTCAATCAAAATCCGCTTGACGTCAAAATCCTTGACTCGGAGAGTGACGACCAGTGCATCATTGTGAGGGCAGTATATCCTTGCCAAGTCTCTATCTGAAAAAGATATGACGTTGGTGGCTTATGTTTTCCCATTTTTGACGGTAGGTTGGGCGCTTAGTACCTCCCTTAAGTGTTTAGCCTTCTTGATCATGCCCCTGAGCTCGCATACACGCTTAGGTTCGAATACCCCATGGATTACGTTGATCACGCCTTGAGGTGGGGCGTCGATTAGCATTCCATTTGGGTTGTTTTGGTCCTGGAGGGCTGGCTGCATCCCTCCTTCTATGTACTTGTCCAGATAACCGGCTGCCACCAACTCCTCCAGATGCTACCTCAATGATGTGCAATTTTCAGTGCGGTGCCCCTTTTCCTTATGGAAGGTACGCCGGGATCTTTCGTCGTAATCCTTTTGCGCTTCTCCCAGCTTAGCTGGCCATCTGACGAAAGGTTCATTGCGTATCTCGCTTAGAATCCGATAGATCGGTTTGTTGAATACCGTGGTAATGGCAGTGCGGACTCTCAGCCATCTTTTATCTCGGTCCTCTTCGTTGTCCCGCCTGCTTCGTCCGTTCCTGCTTGGACGTTTTATCGTATTGATTTTTGTCAAGGTCTTTTTATCTAGTATTGCGGTTGTACCAGACTTCGTTTTAGCACGGGCGCCATCCTCCTCCACCCGAATATGCTGGTGTACCCTCTCCATTAAGGCCTCCATTGTGAGGGGTGGCGTCATGGTGATTGAGTCCTTTAGCATGTTCCCGACTGGAAGACCTCTTTTGTACTGCGCGATGGCGAGATTGGTAGGGCAATCCCCAATCTGGTTGAAGGTCTCCCAGTAACGACTATTGTAGAATCTTAATGTCTCATTGTCGCCCATGTCAATGGAGAGAAGCTGGTCGATCTCCACTGGCATTTTGGTGTTCGTCTTGAACCTTATCACGAACGCCTCTGCTAATTGTGCCCAAGAGGCGATGCTGCCTTCTGGTAGCCTTTCAAACCAGGTTAATCCTAGGTCGCCAAGGCTGGATGGGAATAGGATGCACATCAAAGCCTCGTTTCGTCGGTATGCAGCCATAACCTGGCTCAAGTGGCTCAAGTGCAAGTAGGGGTCCGTCTTCCCCTCATACGTGGTGAATTTGGGCTGCAGGAAGCCGGAAGGTAAGGGCGCGTTCTCAATTGCTAGAACGAACGGCGAGGTCTGCAGCCTCGCTAATGCTTTCTCCGTAGGTTCGTAAGCAGGGCGCGGTATTGGCATTCCTACCTCGACGCTTCCATGCGTCCGAGGAGCCAATCGCTGAAGGGCAGAAACTCTGTGTGGGTCGCGCGCCCTGGCATCCTTCTTCCATCGTGCCCTTTCTTCTAGCACAGTTCGTAAGTCAGACGATCTAGGTAACTCCGTCTGCCTGGATGATGTCTGGTGCGTGCGCGAGGGCCGATAGGTGCTTCCCTCTGTGTATGACCTCTCAGATCTCGTCCTCTCAGACCTGGAGTGACAAGTTCTGGAAGTCCTGGATTGGGTGTCGCCTGTTCTAAGGCTCCTACTCTCTGCTTGTGATGGTGTGGTATGCCTACTGCAATCTTCTGAGTGGCGAGGGGGCGTGTTACCTTTACGCCCCTCTCCTATCGCCACCTCTTTTCCCTTGATCTGGCGCTTCATGGCCTCCATATCCGCCGCCATCTTCCTTATTAGTTCATCCTGCTCTTTTACGCGATTCTCAAGAGCTTGAGGGTCGATTCTTCGCCTCTGCCTTTCCGGACTTTGAGATCGATGGGGGCTATTGTTCCGCCTACCCCTTGCATCCCTCTGGGGGTTCTATCGCTGGGGCTCCAAGTCTGCCATAGGAGGGACATGAGGTAAACCTTCGCGCCTCTCGCCTCCTTCTGGGGTTTGTCCGTCAATGGTGGACTGTAGCAACTCTTCGTTGTGCGTCATTACTTCCGATTAGTGAGGATAACTTGATTAAGAGGTTTGTTCTTTCTGTTTATTCCCACAGACGGCGCCAATTGTACGAGCACGAAATATTATTCTCGTATAATCTTGTTGATCAAGATTACGCTCCTCTAGACGACGTCGTTTTACTCCCTGAAAACACAAACGTGAGCTAGCCGGCGAGTGTGTGCCGGATACCTCTCCGATGCCTAAGTCAGCAAAAATAGACAAATAGACAAAAGCTCTGTGTATTCGGGAATCAAAGTTGTGTTACCTCTCCATAGGTGATGTTGTGAGCTTTTATAAGTTCCGTGTGGCACAATCCTAGTAGGACTCTTACTCCTCCAGGTAGAGTCCTCCTAGGAATCAAATTCCTGAAAGATAATGCTTATCCTTCAACACCCCCCTCACTGTTTAAACCAAGTGAGATGGTTTTACCAAGGTCGGATTCCTATATGACCGAGGTAAGCATGGCTATGCTAAGCCGCAGAGTAGACCGAACTAAAGCTAGTTCGGTTCTTCCTTTCACTGCTCTTACCTCGGCTTCTCCTGTATAAACCATGGCGCGCTTAGACTGAGCTAACAAATAGCAAGGTTTTGACCGAGCTAACCTCAATACGCTATGACTGAGCTAATTTAGAGCAGGGTGACCGAGCTAACTGCCAAGCTCTCTTGGATTGGGCTAACTTCAAGGCTCTCCTAGATCGGACTATCTTTAAGGCTCTCTTGGACCGGGCTAACTTGAAGGCCTTGTTACTCAACCCTTCCTACTGTGGCCCACAACAACCCATTACCCAGCTCGGCCTAATTTACATATAAATTACCCTCTCAATAAACATGTGATATTTCATAATATTATGATTGGTAGAAAATGTGAGTAGGTTGGTATTGTATTGGGTAATTAGAGAATATGAGGGGGCATATTGAATGATGATTGGTTAAGAAGTAAAAACACGTGATACTCCGAAAATATTTAACAATTTCCCCTCTCTCTCTAACTCTCTCATCTCATTCTCTCTTCCTCAAGTTCGCATCTCTCACACTCTCTCTCTCTCTCTCAAGCTCGCATCTCTTACTCTCTCATCTCATTCTCTCTCCCTCAAGTTCGCATCTCTCTCTTTCTCTCTCTCACATCTCTAATCCTCTCATTTTGATCTACTGAATCAAACAAAAAAACCCTCAAATTTATCTTTTAGATTTATCAAATCCGAAAGCTTTGTACTAGAAGAGCAACAATTGAAAACATGTACAGTAGTGGTGTATGGTAGCGATGATGATGGCATTGAGCTATGGTTGAAAGGTATGTCTTCTCTCTCTATTTTTAAGTTTTCTCCATTGTTTCTCTCATATTAGTATCTATGTGTGAGGTAGATCTATATAATATGTTATTGTGATTTTATGTATACGTGTTTAGTAGTGTGATCTTGTGTGTGAGAGAGAGAGACACACAAAAGCCATAGAATTGAAATGATGAATGTAAATCATTTGAGCGAAAATTGCCCACTAACTCGAACAATTGATATGCAGAATTTTGAGCATTAACTTGATCAAAATTGGATGAACACTTCTCCATCCAAACTATGTTGCTTCGAGTGACAATTTAACTATAAAACCGACTCGACTCAAACTGTGTACACCTTTACATTGAAGTGGTAGATAAAACGAATTCAAATTAATTACTTACAAAAGATGTAGTGAATGTTGCTCCTATGGAGTTGTAAGTATTGAGATGATAAATTGTAATTAATTAACTTGTGTAATTATATTATAATTTTTAATATTATTGAGTTTTGTAAGTTGTAAATTTTCTATAATTTTACAATTTTGGTCAAGCTTTGATTTATGAAAGTTGTGAAAAAAATAGTTGAGTTTTGGTAAGAAATCTGATGTTGCAATTAACAAAATGGTTTTGCTAAACTTGAAGTCAAATTTAGCTCAAAGCTTAGCATTGCTATTGTTTGGCAATGGTTTTTGGCTCACTATTGAAGAAATGTTTTTGTAAGGTATATTTATTTTTGACTTTTGCAAGCCATTTGGCTTAGTGTTACAGGGTCAATTTTCGAAGTAAAATTTTCAGCCTGTAATGGCACTAAGTTGCAATACTTAGTCTCAGCCAATTATCAATACACACAATGTGTTGTAACAAAGTAAGAGAGAAGGCAACACGAAATTACAGGAAATTCCCAACCTTTATTTATTGCACCAATAATACAGATGATTGCCTATGGAAACTCTTACAAAATACTTGTCTATTTTCGAGTTCCATGGCCATGCCTTATATAGGCTTACAATCAGTTACAAAGATACAACCAGCATTACAAAGAAAGCATGCCAAGTGGCATGGCAATTGACACCCCCAACTGCCTAGGGATTTAGGAACAAATATGGGACTAACTGCTCCTGTCTTCCAGCCTTGGTTCTTGAATTCCAAGCTTGCTTTGTCTTTGCCCAACATAAGTAACTGCTGCCAACAGATATGCATAACTGCTGATAACCGCCATGTTATCTTCTTCATCAAGCCAGCTACGAATTTGGTTGTCTTGGCCACCAGGCCAAGTCTTGCATACTGATTGCCTTCAACCTCCAAGTATGCTGCAGCCTACATTCAGGTCATATTGATGCCTTGAATCTGTGCAAATGCTGCCCATATTTTGGCCAAGAGTTGTGTGTTGTTACCTGAGTACTTTGTCATCTTTTCACCTTGCTGTCTTGGCATGCCACCATCATGTCGTGGCCTTGGTTGGACGTGGGCACAAGGTGTTTCCAATGTCAAACATGCAGTCTTCAAGTAGAAGGTGCTAACAAACCACCCCTACCAGAAAAAGCCAACGTCCTCGTTGGTAGGGTCTTTAAGTACTCTTCGACTTGTTTTTCGAATTGCCACAATGTCATATATTTTTCCCAACTTGCATCAGATTCTGGAGAGCCCTTCCACTTCACTAAGTAATGGGTCCTTCGATTCTTTTTGCTTTGACCCTTGGTCTTGTGATCAAGAATCTGTTCTACCTCCTTGTCAAACTACTTTCTGATTACCGGATGTGCCCTCCGAGCCTATTTCGTTATCAAGTTTGTTTGATCCTCATGAAAAGGTTTCAAAAAACTTATATGGAAAGTTGGATGGATTTCAACCGATCAGGCAACATTAGCCTGTATGCAACATTACCCACATGTTTTAAGATTTCAAAGGGGCCATCATATTTCGGAATTAAGCCACGGTGCACTGTCTTATTGCTTATCTTTTTCCAAATTTGAGAAGTAAGCTTCAGTAGCACTTTGTCACCCACTTTAAACTCTAAGGGTCTCCTCCCTTTGTCAGCATACTTCTTCATTCTTTTGCTTGCTTTAGCCAAACTATCTTGTGCTTCCTCTAGCAACTCTTGTTTGGTCCTTGCAAAGTGATATGCTGCTGGATATCTACCACCAAAGCCTGTTTTAGCCACTTCGTGAGGAGTTAGGGGCTGCTGCTCGTGGCCAATTCAAACGAACTCATCCTGGTTGCAGATGATCTATACAAATTGTAGCAAAACTATGCGCTATCCAACAATTTAACCCAATTCTTTTGACTTGCGGACACATAATGTTGGAGATACTCCTTCAGCAATCCATTCATTCTCTCGGTCTGGCCATCCGTCTGAGGGTGATTTACTATGGAGAACTTTAATTCTGAACCCAACAAATTAAAGAGCACAGTCCAAAACGTTCCCGTAAACCAGGTATCCCTATCACTAATTATGTCCTCAGGCAAGCCAAAGTATTTTACAACATATTTATAAAATAAATCAGCAGCAATATCAGCAGGACAAGCATGATGAGCAAGGATAAAGACAGGCAGCATACTTAGAAAAACGGTCAACAATTACCATGATGGAATGCATCCCATTAATTTTAGGAAATCCAGAAATGAAGTCCATGGATACTGAAACTCAAGGCTTCTTAAGGATGGCAATGGTTGCAATAACCCAGCCGCCTTCTTTCTTTCAGTCTTGTCCAATTGGCACACAATGAAAGTTTTGACATAAGCCTCTACGTCCTGTTCTATTTTTGGCCAAACATATGAACGCGGCAAAAGTGCCATCATGCGTTGTTGTCCCGGATGACCAACCCACTACAGATCATGCGTTTCTCTAAGAAGTTCTATTCGTAGTCCCCCAACACTAGGGACATATAGCCTATCTCTTTCGCCATGGAGAAGACCATCTTCAAGCCAATACTGACGAGCAATTCCATCATTTACTTGTTGCACTAACCATTGATACTCTAAGTCAATTACAACACTATCCTTGATCCTTTCCAGCAATTGTGATTGAATGTTGGAAATAGCAACCACATATTTAACTATCTCTTTTCGGCTTAAGGCATCAGCGACTAGATTATGTCGTCCAGGCTTGTGTCGCCACTCAAAGTCATATTCTTCAAGGAATTCCTGCCAACGGGCCTGCCTTGGAAACAACTTTTTTTGAGTTTTGAAGACTGTATTAGCCACATTATCAGTAAGAACCAAAAACTTAGATCCCAACAGATAAACCCTCCAAGTGAAAAGGCAATGTACTACCGCCATCATCTCCTTCTCATGGGCCGAATAATTCTTTTCAGCAACATTCAGTTTTCTGCTTTCAAAGACCACATGGTGTCCTTCTTGCACCAATACCCCTCCGAGCGCTTTGTCTAAGGCATCCGTGTGTACTTCAAAAGGTAACTCAAAATTAGGCAGTCGCAAGACCGATTCACTTGCCACTGCACCTTTTAATTTGTCAAAAGCCTCTTGACAATTAATGGACCAATGCCATTTGTGATATTTCTTCATCAAATCAGTGAGGGGAGCAGCCTTCTTTGAATATCTATCAATAAACTTCCGGTAGTAATTTGCCAAACCCAAGAAGGATCGCAACTCCGCAACATTGGTGGGTGGAGACCATTCCATAATAGCCTGCACCTTTTTTCTATCCATTTTGACATGGCCTTGGCAAGTAATATGCCCAAGAAACTTAATTTCCTTTTGAGCAAATTCGCACTTCTCCTTCTTTACATAGAGTTTATTTTCCCGCAGTCGGGAGAATACCTTTCTGAGATGGGTCAAATGGTCTTGTAATGTTTCACTATAAATTACAATGTCATCCAAGTAAACAACTACAAACCGATCAACATAATCATTAAAAACATCATTCATTAAATTACAGAATGTCGTAGGAGCATTAGTAAGGCCAAAAGGCATAACTAAAAATTCAAAAGAATCATATCTAGTTACACAAGTGGTCTTTGCCTCGTCTCCTTCCGCAACCTGAACTTGCCAATAACCTGAGCGAAGGTCCAACTTTGTGAAGAAAGTGGCCTTGCTAAGATGGTCGAACAGATTAGCCACCAAAAGGACAGGATACTTATTTCTGATAGTCACCTTATTTAGGGCCCGATAATCCACGCACATCCGCAACGATCCATCTTGTTTCTTTTAGAACAACACTGGGGAACTGTATGGGGCTTTGGAGGGCTGGACTAAACCGACTTCCAATAACTCCGACAATTGCTTTTTTAATTCAGCAAATTCCAACAGCGACATTCGGTAGGGTGCCTTGGCAGGTGTAACGCCCTCAAAAAAATACATATAACTAAACTCATAAGAGAAATGAATATAACGTAATTGATACACTTTTATATATCAGAGTTCGTATTACAAAAGGTATTACATGCATTATACATTCACAAACGTTCATCCTGAATCTACACCATGTAATACCAGTTAATAACAACAAGATAAATGCCCTACGGGCTTACATGTTTCCAAGTTATCACTTGGTTACAACAAAAGAGAGTCATAAGCTCTATACATTTAAAGCCCTTCGCTTGAATAAACACTTAGACACAAGAAAAGACAAAATAGAGCCTTCAGCTCCTCAGTCCTCCCAATCTATGTCCTTGGAGGAAGCTTATCACCTGTACTTGAAAATGGTTTCCCAAGTAGGGTGAGCCAAGGCCCAATAGAGATAGACTAGCACAATATATGAGGTTTAACTAAGATGTAAGTGTCAGATAAATGCTCAACATACTTAACCAACTTATGTCTTTCCATGATCATTAAATATTGATATTCACATCTCAATCTATTTTCATTCATTTATTTTAAGTCAATTCAAGAGTCTAGTTCATTGTTATATATAAACAACCCAAATGAGACTACAACTCATTGGTTCACAACTCAATAACATATATTATTCAAAACACTTCAACATGCCATTTTACAAAACTTTCATCCGAGAGAATCGGTACCCATTTATATATATAAGATTTCGGGACTTTCACCTTGGACACTTTAGCCAACTTAATTTTAAATGAAGTCTATCCCCTATCTTTAGCCAACTTAATTTTAAATGGAGTCTATCCCCTATCTTTAGCCAACTTAATTTTAAATGGAGTCTATCCCCTATCTCCTCCCAAACAATGGAGTACATCCCATTTCTCCTCCCAAACAATTATGCATATACAATGCATCCAAAACATCGTCATATACAATGACTATCCACAACACATATTCAATGATTTAATCATATTGTCATATTCAATGACATAATTTAAATGATTAGTTTCAATTAAATTAATCCTCATGCAATTTCTACAACAATATAGCTATCCTCCACCGATAGTCCAAAACAGATATTTCTAAATAGATATACAATCTATATAATAGATATTTTATCAAATTTTCATAGGTGAGTGATTTAACAAATCTAACTACACCATTAATTCATACATCCTCCCAATTTCACATTTTCCATAACAATTCCATTATTTATACAAAATAATTATTCAACACAAATTAGGGCAAATCTCTCACTTTTCAAATATTAACCCCAAGGCCAAATTTCACCATTTTAACTCAAGGTAACCTTATATTCAAAGCCCCATATTCATTTATAGAACCTAACATAGAAACCCCTCTTTCAATTTGAATCCAAACCCTAACCTTACCCAAATCCTTCCAAGATTTCATCATTTATACATAACAACAAATATCTAGGTTAAAAACCATGTTAAGGTGTAGAATATTCCTACCTCAAGAGTAGAAGCCCAAAAGAGATGAGGAAGAACTTCAAAAGTTGCCCAAACTCATTTTTATTCGAATCAAATGGAAGCCCACAAGATGCTCTATCTTTTTAACAAAGGAACAAGGGTTGAGAGATTTCTAAATCTAGGCGTATTTGTAAAGAGAGAGAATATTCTAGAGAGAGAATGCCGATTTAGGGTTTTGAGTAAAAAGGAAATCAAAAAGTGATATAAAGCTGCTCTGCTGCGAACTGATATATGCGAGGCTCGCTCGAGCGAAGGAGTTGTCGCTCGAGTGTAAGAAACGTCTCTCGAGCACAGAATACATACCTTCAGAATTTTTATAGATGCACACCATCGCTCGAGCGTAAGAAGCTTCGTTTGAGCGAAGAACTTTATCTTCCTAAAAATTTTGCAAGTTTGGGAAAAATACTAGGAACACTCAAAGCTCGCTCGAGCGCAAGAAACCTTGCTCGAGCCAAGAAGCAAATTTCACAAGGCTCGCTCGAGCGCAAGAAGCCTCGCTCGAGCGAAAAAGCAAATTTCTGGATAACAACTTGTACAACTAGCAACTAACTTGCTCCGAACATGCCCAAGACATTCCAATACTCAAACCCAAAGACAAAAGAGGGAAAACAAGACATAGATAACAATATTAAACCACGAAACCTGAGTCTGGAATATAATGAAGGTCGGGTCAAAACTGGGATCGTTATAGCAGGAGCCTTCGCTCCAGGCACCAATTTGATTTTGTGATCACTGGCACGCCGAGGAGGGAGAGATTTAGGCAACTCTGGAGGCATTGCATCAATGAACTCGCCAAGACATCAGCCACTGCATCTGGTACTTCTGTAGTAAGGTTAGGCTTCATTTCAATCAATGCTGCAAGGAATGTTTCCTTGCCCTTCCTTAGTCCGTTAAGCACTTGCACGGCCGACAACATCTCATCCTTCTTCTTGCCCTATTTTTCTTGTCTGGTCGAGTAAAGCCCAACACAAAACAAGGTTGATTCACATCTGAAATCAACAACCCACCCAACTATGGCATCAATGCCACTTTTGCAGCCACAAAGAAATCATTTCCAAGAATAACATCAAAGTCATCTAATAGGATTGCCATCAAATTTAGTTGTCCAGTCCATTCACCCACTGCTACCTTTACATCTCGAGCCATCCCATGCACTGGTTGGGCTGCAGAATTCACGGTCTTGATTCTACTTGGATTCTGGACAATCTTCAATTTTAGGGACTGCACTGCCCTTTCAGAGACAAAATTATGGATGGCTTTAGTGTCCACCATTGCAAACACTTCAATACTGTCCATCACTATCTTTATGTACATTAAACCGGACAAGGGGGTCTTTTTTGCACGAATTACATTCAGTAATTACAAGGGGTTGACTCGAGTAGGGCCATCTGAGTCAGATCCCGCCTTATCATCTTTAGCGACCATAGCGTTAAGTTTCTCATGCTTGGGACAATCCTTCGCTCTATGGGGTCCATCACAAATAAAGCACCCTTTGTTAGATTTCCCACCATTGTTCTAGGAAGATTCCCCTTTTTTGCTTGTATTTGGAACCGTCTTTGCCCTTCTTGAAACCAGACTTCTTCTCTGCCATCTTTTTTTTCCCTTCTTCTTGGTTTTGCTGGTTTCAGACGTGGGTTCCTTGCTTAACTTGTAGTCAAGCAACCCATTTTTTTGTAGCCATGACAAAGGGCAAATCTTTGACACCGAGTCTCCGAAGTTCCAACTGGGCCCAATTCTACAACCCAGACATAAAGTTGAAGAGTTTATCTTCCTCCGACATGTTCTTGATGTCAAACATCAACGAACTGAATTCTTTCACATAGTCCCTCACCGATCCGGAATGCTTCAACCGTTTCAAGGCATCTCTTGCAACGCAAGATGTGTTGCAATGAAGGAATTGTTCTTTCATTTCCTTCTTAAGAGTCTCCCATGTTGAGATCTCTGGTCAAGCATCATCCCCAACATGTGCATGCCACCAAAGTTTTGCAGCACCAGTAAGGTACATGCTTGTGATGGTAACTCTCTCTCATTCTTGCACATAAGCAGCCTTAAAGTACTGCTCCATGGCCCACAGAAAATTATCAAGTTCTTTGGCACTCCGATTACCACCGAAAAGTTTAGGGTCTGGAACTTTGATTTTCGAAGGAGTCTTTCCAGAATTCGTATGTTCACAGATAGTCTTCTTTAGAAAGGTTAGTTTGTCTGTAACTTCCTGTAACTTGTCCTTCCAAGAATACGAAATAGCAAGTATATCTGTCTGCACATCCTTGAACCGTTCTGCTGTCGAGGTCTCAAGGGCAAGAAACCCTGAGGCCACAACATCTAATCAATTTGTCAGCAAGTGGTTCTCATCAATAGGTTCACCTACGAGATTTTCCAATCACGTTACTCTTTCTTTCAAGGAATCCATGCCAAAAACCATTAGAGCATAGCCTAGCTCTGATACCAATTGTTACAGGGTCAATTTTTGAAGTAAAATTTTCAGCCTGCAATGGCACTAAGTTGCAATACTTAGTCTCAGCCAATTATCAATACACACACACACAATGTGTTGTAACAAGTAAAAGAGAAGGCAACACAAAATTACAAGAATTTCCCAACCTTTATTTATTGCACCAACAATACAAAGGATTGCCCATGGAAACTCTTACAAAATACTTGTCTATTTTCGAGTTCCATGGCCGTGCCTTATATAGGCTTACAATCAGTTACAAAGATACGACCAGCATTACAAAGAAAGCATGCCAAGTGGCATGGCAATCGACACCCCCAACTGCCTAGGGACTTAGGAACAAATGTGAGACTAACTGCTAATAACTGCTCCTATCTTCCAGCCTTGGTTCCTGAATTTCAGGCTTGCTTTGTCTTTGCCCAACATAAGTAACTGCTGCCAGCAGTTATGTTGTCTGCTTCATCAAGCCAGCCACGAATTTGGTTGTCTTGGCCACCAGGCCAAGTCTTGCATACTGATTGCCTTCAACCCCCAACTATGCTGCAGCCCACATTCAGGTCATATTGATGCCTTGCATCTATGCAAATGCTGCCCATATTTTGGCCAAGAGTTGTGTGCTGCTGCTTGAGCACTTTGTCATCTTTTCACCTTGCTGTCTTGGCATACCACCATCATGCCGTGGCCTTGGTTGGACATGGGCACAAGGTGTTGCCAATGCCAAACATGCAGCCTTCAAGTAGAAGGTGCTAACACTTAGCTATTAGAGATGTCCTTACACTTTAAAGTCAAATTTTTCTTACCCTAGCATTTAACTATTGACTGGCAAATCAAAATTTACTTATATAAATAATATTTTCTTTAAATATTTATTGAAATAAATATAAAAATTTAAATCGTTCATTACTTTTCTTGTTTTGGGCCACATTACTTTAATCCCGAAAGTCTGAATCTACATTCAAAACCCATTACTATCACCATGAAAAATTCTTTCTACAACTAAAATCTAACACAATAACCAAAACTACATATAAAAAATTGGGCAAAATTCATTTTACCTATGATACTCAAATTTCTTAGGGACATCATTAAGATTTAAGCCACTAGTAATATAAGATTAAGGATAAACTACAGAATAATACCATCTCAAATTGAACTTTTATACGAAAGAAGTCTTCAAACGTAATTAAACCTTAATCATTTGAGATTCAATAGAACACTACAAAATAAATTCAAACTTCAAAATGATCCAATTACAACACTTGCGTACTAAAATTAAGAAAAGAAGCTGAAAATGAGAGAAGAAAAGACTAGCAAGGACTTGGATGATTCTAGGTCAACCTTGGTTTGTAAGTCTGTTTGTCACATGTATAATCCTCGTCGGTTCCTTCTCCGAGTGGCTTGGTACCTAGCATAAGACACCCCAAGCTATGAGGCCCAATAGGAACAATTTACCCAATACTTTCCGTCCCAATATAATACAAGCACTCATATATATAAGAAATACGATTATAACAAATGAGAAAGAACAAGTATAATATAATGATGAGCATAATAACTGAAAAACCTAAGTGATTCGTGATTAGATCAAGATTAATTGTACCAATTCCCAAACGACTAAAACTAACAATCTAAATCATTCAAAAATAATAAATCAACATAAACGATTTTTCGTGGAAAAATCACAATTGGAGCACCTTCAATTGTGATTAAAAAAACCACGGGTGAAACGCCACAAATCAATCCATTATTAAAGGAAGAAAGAATACAAATTTACCAAACAAATTACCCAACGCTGTCAATTTGTCTTCAACAATTTGTATATCTTTCACCGCAACCTTCGTCTCAGAATTGATCAGATTGATGTTGAATCCACAACATTCATTGTCGAATTAACGACTACGCATAGCATCAAACTCCTTTGAATAGTCCACGCTTGAATCTCCGGATTCCACCGTAGAAGAACACTCTTCAAGATAAACAATCAAACCCCTTGATGTATGCTTGTCAAACCATGAATTTAATACTCAATCAAACATTAAAGAAACCTAGCAAAATAACCCCAGAAGAAAACCCTAAAACCCTCAAAGAAGATCTGGAACTCGTGCCCTAGAAGCGAAGCAAACAGTAGCTTTATAGCAGCTGAAATCGCGATGTCCGCTCGAGCGCAGGAATGACCGCTCAAGCGGATCTACACTCGAGCATAGAAATGGTCGCTCAAGTGGGAAAAAATAACTTCCAGTACTTTTGCAGGCGAGTGAAACTTCTGAAAGGTCGTGATCTCTGCTCGAGCGCAGGAATGGCCGCTCAAGCAGAAAAACAACTTCGACTGCAATTTTGCTTTTTGCTTCGAGGGCGTTACCCCTCGACCCCGCCTGGGCGTTACCTTGAACTCGCCAAGGGGCGCTACCCTCTGGACCCCCACGAACTGATCGGGCAAGTCAATCCTCGACATAGTCAGTGAAGTGGCAAACATGAAAGAATTAACTTCAAAAACATTTCTGCAAGGCCCAATTCGGATTGGATTTGAATCTAAAAACTCATAGTCTCACTGAAATAAAAGTTGAACAAAGTTACGACTGAAAAGAGTTTTGTCAAACAGGATTGCCAATAACAAAAACCTAACAATCTCTCCTTTGGCAATGACGTGACAAAACACACCTAATAAATAAAATCCTAATCACCCTAACCCATTACAGCCTAGAAAAGCAAACTTCTTTCTCAAAGTCATGATCTGTAAAATAGCTATTAGTGCCACAATCTCCAAAACAACTATTAGTGCCACAAAAGTATATGAAAAGCAATAGATATATGACTAGATTATCTTGAAGCATGAGATGGAAATATGAATAGATGTAAATTAGAGATTTTAAGAGCATGTGGCATGAATAGATGACAATCCTAAGTAACATGCAAACACGCTCAAAAACCATTTTGATTTTGACTCAAACTTCTCCCCATTTTTGTCATGAATTGTCAAAGGAAGCTCAATCAACGAAAGCAAGAGCATAAACCACACAAGTAAGGACAAGATGATGTTGATGATGTAAAAATTAAGAACCTGCGAGAAGTAAGCAATAAACAAGCAGTGGATAACAACATACAAACCAACTAATGCCAATCTCCCTTACCCTCCCTTACCAAACCAATCAATTTAAGTTCATGCTAAAAAAACCTTTGCAATGATAGACCAAACTCCCCCTTACTAAAAGCAACCACAAACACTGTACTAAAAACAATGAACAAGAAGGAAAAAACAAAAAATAATATGGTGGAGCAAGCAAGAAATCTCAGATTTGTACCTTAAAACACACAAGATTATCCAAGAAACACAATTATTTAAAAACACAATGTGCACAACCTCTAGAAAATTCCTCATAAAAGAAAGTAATGCATTATGTGAAAAGCATAGATCCCATGATAAAAGTGTGTGTGTGACTCTTGGAGTTCGACAAACACTAGATTCAAATCCTAATAGTGATTTGAAAGTTGGACCTCCGGCAAGAGAATCTAAGCACAACAAAGGAAAGTCAAACCATTAGGAATCAAGGGGTATTTGTTGAGTAAAAGAGAAGGCCCCCCCTCAATCAATGAATCTTTTCTTCTTCTTTTTTTCTTTCCTTTTTTTACACAGTTTTTCTTTTTTTTTCTTTTGCACATTTTATTCTTTCTTTTTCACACTAATTGGTGGCTAACATGCTCAAGAGTATGGAAATTGAACCAAAGAAGCATGGAGACAATAAGGATAGCCTAATTAGTGACTCTGAGGTAGCCTTTTCCTCATGCCTTAACTACAAAGAACTGAGGGGAAAGCTGTAGAGATGCAAAAAGATGGAAGGTGGTTAAGAGACTCAACATCACCTATGATATGCTAGTATAGGTCAATTCCAATAGAAAAGCAAAAGAAACAATGCCAGAAGTTCATAGAGAAAAATGATCACTAAGGTGGAAGACTCCGAAATTTGCTAATCCAAGAGTGTGTACAGAATGAGACATACTAATCAAAAAACACAAACTTCGAAATGAGTAATAAACATAGAAAGCACACACATATTAACATGTAATGGATATTCTCATCAATTCCAATATGCCACAAGAACTTCTCAAAAATTTCAAGCTTGCAAAACCATACTAAGAAAATCTTTTTGGATTTTTTTTTTCTTTTTAAAATAAAGCAAGACATAAAATGAACAAGCACACCCTAAATGATACCACACATTAAAAGACCCAAAAATAAAAATAAAAAACACATAGAAACCCAAAAACAAAAAAAAAAAAAAAACAACAACAACAACTTAACACAAGTCAAGTTTTCTCACCTAAACCGCTTTAGTATGAACAAAGTTATGAGCATTGCGGTTGTTGAGTGGTGTCTTGACGTTGTGGTTCCCTTCCCTTTCAATGGGAACTTGTCTCGACTTGGTTTCCAACTTCCTATTCCTAGGTCTAGGCAAACACAACCTTTGTTCATGTATGGTCTCAAACAAATCAAAATAACGAGGTTTAATATGACCCTTAATCTCATTACCACCAATGAAGTGTCTCCTACCCAACGAGATGTTGGAATTTCTTTCATCTCTATAGGACATTCTCCCATGCAATTCATAATAGTAAAGGCGAATATGACCATACATACCACAATGATGACAAATAAAAACAAAGTGTACCTTCTTTTCTTTGACCTTACTAACTTTAGGAAGTTTGAAAAGTCCATCCTTATGTTGAATTATTGGTTCTCTCTTTCCTTCAGTTCTTGTATCATCAGACGTAGATGCACTCAATTTTTGCTTTTTATTATCACCAAAGCCAATGCCACTCTTGTCATTGCACATTTGTTGAGACCCAATGATATTGTCCAAAATCTTTGATCCTTTTGTCCAAAGTCTTTGATCATTTTGTCCAAAGACCAATGGTAGCCATAGCACACTTGAGCTCTTCCTCTTTCTTGATCATTAGTTCTTTCAAGGCAACTTCAGACATCTCGAGAGTTTCAATCTTTTCTTCATACGTTGCATAGATTTGCTGTAGCTTATTCCTATCTGTCTCAGAAGTCAAGAGTTTTGCACAAAGAGCTTGTCGATCACTAGAAATTTTAGTAGCTTCATTCCTAGCCTCATAAATCTCATTCTTTAATTTGACATTCTCACTTTCATAGGCTTTGAATTTGAAAGTTAGTTTGTCATTTAGTTTAGATAAGTTAAGAGATTCCTTATACAACTTTTCATAATTTGCTGAAGCTCTTATTGTAATGATTCAGATTTTAATTCACATTGGATTGATGTATAGTGGTGCCCGTCACCTTAAAACTTGTATGGTTGTCGGACTCTTGATATTGATGGGTTGGCAAGTGAACTTTAAATATTATAATTGAGGATCTTTGGATGATGTTTGGAACCTTGATTGAAGCCTTAACAAAGTGTTTAGATAAGATTAGATAAAAAGCCCCAAATTTGAGTTTGAGTTTTCGAATAGTCGTTACTCTTTTGCCCTTTTCTTTTTCCACACTTTGAATTTGGATGTGAGGCTAGAACCATTGGAAATCTTATTTCAGGGGCTTCGATTTGGACATGAGAACGACCTAGAACGGAGTCCGGATAAGAGAGTTATGCCCGTTTGAAGTTTTAGAATCTGTGCTGGAAGCAGATCCGCTCGAGCGAGAAATGCGGCGCTCGAGCGGACTGCGCGAATTCAGCAGTTTAAAAACGTGATTTTTAGCTCATTCTTTGCATTTTCCTTTTCCTTCTTCATTCCTCTCACCCTAGGTCCGAAAACCCTAGGTTTTTGAACTCAAATACCTTCTATTCCTCTAAGATTTGGCCAAGATCCCTTGCCATAAAGTGAAGAAGGCTTGAAGCTCAACATTTTCTACCGATTGGAATTCGAATTTGTGAAGGAATCTCATCAAAGCTTTGCTCCTTGCTTGATTCTTGAGGTAGGGGTCCTAGTTCTTCTTCAATACTTGCATTAATAGATAGATTTGTGGTATTTTGATTATATACATATAAAACCCACATTTTTGAGCATATAGTGTACATCTTGAGATTTGGGGGTTTAGGGTTTGAAGTGTTGGTGGGTTCAATTGTTGGGTTAATATGGTGGGTTATGAATCTTAGGTGTTTAATCAATGGAAAAATTGGAATAAAAAGTAGTGGTTTAAGAAGTTTGAATTTTTCTTGAAATTCTTGATTTTCTTGAAACCCTAGGTTGATTCATGATGATAAATAATGATTTTGCCCAAATTGAAAGTAGAATCATGAAATTGGTAGGTTGAATTCTATATGTACAAGTTTAATTGGATTTTGGAGATGTTTCAAAATTATGTTAAAAATTAGCGATTGAACCTTTGTTATGGATATTGTAAATTATGCTATGATGTGAAATGAAGATTGGGGAAATGATTTATTAATGATATGGATGACATGAGCATTGGGGTGAAATGATGAAATAGAGATTTAAGAGTTCACCTTGAATTATGTTGAATAGTGTTGATTATATTGAATTGTGTTGATTATGTTGAGTTGTGTTGAATAATGTTGAACCGAATTGTGTTGGACTATGATGAATTGTGTTTGAATCATGTTGAATTGCGTTGAGTTGAGTTGTGTTGGGTGGTGTTGTGTTTGAGTTGTGTTGGGTGGTGTTGTGTTGGTAACCGCGGGAGGAGTTGAAAGATGATACGGAATTTGTGATAAGATAATCAAGTGAAGATTTAAGAATTTTATTGTGTAATTAGAAAGTGATTTTATACCTGAAAAACTAAAAGTCCAACTTTATATTTAACAATGGTTATAGAGTTTCATTTTGGAAAATGAGGATACTTCAATCAATATTAAATTTATGAAATTAAGTCTATTTTGGGTTAAGATGAGTGTGAATAATGATAAATGGGAGATTGTGAAATATGACAATGTTATATGAAGGTGTTGTGTCAAAGAAAATTTAATGTTGGAGATTTAATTTATAACCATGGGTAGTAATTAACAACCAATGTGTTTTAAAAATTGAATTTGAAGACTTGATGATAATACGGAAAAGTAAAGAAATAGCTTGAACTCAAGAATTGTGAATACTTTAAAGATGAATCTTTGCCTCTATGAAGGTGTTGTTATATTTTTGTGTGACAAAACAATGAATGATTTAATGGATAGTGAAGAAGGTCGTGGAACATATTTGTACTTGTTATGTGAATGTAATTTTAATATATGGTGGATGTACATTGAATTAATGTGTTACGGAAATAATGGAAGATGTGTTGGCATTGTCCACTAATTGTAATGATGGATTGTGATGTTATCTTGGGGTCCGTTTCCCGCTGTATTTGAGCCGGCAAAGCATGGCGCTTGAGATAGGTTCCGCCTCCCTTCCGGAGTAGCGTCCGGTAAAGCGTGTGGTATGTTGAGGTTCCGCGTTCCTTCCGGCTAGTGACCGGTAAAGCGTGAGGTTCCGCGTTCCTTCCAGCTTGTGACCGGTAAAGCGTGTGACTCATGGAGATGACTTGTTATTGGATCCGGTATTTGATATGAAATCAATTGAAAGAATGGAAATTGAAGTGGTAATTGGATTATGGATTGGTGATGGTGAACTTAATGAATTAGTTGCGACAATAAAGGTAAATTATGGGTATTGTTCTGTAAAATAAATAAGAGACTGAATTGAAAGGGGTTTGTTAACCTTGTGTTACCTTGAAATGAAATTTGAGAGTGTAAATAACGGTGTGAATTGAGTATAGGAGAATTGTTAGCGAATCAAAAAGGAAACTTGAACTTGAAGTTATGGAGTTCTAAATAAATATAATGAGTAGAAAGGAAGAATGAAAAGAAAAGAGGAGTATTAAAAATGGAAATTAAATAAGTTTAATGGAAAATTAAATAAGAAATATCTTGGGAATTGGTTAATAACTTTTAAATGATGTTGTTTCTTAAATATGTTTATTTCACAAGGATCTATGGTTTTCTAAAGTTAAGGGATCACTACTAGAAAAAGGGGTATATGACACGGAACTTTTTGCAACGGTTTAAAAATCGTCGCAAAAGTTTGTTTTTAGCGACGGCAAATGAAGCCATGGCGAAATTAATTTTTTTGCGACGGAAAATCTAAGACCGTGGCAAAAAGCAAGATTATATGCGACGGTTCGTTACTTGTCGCAAATTGTTTTTATGTCTTGCGATTTTTTTTTTTTTTTTTTTTTTGGCGACGGTCTTTATTAATCCGTTGCAAAATATTTTATTTTTACTTATTCATTCGCGATGGTTCTTAACATCGTCACGCCCACCCCTCACCCCCCGTCCCTCCCTCTTTCCTGTTTTCCCCAAACTTCATGTATTCTCTTAGGATAAAAAAAAAAAAAAAAAAAAAATTCAGTCTTCTACCCTAACCTCTCCCCCTCTCTCTCTCTCTCTCTCGCGCCCAGTCGTCATTCTCTCTCTCGCAGCAGCAACAACACCATCGTAGGCAGCGTCCAGGTAATACTCATCTCCTCTCCTCTTCTTTCCTCTTGCTCTCGCTGTTAATACATCAGAAGCCACATAGGGGGGGAGAAAGAGAGATTGACAGCGGCCGGAAGTTCCATCTCTGTCCAGCGCCACCTCTGCACAAGAGGGCATCAAATCGGTATTGGGACATCGATCAGTGCAAGCGCACCTCCGTCTCTTTCTCTTGCCCATCCATGGCCTCATTGCCACCGCTGCCTCACCCATGTTCTCTCCACAGGTACATCTCTATTTGAAGAGCCCTGCCCATGGCCGATTTGCATATGATTATAACTTGTTTTTAGGGTAGGTTTCTCGGTTTTTTTTTATCTATTTGACGAATTGAACTCTGATCAGTCTTGTTTATACTGTTTATTTTTGTTAAATTTCTATTGGGCTTTAGTAATAATCTTGATTTCATCAATTGGGTTTTAGTTATAATCTTGATTTCAGATGGGTTTGTCTCTAAATCCAGTGATGATTTGGGGTTTTTTGGCTCTTCAAGCTAGCAATTGTTTAAGGGTTTTTGATTTGAAGGTGTGATGAATGTGAAGTTTACGTTTTGCCTTCAATTTGACTGTTAATAGCTTGGAACATGCAATTCCTGAAATTTTAAAGTCAACTAATTTTGTTTAATTGCTGAGAAAAACTATGGAATTCGTCTTTAGTTTTCTTTTTTTTCCTTAAAAAAAAAATTAATATTTGAAACTTGCAACAAAGTTACGATCTAGGTGTAAGTTGTACTTTCTTGACTTAAGTATGGGGTTTAGGAGGTGAGAATGATGAAAATTACATCATGTTCACCATAATCTTGAGAAATTGTTTAAGTAGTGCAGGGCAGAAGCGGCACAACATTTCAGGAGATATTGCATCTTTTTCTTGCAAACTAGAAATGAGTGCTGCTACTGTTATCCCTCTCGTACATGCTTCAAAGAATGGAATTCATGAGTGTGCCAGATGCTTTGGTCCAGCTACTACACGCTGTTCACGATGCAAAGCTGTCCGCTTCTGGTATGATCAAACTCCTGATTTTTGGACGCAAGATCATGTTGGTTGGTCTTATCTATGCAATTTCGTCTTAAATGTTTGCTAATGGCAGAGCATGATTAATTTTGTTATTTGAACTTGAACAATTGCATATAAAACTTTTATTTTACCAAAATAGTAACAGTTTTTGTGTGTGTGTGCACTCGCTAGTTGTTCTTCATGCTCATATACTTGGTTGTTCTAAAACTTATTCACTAATAAGTTTTGACATTAAAAAGAGATTAAAGAGGAGAGAATCTGTGCGAGACATGTTCTCAGCTTTGCACATAAATGGTATACAAGTGGTGCAACATGATCTGGATGTTTTCTAAGTTCATTAACTTTTCAAGCTCATAATATGATGCAGTTCTGGGGAGTGTCAGATAATTTATTAGAGGCAAGGTCACAAGCCTGAGTGCCAGCAACTGGAAACCAACAGCCGTATCTCATCTCCTATGGTTGTTTATACCTTAATTGATACCATTGGAGTCCCATAATGGAGATAAGATCTATAGACGAGAGGGTTTCTATTAAATCTAAGTTAAGAAAAGAGGATGGGGCTGTATTACATTCTATAAAAGGAGCCTCCAGGAAAGAGGTGTATATGAAACACATGGTTCTTATCCATTCGTAGTTTTTATAGTATGTATTGGTTGTTCATTATTTATAATTAGATTTCTGATAATTCGTACTTGTTGCTGCAGTTTCAAAATTTTGATTATGTGCTCTCAAAAGAAAAAATTCCCAAAAGGCACAATGTCAACATCTGTGGTGGATTTAGTAATGGTCATACTAGTTCAAGAAGCACAATGCATCATAGTCATGATTTACAAAGTCAACATGGAAACATACTTGATTCAAGAACTAATTTTGGCATCTCAGACTTGTTATGTTCAACAAACCCTGAGACAATTGTGTGTGACATTGAAAGAAACTTCATGTCAGGTTGTAGACGCGCCCGTGGGCTCCACTCTACAGTTCGGACTCCCCCGTTTTTTTTGTTTTGTTGCGGTTCTAAATCTAAACCAAAGAGTCCAACTCTAGCAAATCGTTTTGAGAAAAACAGATTTTTGAAAAAGTAGTGCCAAACATGGACTGCTTTGCCAGATTACAGAGTCGCCACCTAAATATTTTTTTATGGGGGAATTTAGGAAACCCTGACTCGGTGCCGAAGGCCACGTGTCCGTCATCACCAACTGTCTTGGCTCGGGAGCTTGGGTACGATCGGGGAAGGTCAGCTATGAGCACCCCCTTTCGCCCGGTCCGAAGACCGGCCTCTACTAACCGTGATATCCGATTTTGAAAACATTACATGCTCTTATTCCAATTATTAGCCTAGAATTACTATGTTATGCGCACAGCAAACAAGTATAGACTAGATTGCCTAATTTGGAAATAAACATTGCATATCCGTTTGTTTTGAAAGCGTTTTGGAATTTGCTACTCATAAGTAGGCTAAAATACGGATTTCAATGAGTTTTCCCAACTCAAGCAATCCAACCTCCACCCACAGGCATTCAAACAGTTTTATCACATAAGCATTTAGCCGCATGGCAAGCATGCTGTCATGGCGACATTCACACGCATGTGGTATGCTAAAGCGTAAAATACTTACATCGTACTCCGTGCCAAAACAATAAACTAGTTAGCAAACATGCATGCTCTAGTTCATGTTGGAGTGACTAATGCAACACATACAGCATGTGATTAGGATAGGCTCGGCTAACCCTAAAATGGCATGTGAGATGCACTTTATTTTGATGGACGTATTCAAGTTGGAATTGTAAATGCGATGCAGTTTGTATGATGTACCGAGCCCGGTGCATGTAAACAAATGCATGGGTGCACGCATGCATTGCATAAGGTATGCTAATTTCAAAAATGCCCTAATCTACCATCATAAGCAGGTAAATAAAAGGGAGAAAGAAGTGGGGGTTGGAAGACATACACACACTCACCCACACTTATTACAGATTTGCCCTCGCTCGGAGGGACCGAAAGAATAATACAGATTAATTAACTACGCGAGCTAATTAAAATATTACAAATTTCACTAAATTAATCAAATAAATTAATTAATCTAATTAAACAGTAAACCGCCTCGGGATGAGGGCCAAATGCAGCACCCGCTCGGGACTGGCTCGGAACCGCACTGCCATGCAAGTGTGCCTCTGTTTCCTCTGCTCTCATTCTCAGAAAATTGCCGAAGTCCCAGGAGTGCCTCTCAGGGCACTGGGGATCACCACCGGCTGGGGTAGGACACCACCGGCTGAAGGAGGAGGCCACCGGCACAAAATAAAGCCATCGGCTGTTGATTGACTGCCGGTCGGCACTAAACAGTGCCGGTCGGCACAAAATGCCTGCAAAACCTGCAACTCATAGCAGCAGAGGACAACAACATGCATGGCAATATAATTCAAGCCATTTATGCACCAAACACATCCCTCATCATGTTAGTGACTCAAAGGGGCATGTGCCTCGATTCTCGGACCACCAATCATGCATTTTCATGCATGATGGCCCAAAGAACCAAGAGTGCAACTTTGATCTCAAATGCATGCAATGCAAACAAGCAAACAAGGGTGCTAAACCTCTATCATACTCCACTTCAAGAGGTCAAACATGCACAATGCAAATGCAACCCTAAGCATGTTATCTAGGCATGCAACATGGACTATGCAATATGTTCATGCAAAGGGTTCAAGCAAGCATGCAAGGTAAGCATGCAAACCAATGGAAGGATGGTCTTATACATGAATTAGGCAACTCAAATAGTCCAAAAATCAGTGGCCAAAATGCTAAGTCAAGAGGGTCAAACACACATGCACACATGCACAAGTTAAGGCACCAACACTTAAGCATAATTAAGCAACTCTTAGACACATCTAAGAGGCACAAACATGGACTATTAGCACACATGAAAAGCTCTGAAATTCATGCAAAACATGGCGCCAAGCCAACTAACAAAGCAAGCCAAACAAGGCATACAAATGGCTCAAGCATTAAGGCAAGCCCATGAGGCTTTGAACCACACTTAGTACAACCACACATGGCAATACCTAACCACTTAAAAAAATAGAGCTTTAACACATAAAACTAAGCCTAAAGGACCACCTAGATGGCATCTAGATGACATGAAACCAAAGGCATGCATTAAAGCCAAAACATGGAGCATTTAACACATACTCTTAAAGCATTAAAGAGGCATGCTAAGGCAAGCATACAAGCACACCAAAGAGACTGAAATAGCATGCTAGATGGTTCCGAGCCACTAAAATGAGGTAAGCAACACATGCTACACATGCATGCTCAAAGGCTAGCAAGCCTAAAATGCAAGGGGGCTATATAATGCATGCTAAGATTTATCCAAATGACTATGGACAGAGCTAAAACATGACAAAATAAGCATACAAGCTTCACAAATGCAAGCCTGAAACATGCTAGAAGCTAAGGCATACAACCTAGGCATGTTAGAGAATCAAAAGGCATTACAAGGCAACTATGCTAAGCATGCATAAGGGACCTAAACCAACTTAGAAACATGCTATATCATGGCAATATAAGCATGAAATGCAAATCAAACATGCTCAACACACACTCAAACATGGTGCTCCTTTGGAGGCCAAAACTTGCCCTTTCCAAGGACATCAAGGGAAGGGGGGTGGCCCTCCCCTTTTGGAGACTTCAAGGCACCATCTCCACCACTGAAATCCCTCAAGATTTCAGTGGTGGAGAGGCCCAAGCACCAAAGTCTCGGATCTCTCACAAAATAGCACAAAAAGGGGCCTTTTCAAGGCCTAAGGGTGGTCAAACTTGCTCAAACCGCCAAGCACTCTTAATAAACAATGAAGAGGCTTAAAAAATAGAACTTTTATGTGTTAAAGACTAAGCACAAAAACAGTTTAAAACTAGGCAAAAATGGA
The DNA here is from genome assembly GCA_030407325.1 of Camellia japonica. Classification (NCBI taxonomy): domain Eukaryota; kingdom Viridiplantae; phylum Streptophyta; class Magnoliopsida; order Ericales; family Theaceae; genus Camellia; species Camellia japonica. Next base: position 119,867,927 of record JAPPVO010000007.1, read on the forward strand.
GTGCAAGAATGGGGTAAATAAAGTAAGTTTCTTACCCTTGGAGCTTTTCTTCAACAATGGTGACCTTGATGCCTCCTTAAGCCTCAAACCAGTCAAGAACACCAAGAACCAGCCCTTAGAACCTCAACTCCAAGAGGAAAGTGAAACACTAGGTGCTTGTGTGCAATAGTATGAACTAAACACCTAGTGTACAAAACAAGAGAGAAGAAGAGAGATAGGATGTGTATCTATCCTAACCCTAAAAACCAGAGCTTGGTCTGTCTAAAATGTCTAAAATTTTGTAACCCTAAGCCAAGAAGAAGAGTGGTCCTCTTATAGGCAAGCAAAGCTTGCAAAGCTTACAAGCTAAGCTAACTAAGAGGGTCATCCCTCCATACACATATATGGAGGGGAACCAAAACTATACAGCTGTCTGAAAATATCTCATAAAGCAACTGCACAGTGTCCGGCTGGCAAAGAGTGCCATTTTGACAAAACTTAGTGCCGGTCGGCACAAAAGAGTGCCGATCGGCACAATAAAATGCCGATGGCAACACCAGCCAGCCGGTGGCCTCTAGCCACAGCCGGTGGTATGTGGGGGTGCCTCACAAAGCATTCCCTGCCCTTCCAAGGCAAAACACAAGTGTTTGGTGCAAAACCAGACACAAGACGGTCGAGTTCGGAAGTCCTGAGGCAAGGCGCGCGAGCCGAGGACTCCGGGAACTCCAAACGAACACAAACATGGATAATCACCGAGTGTTCCAACGGTGACGTCCACGTCTTGAGGACGGTCAAAAATGGGGTGTCTACACAGGTAGAGAAAGCTTTCTTAGGGAGGGAATTAATTTTAAACAGTAGAGTTGAACCACTCTTCTGAAATAGCCTCAATGAAGAGAAGCATTAAAGCTAAAAGTGTATCACATCATCCTGGAACAAAAATGCATAAATCATAGAAATCAACGATGAAGATGTCAAGAGAGCAACTGTGTTCAGATATGGAAAAAAAGGAACAAATTGTGAATGAGTCAAGTTGGTTCGTGACTTATTATCCTTAAATTAAAACTGCAGTTGGTTTCTTCCTTTGATTTTTTAGTGGTGATGCAGAAGTTGCTGGAATAAGGGATACCATTCCTCAACAAGGAAGCAATAAGGATGCAAGCATGGGAATCATGAAGATGTTTGGTCTGAGAAAGTCAATCGAAGCTTGGTAGACAGGAAAATTCAGAAGTTGTTGGTGAAGGGCATAAGAAATTAAAGGTTGGTTTTTAGTTACTAGCACCCCTCTTTGTTTGATTAAATCTCTTGAATTATCTTATTTGATTTTTGGCCTTGAGATATAAATAGAAGCTCTTATTGATGGTCTTCTATTTGAATTCTTAGATGCTATTACCTTATGAAGAATTTGTGAAGCTTTTTCAATATGAAGTTTATAACATATCTCCTAGAGGTCTTATCAATTGTGGGAATAGGTATTAAAGTTTTTGCTATTTATTTTTCTCTATTGAACTTCCAGCAATAACAACTAATGGACTGAACCCATTTAATTATTTTTGGATTTATAGCATTAGTAGTAATAACCGATGCTTAGGATCAGTATATCATTTTCATTAATTAAATTTTTTTTTTTGGTGCAGTTGTTATGCCAATTATGTATTACAATGCTTGACCTGCACAAGACCTCTGACAATCTATTTGCTCCGGAGATCACATTCTAGAGCCTGTTCTTGACTCTTTTCACATTTCCTTCCTGTTAGTGGTGATTATAGCAAATAATTTTTGTTCGGTTTCATTATAATGTCCTTGGTCTATGACATGAATGCTAGGTTGCATGAAAGATTGGTGCCTTATGTGTGAACTTGAGCAACATGTAATGATGTTAAGAGCATGTGGGGGCCCTTTGTCTCTCGGCAGAATTCTCTCACATATTTGAAGTAGGCTAATAGATAAAAAGCAGTGTGCATGTAAGGGAAACTAAATATTGTATCTTTAGAACAACTTTGGCAACAATTACATGGGTCTAGAAAGATGTAGAGTAACTAAAGGTTATAATGCCAACACCTGATACCCTTGTCCCAGCTTTCACAATCTTAAAATGGACAACTATTAGGTTGCTATCAGTTCATTTGGTAATATGCACATGAAATGAAAGCTAAAATCTTGCTGCCTTATATATCCTTTATTTTATTTTATATCTTATCTTGCCCCATAAGATGTGATAGGTCATTTTCTGTAATGTATATATTGATAATATATTTTCGTATTCAATGAAATAATCTTGACATAACTAGTGTCTGGCTTCTTGGAATGAGTATTAGATTTGTGTTATGGTAAATTGTAATTTATCGAATGTATTGGACATCAAGCACTGTGTAATTTATAGTTTACACACCACTTTTCAAAGTTAGTCTCATCTGTGATATGAATTTTGCATCGCCATCAGTTCGAATATTTCTTTTGTTCAAATCCGTATTTATATATTCACTCATTGAGACATTGTTGTAGATAGAATTGCAACTTTTCTTCTGATCTATCATTCTCTCTATATTCCAGGTTAAATTCATATGGGCAATATTTGAAGTTATTTTTACTATTTATCTAAGACCATTGTGTTTCTGCTTAATCTAGTATACGTCCCCATTCATGTCAGGCATTCCTTTTATGTTATGTGATTTGTTTCTCATTTACAGTGTAAATTGTTTCTCATTCACTTCTCACAACCAAGAATATTGCCTCAATTAAAATTTGTCACTTTTCCCCTCTATATTTTGCGTGTCTTCGTGCATACACCATGTTCGGTAAAATTCCTCAATTAAAATAGTATATTTTCTTTTGATTAAACCAGTTGTTTATATAATTTTACTTTTTTGTTCAAACAGTGAGTGAATCTATCATAACAAGCCAAGTAAATGACTAAATAAATGCTTTTGTATCATGTTTAACAGTTGGATAATACCAGGAAATGGTAATATTAGATCCATATACCAATTTTTTTTTTTAATCTGCATTTTGTTAATATGAGTTGAACTCCAACATGTAAGTATGATATAACTTTCATCATTGTAGTTTTTATATGTTTTTTTGGCCTCTAAATCATCTGCCAATTGGGGTTTTGTACTAAAAAGACACTCTCCAACTCTAGAAATGTACTGATACAATGCCATCGAAGTTACAAAAACACACACACTTCCCCTGCATCTGCAGCTGGTACTCTAAGCAGTTTCTTGTCTTTTGGCCCATTGTTCTATGCTACCATGGTGGTGAACTGAGGGAAGATTGGTTGGTGATGGATTATTATGAGAGCTCTATAGCAACTGACCATTTTCTTTTAACAGCAGTGCTACGTTTCAGGAAAAAAAAATCAGGAAAAGCTTCAGGAAATGGAGGAGGAGGAGGAGGAGGAGGAGGAGGAGGAGGGGAGGAGGAGGAGGAACTGGAGGGGGCCATAAAAATGGAGGGAGGCGGAGGTGGGGCTGGGCAGAGGCGGAGGCGGGCCTGGGTAGACGACCGGGGCTGTGCAGACGACTGACGGCAGCTACGACGATCGGCCGACGGCGGACGATCGGCCGCCGAGTTCCTCCTCCTCCTCCTCCCCCTCCCCTCCCCTCCTTCACCTCCTCCTCCTCTTCCTCCTCCTCCATTTTCTCATTTTCCTGAAGGTTTTTCTGTTTTTTTTTCCTGAAGCCTAGTCTTTTTGTTCTTTTAATGGTCGTCATCCTTGTTCCTATGCTTCTAGAGACCTCAGCTTCAACTTTAATCTTACAAGCCTTACATCAGTTCACATTTGCAGCCTTATTAGCAGCTTTAGTGACATGTGAATGTGACCAAAAAAAAAAATTGACAAGCAGTTCTGTTAGCACTTGATCTTTTCTTGTAACATGTAGCTTGAATTGTTCATATTCTTTAACATCTCTTATGGTCAAAAGTTATGAATCTCATGATTGCCTATTGTAATATCTCCACTTCTACATATGCATCATGCACTTTGATCATGTAATGCAAGTAGTTTTTGTGAATATTATTTGCACATAGATTGGCAAGCATAAGTTATTGCTCTTTAAGAGTGTTTGTGTTGATTTCTGATGCTAAGTATCTATATTATCTTTCCTAATTGCTCCCTTGGGTGCAAAAAGCTACAAACAAGAATATGGATATGCAAGCTTCAAAGGAATTCCTTGCTAAATTGAAGGTATAGTCACATGTTCATCATCTGAACTTGGTAGTGCTCTTATCCATCTTGTTACATGCCATTCTATTGTATTTGATATGGATTTTGTTGACATTTAGAACCTAGAGTAATTGGAATTGATTTCATTTTTGGGAATCCTTTTTATTTTTAATCCTCCAGAATTTATCATATTATGGTAATTTGATGACCAATATATTTACATTGCGCCATTTAGCAGCAGTTAGAGTTCTGTAAGCTTGAAATTAATTATATTGTAAATGATGTTTTTTATGTGTTTCTTTTTGCAGATGTAATCCAATAAGTGATGATATCTTCGCATATAGATATTGGAGTTTACTGTTGATATTAAAACAAACTATAATATATATGTTTTTTTTATTTGTATTGTTGATACTTTTGTTTTGCTTTAGATACAAAAATTTAAGTTCTTGAATATAAAAAATTATTAGTATTGTTGGAGGATGTTTTATATATTTTTGTAAAGAATATTTGGTTGACAATTGTTACAGGGTACATACGTATATATATACGTATGATTTTGTGAATGTGAATGTGAATGTAGATGTGGATATCTTTTATTTTTAAAAATATTAATAATTTGTATAGGGAATGAATTAATAAAATATATATTGATTCTATAAAAATAATTTTATTGCGACAATAATAACCGTCACTAATGTAATCATCATTTCCTTACATTTTATTAGTGACGGGTTAACCTGTAGTATATACATATTAGTTTAAATCTTTAGCGACGGGTTAAACTGTCACAAATATGGTATTAATTTAATTCTATTTTTTTGCGACGTTTTAGACCGTCGCTAATAATACTTTTTGCGACGGTTTAAACTGTTGCAAACATGATATTAATTTAATTTCACTTTTTTGCGACGTTTTAGACCGTCGCTAATAATACTTTTCGCGACGTCAAATACCGTTGCTAAAAAAGTTTTGGCGACGGCAACCAATATTGTCACTAAAACTGAAGTTTTTTCTCCTTTTGTTGTGTCAGCTTAAACCGTCGCAAAAACCATTAATTAGTCGTCGCTACAAGATTGCGACGGTTTGTAACTGTCGCAAATACTTTTTGTCACGCCCCCTTCAGCCACCCCCCATTTTTCGTCGCTACTCCGTCGCAAAAAGTCTTTTGCGACGATATATGGACCTTTTGCGACGTTTGAGACCATCGCAAAAAGTCCAATTTTTAGTAGTGGATGATTTTTAATGGCTGAAGGTTCTTCTTAAAAGTGTTCAAATAGTTTTTGAGAAAAGGTACTCTACTTATGATATTTTGAAATTATAAAACGTCACTCTACTATATGGTATCACCCTGCATGCATGATCATTTCTATCTGTGTGTTAGTTATTGATTAAGAACTATGAGATTCCTACTGGGCATTAGTGCTCACCCCGTTGTTGTTTTATCTTTTTACAGGAAGAAAGTTTGGATTATTTGATTGAAGATTTATGGAGTTCTTGAGTCCCTTTGTATAACTTCATAGTAGATGTAAAGGAAATGGATTTTGTAATTGTATTTATTTATTTGTAGCACAGTAGGAGACTGGCATGTGTTGTTGTTATTGTTGTATTCATAGAGAGAGAGAGAGAGAGAGAAAACATGTATCATTGTATTTTTATTACTCAAGGGTAATGGATGTTTAAAAAAAAAAATGGACCTAAATTTATAGGCTTTGGTAATGTTTTCTAGTAATAAAAAATTCAGGGCGTGACACTCTTCATCATCACTCCCCGAGGATTCATCATCATTGACATTCTCAACCGCCCTCTTTGGATAGTCTATTTGTCCTTCAATTTCAGAAGTCGCTATGAAAGCAAGGAATTATTCATGCCCCTCTTCACCTTGTGCTTTGTTGTCACTTTCATCTTTATCAAACTCGGATTCATCATCCCAAGTGATAGCGAAGGCTTTCTTCTTCCGCAACCAATTAGGGAATTCTTGAGCAAAGTGGCCAAATCCTTGGCATTCATAGCATTAGACTCTTTCTAAGTTCCCTTATATAATTTTTTTCTCCTTCTTGATTATAGAATTAATTTTGAGTTTATCTTTGCCTTTGGATTTATGAGTTGATTCCAAAAGATTAGGATTCCTTTTCAGAAAAGACTTTTTAAATTGTTTTACGAAAGCATCTGTAATCTTGGATTTAATCTCACTATCCTTATCAGAATCCTTTCCAACTCTATGAGCACTACTTAAAGCAATATCATCTTTTTGTTTCTTTTTTAAATTTCTATATGCCTCATAAGTTTGGAGATTTCCAACTAAATGATTCAACTTGAGATTGTCAACATCTTGAGCCTCCTCAATAGCCGTAACTTTTGGTTGGAAGCGCTCGAACAAGGACCTCAAAATTTTTCCTACAATCCTGGATTCAGGTATTTGTTTCACCTAAATTGAAGCTGGAATTGACAATGTCACTCTACTTCGCACAAAATTCATCAAAGGTCTCACTATTTTTAATTGAAAGATTTTCGAAACTTGACACGAGCCTTTGAAGTTTTGAGCGTTTAACCGAAGGAGTGCACTCATGAATAGTTTCTAAAATAACCCAAACCTTTTTTGCTACTTCACAATTGCAAATACGAGTAAACTCTTCAAGTGTAACGGCGGAAAAGAGAGAATTGATAGCTTTACTATTCCAGCTACTAGTTTCGTAATCAATTGTGTCCAACTTATCAATTGGTTTGGGGAAGGTTACTCTATTAACAGTAATCGTCGGTTCGGTCCACCCATACATGGCAGATTGCCAAACTTTTTCATCAATAGATTTTAAAAACGATCTCATCCGAGCTTTCCAAAAAGAATAATTGGATCCGTCAAGTAAGGGTGGTCGAACCATAGAATTTCCCTTACGAATTGAATCCATTATCACAAATCAAACAAGATCTCGCTCTAATAGTTTTTTGTAAAAAAAAAATAAAGCAACCTGCTTTGATACCAATTGAAAAATCTAAAAATTCCAGAGATATTGATTTGTGATTATGTATCAATTTTAAGCAGTAAATAACAATCTCAATCAAACAAGCAAGACAAATCGACACAAGCCATTTTTACGTGGAAAAACCACAATTGGAGCACCTCCAATTATGATTAAAAAAACCACGGAAGAAACGCTGCAAATCAATCCACTATTAAAGGAAGAAAAAATACAAATTTACCAAACAAATTATCCAAACGTTGTCAATTTGTCTTCAACAATCCGTATATCTTTCACCACAACCTTCGTCTCGGAATTGATCAGATTGATGTTGAATCCACAACATCCATTATCGAATTAACGACTACACACAGCATCAAACTCCTTTGAATATTCCACGCTTGAATCTCTGGATTCCACCGAAGAAGAACGCTCTTCAAGATAAATAATCAAACCCCTTGATTTATGCTTGTCAAACCATGAATTTAATACTCAATCAAACATTAAAGAAACCTAGCAAAATAGTCCCAGAAGAAACCCTAAAACCCTCAAAGAAGATCTCAAAGTTGTGCCCTAGAAGCGAAGCAAACAGCAGCTTTATAGCAGTTGAAATTGCGATGTCCGCCCGAGCGCAGAAATAGCCACTCAAGCGGGAAAAAACAACTCCCAGTACTTTTGTAGGTGAGTAAAACTTCTGAAATGTTGTGATCTCCGCTCAAGCGCAAGAATGGCCGCTTGAGCGAAAAAATAACTTTGACTGCAATTTTGTTTTTTGCTTCGGGGGCGATACCCCTCGACCCCACTTGAGCGCTATCCCTGACCCGCCAAGGGGCGCTGCCCCTTAGACCTCGGCGAGCTGACCGGGAGGCTCAATCACCAACATAGTCAGCGAAGTGGCAAACATGAAAAAGTTAACTTTAGAAACATCTCTACAAGCACAATTTGGGTTGGATTTACATTTAAAAACTCATAGACTCACTAAAATAAAAGTGGAACAAAATTACAACTGAAAAGAGTTTTGTCAAACGGGATTGCCAATAATAAAAACCTAACAATAACAATAAACAGTAGAAACAACAATTAATACGAAAGCAATTAGTAAGTTCTAATTCTTCTAGTGTTCGGACAACTAAGTTTTTTCTAGGCAGTTCCCTATAGAATGTCATTCTTACCCAGCCACTAATATTGGCCCTGGGCTAGTCGAACTACCCCTTAGTATTAGAACATATCGATAAACGCCAATGATGTCTACGCCTCCAATTACGAACTCAAGTCGTAGCATCTAACCTAATGGAACGACTTTCCAGAGATACTCTCCCTATATGAGACCTTCATTGCCACCCTTCTGCCATAACTAAATCCATTAAGGAGTGAAAATTACCTCTCATTCTATGTTGGGGTTCAAAATCCAATTCATATAATACCACCACCACGGCACACCCTAAACATCTGACAATATATGCCATGCCACTTTCATATCCTCATTATCATATCTTGCGCATATCTCATACTATCCGGTTCCACCCTGGTTAGACATATTCATATGTTCAAACCTCAAACATACCCCGAAAACATAAGAGTAAATTACATTAACATCCCTTGAGATTCTAAGAAAATGTTGTAAGTTTTATAATTTTGATATAATTATGTTGGGTTGTTTTAAAGTTCTGACTTATATAACACTCAACCACTCAACCCATATATCAATAATTTGGTTAAATAAATGGATAAAAAAAATGATATTGTTATCTCTCTTACATTGAAATTAAATTTTTTTTTCTTATTTGTTCTTTTATTTTCACATTATTTGTATTAGATTCAGTCTCTTTAACCTTATTAAAATGACAAGTCAATATATTTATGTCAAATTTTGAGAATATTTGTATTTTTGTTCAAACATAAAAAAAAAGATCAGTGTAATTTATGCAAAAAAAATAATGGGAATGGCTTCCTCCAGTTCATTTTGAACGGACTGGAAGGTGCTGTTGGGTTTATGGGGGCCCACCACGAGTCCCGTTTCAATAATTCAAACCGTTCAATGTGTAGAACTCGTCGAGTACTATATACCTGTAAAAAATCACGTTGATCAAATATCGATAGTTTTTTCGTCGAATCAGATTTCTGACAAGTGTTTATTTTTTTACTGTCCATTTTTTTATACAAAACAGATTTAATCACATAGCTATTGATATCCGATCAACGTGATTTTTTTACAAAAACTATAATACTCAATGAGTTTTACACATTGACGGTTCAGATTATCAAAATGGGACCCATGGTGGGCTCCCATGGGCCAACAACACCCTTCAGTCCGATCACGGACTAGAGAAAAGCCAAACCCAAAAATAATAATATAAAAGACTCATGCACTATTGTAAGAAATCCCACCAAACACCACCTTATGAATATTCTATGGAATATTTCCACTAGAGGCTATGCTATTTTTGAAAGACTTGAGGGCTGTTAAATAACTTACTAAAGAAAACAAAATTTCAATTCCCTTGTTTGACTATTCTTTTACTAAACTAATGAAATATTAAATTTCAACATCCTCCCTTAAAAAATCTAACTTAAAGTTCATCAAAATACGTAACAAACCAACACGGCACATGGACAAATCATTTATTAGGTCACTCATATTTCCAAAACTATTATTTTAAGAAAAAATTGATAATAAATCTAATTTAAAGAGTGTTTAAGGTATTAGGTTCATTATAATTTTTTTATTCGTAAGAGATTCACCATTTGTGAAATAGTTTGATGACAGGTCATTTTACTTGTTTTAAAGGATATTTTGGTTTTAATTTTACCACTTAATTTATCTGTTGATTTTTTTTATCTGTTGACTTTTTTTGACTATCTGTTTAAATTATTTTATATCCTTTCAAAATTTTCATCTATCTATTCAAATTTTATCTGTATAAATATTTTATCTATCCAAATTTTTATCTATTCAATATTTTTATCTATACAAATTATCTATCCAAATTTTATTTATATGAATTTTTATATCTATATAATTTTTTTCTTTATCTATTCAAATACCTATACAAATTTCATTATCTGCTCAATTTTTTCACTTATCTGTTCAAATATTTGTCATAGATCATCACAAAGCCAAATTTCTTTATGTTCAAAATTCTTTTTAATTTGTTAAAATAACAATTCAACAAGTAGTCACAGATCATCACTAGCTTAAATCAACAATAGCCCAACATATAGATCAACAACAACACAACAGATAGATTGTAGCACTTGTACTCTTTTAAAACATTTGGGAAGTGTATTTGAACCCTTTATTTTAGTTTGGGGATCTTTGGTGTTGTTGTATCTTGGTTTTGGATGAGTGAAAATCGATTTGAACTTGTTGGGATTGTTCGTTCATGCTTGTTTACGTTGGAAAGTTGTTTGAGAACTTATAAATCTTGTTCGGGGGCTGGTACCAATCTTGGTGGTGTCGACACTTGTTTTTTGTTGTTGGCCTTAAGGATCGACACCAGTCTGGAAAGGGTCGACCCTTATATATTGCAGAATCTATGTGTTAGTTGCTGGAAATTAGCGTCGACCCTTCCTGTCTAAGGATCGACCCCTACGTGTTTTTTTTAGAATTTTGGGGTTCGAATGTGCCCTACTTTTGGGGGTTTTTGACTTGTCCTTTTTATTTGACTTTAGGGAAACTTTCTACTACTATAAATAGACCCAAACCACTTTCCTCTCATTACTTTTTCTCCTCCTTTCATCTTAAACCGTGATTTCTCTCTTCTCTCTCTAAAACTTGACTTTTCACACCTAGATCTCTAGATCTACTCACCTAGAGTAATCTTTTTACCATGGTCCTTTGAGAAAGATTATAGATCTCGTCAAGGGCTTCCTTTTAGTCCGAATAGTTCGTGGTTTCGTCGTTGATGAATTTTGGGTTGTCATCTCTTCACTTCAAAAGGTAGGAATTTTTTTTCTCCTTTCTAATACTTCGTCTATAGATAGATATGTGGTAGATTTTATTACATAAAAATCATATTCATTATGGATTTTCTTGAAAGCCATAAAAGGGGACATAGAGTTTGATATTTGTGATTGGAGTTGTTAAGTTGTTTGTTATTGGGTTATTTGGGAAATGATTTATTATGTTTGTGAAGAGAGGGAGGAAAGCCCTAATTTAGGCCAAGTTTGGAAAGTCCCAAATAATCCATCTTTTTATCTTTTTATCTTTTTTCCATCACATCACCTCTCTACTTTTCTGCACATCTTTTCGTAAAAAGATAAAAAGTGCACTTATTTAGGTCATCCCAAACAACCTATATATATTGATATAATGGATTTAAAAGGGAGGAAGTTGAATAATTTTCATATTTTGCTAATATGGGTTGTATAATTGTGTTTATATCAAAAGAAAATAAAAAGAGAAGTAACTACAGTGTTGGTATTGTTTTAGACTAATCACGTGAAGTTGAGTTGAGTTATGATTTTGATACCAATGGAATTGGTTTTGTAAAATAAAGAGGATGGATTTGGTTCTGGTTTTGTAAAATGACAAGAATGAATTCTTAGAAAATGGTTGGAGTTGTGTGGATTGGAAAATAAAGAAAAGTGGTCTTTTTGAAAGAAAATGAAATCATCACCCTTTATAAATTGATAGGGAACTTGAGGTCAGATTTTGGAACCTTTACATATTATCATTTTTATAGGACTGAAAGTCTTGTGAGAATTGGATTGTTGTCCTACGAGTATTTAATGCCTTTACTTAGAGGTTTTGTCCTTGGTCATCGATGGAGGATGGCATTGTGGTGTTGAATAATATCGTGTATGTATTACACTTGTGTTATTATGCATTCTAGTATGCTAAGATAGTTGGGAATGTGCTTGCACTTCAAATGAGAGGTACCATTACCTTCCAGCTTGCGCGTAAAGAATTGGCCGGGCTTAGAATGAGAAATATCAGTACCTTCCAGCTAGTGCCTGGAGAACTTGGCAGAGGTACCATTACCTTCCAACTGGTGTCTGGTAAACTGGCATTTCATTATGGAAAAGGTATATCCTTGGCTTGACATTTTGTTATGGAAATGTGTATCGTTGACTTGGCATTTTGTTATGGAAAGGTGTATCCTTGGCTTACCGTGCTTAAGGCAGGTAGAGCGGAACTTGTTTATCATTATTGTCTCAATATATCTGTGTATATTATGGGTTATGATAGTTATGGTTCTGGAAGGCCGAGTTGCCTCATTTATTGAGTAGATAGTTGTTGGTTACTTGTTGTTTTTCCTTTGTACTGAATGTATATATGTAAAGACATGAATGTGTTGAAAATAGACGTAAGTACTGTATCGAGATTGTGAATAATGTGAAGGATATCGGATATTTGTGAGCATGTTTCAAAAAGGCAAATCTTGTGTATGTTCAGAAAGTGGGAGAAAACGTAATGGGCTTCGTGAAATTGTTTTCAGGAACTTGTTATTGTCATATGAATTTTAAAAAAAGGTAATATGAAGAAAGAAAAGTAAAATGCTTATGTTGTTGAACGAAATGAATGATTTTGAGAAAAGTTCCTCTATAAGAATATTTCTGTATAAACCGTCACATTATGTATATGATATGATGTAAAGCATTCATGATCATAGCTATATGTGTGTTGTTATTATTTAGGATCATATTGGGATCCCTACTGGACTTTATGTTCATCCCGTGTTGCTAATCCTTTTTTAGGTGAACGTTGAGAAGGATTTCAAGATCGATGATCTTCTTTATATGTTGGCCATGGGGCCTTTTATTTGCAAGCGGAATGTCATTGATGTAAAAGGGTTAAACCCTTTCTTTTAATTTAAAAAACGTAAGCCTATGGGCAATTTATTTATTTTTATCTCATGTTGCATTCATTTCAGATTCGAATGACAGAACCTTTAATAATAGTACTCGTTAATGTGTTAAATTTCTGTGCATGAACTCTGAAATTGTGTTATAATGAAGGATTTGGTAATGGTATCCGTTGATATAAAAATGGGGCGTAACATAGATCAATAACCGAAACCAACCCAAAGCGCTCACACACACACACGCGCGCGCATATACACACACAAAGATAGATGCACGGATATATCGAAAAGATTAGAAAAAAAAAACACATATAGATCAACAAAGACAGATACATCTTGAATCTGAGGGTTCCATCGCAAGTTCGGCAAGAAGCGATAATGGTCCAATGGATGATGGTTCGTACATTGGATGGCTTAACGATGATGATCTAGATCTTTGAAACTTGAGATCTGGATTTGAAAGCAACAAATCTAGTTCTCGCGATGGTTCTAGTGGAGAGAGAAGACGTGGTAAAGATATCCGACAATGGAGTCGCCATAGCCTGCTGCGGTTATGGGAGAGGAGGCTAGGGTTTCACAATCTAAGAGAGAGAGAGAGGCAACCATTGGGGTTTCATTGCCAACGTTCTTCACGACAACGGCACAACGCCGTTCTTTACGAGCGATGTTTTTCACGACAATAGCGCGACGACAAATATGGCTTCGGCGGTGACGATGGCAGATGAGGAGATTTGCAGAGTGGATGACAGTGGCAGAGGAGAAGATCCGCAAAGTGGATGACAGTGACGGTGACATGTTGGTGGTGGAATTGGAAAGAGAGAGAGAGTGAGGGTTTGTTATTTTGTTTTGTCGACCGTATCATATTTATACACGGGTAGTTTGGCCTTTTTATATGAGCTTGTCCTTTTAGACAAAGAAAATAAACACCTGGACCTTTAAACTTAGAAAATTTAATTTTGGATTTTTAGCCCAAGTATCCTTATTTTAATTCAAAATATAAATACTAAATTACACACTTTCTTAGTTTCAAAATATTAATACTATATTTTTAATATAATTATATTAATTTTTCTTTTAGTAAGATTAAAAAGTTTGAAATTAATTTAGATAGTGGGCAATAGAGTTAGACAATCATCCATCTAACCTACCAAAACTAAATGACCCAAATCAATCCATCATAGAATAGGCAGTTTCAATTGTTCGAGAGAACGGATGCAATGCATTTTTCCAATCCACCTAAATTCAGATGGATGGTGGATGGGAAATCATTCGACCAAACCCGATCTACCAACACCCATAATAAAATAATATTATGCTTTCATGCTTTATGTGTTAAAAAAATGACATTTTATTTTATTTGCTATTTATGAAATATAAAAATTGGGCTTTTATTTTTATTATAAAAAATGAAGAATAAAAAATTTTGGACAAAAAATAGTAACGAAATATTAAAAAATAATTTGAAAAAAAAAACCCAAAACAGTAAAGTCAAACGGCCAAACCGATTCACATTCACCTATCAATCCGCACGGCTTGCTCAATCCACATCCCCTAATTAAGCGAATGGATGCGAATTAATTTTTTTCAATCCGACTAAATATAGATGGATGGCAGATGAAAGGCTATCCGACTCAACTCGATCCGCGAGCACCACCAGTGAGTAGACATTAAAATAAATAAAGATAAATATTGTATATTTTAATAGAAAAGAGATGACAATATAATTTTTTATTTATTCATATAGCTAAGAAATTATTGATTAAAAAAAAATAATCTTAAGAGATGCTAAATATAAATATGTAAAAAAAATATGAAATGATTTGTAATTTTTTTAAACTTCAAGGAGGTGGGTGTAATTTACACAAATATAAATAACGTGTGAAAACTGGATAGTGTAACTAACACTAACGTTCAACGCTCTATCTCCGGAACCTGTATATATCTATCTAATGTATATATATATATATATATAGAGAGAGAGAGAGAGAGAGAGAGAGATTGTTGTTGATTCCTGCTTCATGGGTAGGCAGGAGGATGAGAGATTAGAGGAGAGATTGCTCATGGAAGATGTGTTTCCACAGGTAATTTCCATATGTATATATATATATATATATATCATATATATCATTTATGAATTGATTGATTCTGTATGAAATTCTAGTTTTTGATTTTCTAATTTTGATTTTTTGTTTTTGAGTTTGCGAATAATCTGAGGACGATTCAGGCGTTAATTTGATGTTAACTCTAATTGTGTTCTAATTTATTGTTAAGCTAACTTCAATTTAGTAGGACTTTTGGGGCATCTGATTGAACTTTAGAAGTTATGATTCAAATTTCTACTGATTTTTGAGTTTATATAGATATGGAATTTGCAAATTATTTGATCCCAAATCCAGTTATAGTACTAGACCTTGTGAAACGAATCATGTTAACATTGTGTTTGTCATATATTACTTTTATTCCACAAAACTACAAACAAACAGGAATACCCCAAATCAAACAAATACAAACAATCAAGACTTGAGAATCTTGGTAGAAATTCCCCATAGGCTACAAAGGTGCCTATTCATCTTTGCATCTTCAATATACTTTTCAAGAACACAACATACTTGCAAAATTAGAAACAATTTTACCCACAACAGCCTCAGGCTTTGAATAAATGTGATAGAAAATTTTGGAGTTCCTGTCAATCCAAACATGATATAAAGAGGCAGCAAATGATAGCTTGTAAATTGAATGAGAAAAAGATTGTCCATTCCTATGCTGAACAACCCAAGAAAACTCTTCATCCATCTTCAGGGGGTTCCTCATAATCTGATTCTTAACTAACATTGCTGATCTTGTTGGGTATTGATTAAAAAATGGAAGTTGGGGAGATGTTGAATTTTTTTTTTTTTGTCTATGTGGAAGTGGTTCTAATCTAATTGAGCATTGTACTTTTTTGCATTTTTTACTCTTTTTATGGATTTATAAATCGAAAGCCATTTTAATCATTTTGAAACTTTTGAAACTGTTTTTGGTTTCATTTTTTAAATTTTCATGGGCAGGGTTTTCTTGTATTGACATTTGCAATCTGTATGTGGAGAATTGTTTAACTTGTTTTGCTCTCACTAACATAAACTTTGGACTTCGTTCTATGAATAAATGATTAATGGGTAGTAGCCATAGAACGCAATATGACAAAAGATGGGAAACCTATGTTGGGGATTCTGGATAATTTGTTGAGAGTGGATTTTCCATTTTGGTTGAAATCAATAGTTCAGTTATCCTAATTTGTGTGTACACTTGGGAATTAAAAAATAAGATAAAATTGTTTAGTTATTCACCGTTAGTGTGTAACTAGGACAACAAATTTAGCTCTAAGAAACACTAATTTAACTTGTTCACTCAACTAAATGCTTATATAACCTCCTAGAAAGAAAGAGTCCTAGTATAGTGTTTTCCATTTGAACTCTTGAAGTATTTTCTAGAAACGAAGAATTGTAAATAGCATTAAAGTTTTATAATTTTTAACTAAGCAACCATTCTATGTTCAGCTACTCTAGTTTTCTGAGAAATATTAACTGCAAGAAATTTGTTGAATAACACCATCCAAATCACAATATGAATTATAAGATTTTCAATCCTCAAACTATGATGGAATGGAAAAATACATAATTGACATATTTTTCTTAATATTCAAGTCCTCCTTCAATATTCATAAAAAAATGCCTCAAAATAAAACTTTATAGCATACTCTTACATCAAAGGAGTAGACTGAAGATTCTTCACACGCTAGGAGTAAAAGATACTCTATGGTTTTTGACTAACTAGTACATTTTTTACTCTTCAAATTATATATAGGCTCTAAGGTGGGGTTTCTTACCTTACCTATCAAAAGAATGTGGGGTTTCTTAGCTCAATGAGATAGTATGGAGGCATGAGTGGCTCATTTTTCCTGCTTAACCAATGATAATTCTTTTTACCTGTTAAATAAATTACTTGACTTTGGTTGAACTCCAGGAAGTTCCTGAGCCCCATCCCAAGTTAATAATGACTTCTGTGCAGCTACTTTATCTTAATTGTGTTTATCTATTTAAATGTGGATGAATTTTTTGCTTTATTACTGACAAAGCGATACAAATATTTTGATTACATAATGGTAGGGAAAATGATATTTTCTATTAAAAGACAAAACTCTCTCTCTCTCTCTCTCTCTCACCCACACACACCCACACACACACACACACACAAAATCCACCCAGCCGTACGCATGCACGAGAGTTTTACTCTGCAAAGTTTGTATACTAAAATGTTTCTGCTTTCTGCCTTACTTCTTATGTCTTCAGAATGAAAGCAATGGGCCATACACTGGAGACGGTTCAGTTAACATTAAGGGCCAACCTGTGTTGAAGAGCAACACTGGAAATTGGAAAGCATGCTCCTTCATTCTTGGTAGTTCCTAGTCCATCATTCTCTATATTTCTTTACGTTTCTAATGTTCATATTTCCTCATAATATGTTTAAATTTAAAACAGGTACTGAATGTTGTGAACGTTTAGCTTACTATGGGATTGCTACTAACCTTGTCAACTATCTCACCCAAACAATGCATGAAGGAAATGTCTCTGCTGCAAAAAATGTTTCCAATTGGGCAGGCACTTGCTACCTATCACCCCTTATCGGAGCGCTCTTGGCAGATGCATATTGGGGAAGATATTGGACAATTGCTGCCTTCTCCATAATATATTTTATAGTAAGTATGAACTGAAGTTTTCACTGTGCTAAAAACTTAGTTCAAGAAGGGATGGATAATGATACATGAACACCTAAGCTTTTAATCCTTGCTTTGGTCTTTTGTGTTCGACATGCATTACATTCTCAAAGTTTTTTTGACTGAAGGTGTGTTATTTGAATGATCCTGTAGCTTCCAATTATGTGTTACCTACAGCTTTCTGTTGGAACCATAGTGCCCTACTGCAGGGACATGTCCATTCTAGATGCGCATGACTTTTTTAGTTATTGGTTGGTGGTAATGAAGTTATTATGGGTCAATTTTTTATTTTTTATTTATGGTGGAAGATTATTTGATTTTTGATAAACTTGATGGAATTTTTCGTTCATTAGTAAAACAATTAAGATATGTTTAATATTTCATAAAGTTATTGATTGTGAAGTTCTTTACTCAAAAGACAATAGTTTCTACTTTCTATGAATTTCAAGAAATTTAATATTCTTATTTTATATCTTTTTTCATTTTAATAAGAAAGTAATTAATTTCTATATTTATGACCTTAGATACCTAGCTGTAACCATCATCTAGTCCAATATCACGTGAATGATGGACTTGAGTGGTACTAGTGGTTTCAACTTTCTAGTATAATGAGTTAGCACTCTGCAACTTTCCCAACAGCATGGTGTGATGGTAATAGAGCTACATATGTCACTTAAACTGGGGATTTATCTTCAAGGATTAAAGCACAAAGAATCTGAACATTTTATTAAATCAAGAATGGAGAAGAATTTCATATGACGAAGCTTGTTTGATTGGATGACTGCCTTTTTAAGAACTTAGGCTTTTGTTTTACCCTATCTTCAGTCTTTTCTGATAACTCTCAATTCTACAATTTTTTGTTTCAAGTATTTTTATTACTTAATATAAAACAGGAAAAGAAGTGAGAACAAAATTTCTGGACAAATTTAATGTTCTGTAATGAAATTTTTATTGACTCTAATGTTGTGATTTGGATCATGTCCCTGTAGAGGTTTTCATATTAACTGTGATCCATCAATCTTTTTATGTGTTCGGTCCTTTCAAAATTTTCTGGAATGGATTTCATCTCTATCTTTCTTACATTTGTGAACTTTATTATTTTGTACAGGGAATGTGCATGATGACTATATCAGCCTCAGTTCCTGCACTTAAGCCAGCTGAATGTGTTGGTTCCATATGCCCTTCAGCAACTACTGCTCAGTATGTGGTATTGTATTTTGGGCTGTATCTGATTGCACTAGGAACTGGTGGCATCAAACCATGTGTTTCTTCCTTTGGAGCGGGTCAATTTGATGATACCGATCCAAAAGAGAGGGTAAAGAAGGGGTCTTTCTTTAATTGGTTTTATTTTTCTATCGATATAGGTGCTCTTGTAGCAGGTAGTTTAATTGTGTGGATTCAAGAAAATATTGGGTGGGGCCTGGGTTTTGGCATCTCTGCATTGTTTATGGGCACTGCCATTGCAAATTTCTTTTTAGGCACTCCTTTGTATAGATTTCAGAAGCCAGGGGGTAGCCCTCTTACCAGAGTTTGCCAAGTTTTGGTTGCATCATTTCACAAGTGGAATTTGGAGGTTCCTACAGACAGTAGTCTCCTGTATGAAACACCAGACAAAAACTCAGCAATTGAAGGAAGCAGAAAACTTGACCATACCGATGATCTGAAGTAAATTTTTTCATTTATTCAATTCTGAACCATTTATTTTGATCTATTATCAGTTTTCTTTTTTCATCTGGAAACTTATTCGCATATTTGTCTATTGATTTTCACCTTAAGCGAATTTTATAGGGTATTTTGGGTATTAAACATAAGCAATGACTTTTATGTATTTTGCATTGAACGCACATGTTGGTTCTGTAAATAGGATCACCAACATAATTACATATACTGGTAGTAATGAGAATATATGATGCTCTCTTGTGGATGTCTTGAGAATCTTGAGACTTTGAGACTAAGTAATAGGTTTATTGAATTACCTTTAGTGGGTTTATCTCAATTGGGGTGTGAATACACAGTTAGGTGTCCTCATTTATGTTGTTATGGTTCTGTAAACTTGTTCTGGGAAGGTAATTATAGGAGTTCTGATGTGTTTAGTTGAAGTCACTTTTTAAATATGCTGATTGTTTTTTTTTTTTTTCATTTCTTTTTCATTGTGATTATTTAAGGAGTTATGCAAAATTCATTGTTTCGTGAACAAGTTATTGCATTTTTTAGCAGGGATTAAAAAAATATGATTTCATTTGAGAAGTCTGGACCTGAAATGCAATCGCTTTGTCTTTCAGTAATCTTGAAGTGGTCTTTCTATGGTTATTTTTATGAATTCCTCCTTTCACTGGGTCCTCTTACAAGTTGTTCATGGCAATTGGCTTTATATCCTTATCATCTATGGACTAAGAGGAAGGATTGGAAGGCAATTGAAAATTGCTGGGAAGATGCAGCAGTGTGATCGAAGTAATAGGAAGTTCTCTAATCTATTTTATCTCCTTAAAATTGTTCCTTTCTTTGTATTTAAACAAATCTTAAATTCTTAATCTTATTTTTATGTCCTTCATTCCATATTTTTATATTTTTTTGGTAGTGGGGAAAGAATTTAGTTCGTGTGTATACGTTTGGGTAAGTTTTATGTTGTTTTCCAACTTTTCTCTATGTCACAAATAATTTTTATTTTTTTCATTTTTTTTTTCCTTTTAGTAAAGTTATTGGTTTCCTAGTTGACCAAAACCACATACCAAAATGAGAATTTGATCCTTTTGTTGGGTTTGGGGGAGAGTGGGGAGGAGGGGTTGGTTCTTGGACTCCTCAACTGCGATAAAAATGAGAGTTTGCTAAAATCTAACCATGTTTTCTCTTGCCAAAAAATGACTTGTTATATCTGAAGTTATCAACTATCTGAATTCTTATAATTATCTATTGTACTGTCATCTTTTCTTCTAGACTTTTACAATACTTTTACTTTATGATAATTAATTCCCACCCATTTATTTCCTAAAACTCTTCTCTCTTCTATAGGTGCCTCGACAAAGCTGCAGTAATCCCAGATGCTGAGAACCAAGATGGGGACTTCTCCAATCTGTGGAGACTTTGCACTGTAACACAGGTGGAGGAACTGAAAATATTGATCCGCATGTTTCCAATTTGGGCCACCGGAATTATCATTTGTGCTGTTTATGCACAAATATGTACAATGTTTGTTGAGCAAGGGATGATGATGGACAGGACTATTGGCTCCTTCACCATTCCTGCAGCCTCTCTTGCAACAATTGAAGTCATCAGTGTCATTTTCTGGATCCCAGTCTATGATAGGGTTCTCGTCCCAATTGCAAGGAAATTTACTGGCTCAGAAAAAGGCTTTTCAAATTTACGGCGTATGGGAATCGGCCTCTTTATTTCAGTACTAAGCATGGTTGCTGCTGCTTTGCTGGAGATGAAGAGGTTGGCACTTGCAAAAGCCCTTGGTTTGGTTGATGAAGATGTTCCAGTACCAATTAATATCACATGGCAAATTCCTCAGTATTTCTTGTTTGGGTTTGCAGAAGTGTTTACATTCATCGGTCAGCTTGAGTTCTTTTACGAGCAGTCGCCAGATGGCATGCGTAGCTTGTGTACTGCATTTTCGCTCATGTTGTTTTCGTTGGGAAATTACTTGATCTCTTTTATTCTTACAGTAGTGACAGCTATAACAACCGTGGGCGGGAAGGTTGGATGGATACCGGATAACTTGAATGAAGGCCATCTTGATTATTTCTTCTGGCTGTTGGCTGGACTCAGCTTCTTAAATTTCTTGGTTTATGTCTTCTGTGCCAGAATGTATATACTCAAAAAGACTTCATAGCTTTATCTACTAGTGCTGAGAATAAGATTTCTAATTGATATTTATTTCCAAAATAATGTTTTGATTTCTAATCCATAAAGCGACGTTATTGTGGAATTCGTCATCAAGATGGATCGCCCTAACATGGTCAATGTTCTCATACTAATGCTAGGACTTGGATATTTATAGAGTGCTGCTATTAGCACCTGTCAAAATTCTTTGAACCTTCCATTTTTTTGGACCCCAACCCTAAACCCTAAATTTTAATAATATTTTTTTGGACACCCCCACTTATTACTAAATGTACCCATATTCATAATATTTTCACAATCAAATGCACACCCATTCAATTTTTCATACCTCTCCTTCCCTGACCGTCTGTCTACTCTATTCATCTTCTCCTCACAGATGGAATCCATTCAAAGTGCTGCTGAAAGTGCTTGGGGACATTGCTCTTTTTTATTTTTATTTTTTTATCCTTTTTCTTACAAGTGAAATTCGTTTGGTGGAAATTCAAAACTTTCGAATCGAACCGGAATTACAGTGCTGAGACAAGCTGTAGACTTTTTCATCTACCATCAAAGGTATAATTTACTTCTCTTTTCTCTTCAATTAATCATAACCACACAAACAAAAATCCTTTACCAACCAAAACCACAACCACACAAAACCCTAATTGTGGGAGAATATTATAATGTAATGGATGGCCTGATTTCACATAAAAATCAATTTTTTTTGGGAATAGAGGTCTGAATATTATAATCTATTGGATGGCTTGAATATTATAATGTAATAGAAGTCTACATACCAACTAGAAATAAAATATATATAAAAAAAATATTAGAACCCTTTGTCTTTTAGAAAATTTGTTTGGTTGATCCTTTGTCTTAAAGTGTTGGGTATTTTGGTTGTGTTTTCTTTGTGCATGAAGAAAACAAAATTTGTTTGATTGATCCTTTGTCTTGGAGTATTGGTGCCAGTTGATTTTTTTAAGTGTGAGGTTTTTATGTCTGTACTGTACATATAGTATAAAGCTGCCCATTTTCTGTTGTTGTAAGGCATTGCCATTGCCATTGGTTTTGCCTCTGTTTTCTATAATAAGCTTTAGAAGCACTTTCTTCATAATTTTTTTTTTTTTAAATTTTGTTTGTTTGTTTGTTTTTTTTTTTTGTGTGTGTGTTGTACTTTTATTACTTAAACATTAAATAGTAGTGAGGTTAGGTTAGTTTTTGTTATACATTGTTTGTTGTAAATGACAAACCAGAAATTGTCAACAAAGAAAAAGACACTTGACTCTGTAATATTATACCCTATTTAAGCCAAAAAAGTTATTTTCTTCCGACAATTGGTAAGATTTAAACTCATCGTGCTGGGGATGAGGATTTTGTAAGACAAACCGTTGAATGGCTGACTCTTCAAAGATCAATTACATACATTGGCTAATTTGTTTAGGTCTAATGGTTAATTGAAATCTCTAACAAATGTTTTTCATTGGCCTGACTGATCTTTTGAGCAGTATTTTTAGCTTTTCTGTACTGCAATCTAACTTAGCATACAACAATGCCAGAGTTATCTGCAGAATTTTGAATAAATTCCAAGTTTATATTTGTTTGGTGGGTAAGAAGTAAGAAAATTAAAATTTAGACTTCTATTACATCTGAATTTTCTTCCACGTAAAAAACTTATATCTGAATTTTCTGCACAAAAAAAAAAAAACAGGGAAAGAGGAGGCAAACAGGGCAGCAACCAACCAAATTATTTAATTCACATTTTCAGTCTTGTTTTTTTTGTCTTAGGCCTGTTGTTTTTTCGAGTGTCCCTATAAGATCCACTCCTCTCACAAGCTAAGCTAAGTCTTGGCTTCCTACCACGAATACCAACCCCATCTGATTTTTGCACGACAATAATGAATCCATTTCTTCTTCCAACTTGATGTGCCCATCGAATTAACTCATCTCGACTCTTAAATATCTGAAATAAATAAATTAAACTAACTAATTATTGCACATAAAAGAGGTACATTATTTGTAAAACAATCAAAGACTCACCCCATGAGTAACAAATTCATTACTATAATCCATTACAAGTTCTGAATCAACCTTACTGCTTCTAGTCGAAGCATCACCCTGAAAACACGTGTGAATGTAATTTCAAAATTGAAAAAATGATGTTCATTTCAACAGTCCTGAAACTAATGGTTTTGTTCAGTTCAACAGTGTCGAAAATAAAAGATAATATTCGATTTAACAGTACTGACTATCTGCATTAATGTTCGGAACTTATGTATTGAATGAAAGGATTATATTCAGTACTATATTACCGAACATAATCCTAACAGTCGGCAAACCAATACCAAACAGCTCAAACAAAACAAGAACGACTGAAAACGATCGAAAACAACCGAGAATGTTAATACAAGACAGATAAACTTACCAATGGAACGCCGGTCTCACTAGAATTGTTGTCCTCGTCCTCCATTGCTCTACACAATGAAATAAGTGATAAAGTATACGTTATACTTGAAGCAAAACTTTCAAGTTCAATAGGGTTGATGATGGTGATGAAGATTCAGGATTTAAGATGATTATGAAAAATAATAGATTTAGGGTTTTTGTTGGTTGGTTATGAAAAGTAATAGGTTTAGGGTTTACAAACATGGAATACATATAGTTGGAGTTGGAGTTGGAGTTGGAGTTAGAGTTGGAGTTGAAGTTGGAGGTGGAGGTGGAGGTGGAGGTGGGGATGGGTGTCCAATATTATAGAAGTGATAAAGTATACGTTATACTTTAAGCAAAACTTTCAAGTTCAATAGGGTTGATGATGGTGATGAAGATTCATGATTTAAAATGATTATGAAAAATAATAGATTTAGGGTTTATGTTGGTTGGTTATGAAAAGTAATAGGTTTAGGATTTGCAAACATGGAATATATATAGTTGGAGTTGGGGGTGGAGGTGGGGGTGGGTGTTCAATATTATAGAGTCTTATTTGATAGGTGGGTGTTCTATTTAATAATGTAATTTTACTTTAGGATATAATTGTAATAAAAAAAAATTATAAAATGAGGGGTCCAAAGAATTTTGACAGTGCCAATAGTAACACCCTATTTATATAACAATAATATTACAAACACTAATTAGTATACCGTAACATAGTAACTAAGACATAAAACGGTAATGTTACAAACACTATTTGTTTGTTAGTTGGCACAAAAATTACTATTCCTAACTTTACTCTTTATATAATTCATTTCATTTTTCTTTCTAGTACAATACTTCTATAAATTCCGTTTCATTTATTAGTTTAGTTTTAGTTTAGGTTTATTTTGTAAAATAAAGTTTGAAATAAAATAAATAAATATTGAAGTTGGTGTCTTCAAGACCAAAGATTTACAACAAAGGCTCAAGTTAGTATGTTGAAGCCTAATAGCATACAAGGCCATATATGGAAATTCCATTTATACACTATAAATTCTCTCAGTACATACCATTATTTAGTTCGCACTTTTGATAGTTTTAACCTTTGATGGTGTGCAAAGAGTGCTTTGTTTTGATGTAGGAATACTTTGGATTGGTAGAATACACACCATTATTGTCATTAATAATCATTTTATTTAAGGATATTATTTTAATATAAATTTAATATTTTAATGATATGTATTGAGACAATTTATGGTGTATAAATAGAATTACCTGGCCATATAATACACGAAATTTTTTAGTTACCAAATTACCCTTCTCTCTAAGTTAAATACATTATGAATCATTTGTAACTATCTATATATAATTGTTGCATAAGCACACCCATGTCAGTCTATATAGTTTTTAGTTTTAGGGTAAATTACAAATACACTCCTTGAAATTTGATTAAAATACAAATCGTCTCTTGTGGTTTTGAAAATTACATTCCACCCTCTGAGGTTTCTAATTTCATAACAGATCGCCCCTTTTATTAATAAATCATCAAGTCAATTAATAATTTTTAATGGTGTTAAAAATATGTTTCAATTAATAATTTAGGTAATTTTATTATTGTATAGGAGAGCAATTATGAATTTCATTTTTTTTAGCTAATTCTGTTAAATAAATTTTTTTAATAAGGAGGTATTTGTAATTTTTCAAACTATAGGGATAATCTGTATTTTAAGCAAACTTCAGAAGTATATTTGTAATTTACCCTTAGTTTTATTAATTGGTTCCTACCTTCACATCCATATGATGCTTATATATTACATTTTAAAATATTTTTTGTGTAACTTTTGCTTTTACATATTTTTATTTGCCAAATGAATAAAAATAAAAATAAAAATAATTAGAATTACTTTTAATTCATGTTATTAATTTTCCTTTCAATTTATTTATCATTTCTCATATAAAATTGAGCGATTAATTTAATATGTTATAATTCATCCATTTTAATAAATAGATTTCAACTTTACACCACTAACAAATATAAGTCCTCTAAAAACACTCCAAATTAATGATACTAGTGTTTTTGAAGAGCCAAACTTGTTTTATTCTATTAAACACATCAAAAATTAGTTTTTTTTTCTTTAAAAATGAAAATGTAGTTTTTTTTTCATAAAATTATTGAATTATTTTATTTATTACAAAAATACATATAAAAAATAAAGAAATGATATACCTCAAATAAGTTAAAAAATCAATAAACTGCCACTTCTCAAAAAGTGAATCACATAATAAAGCAACTAAAGGTAGCCTTTGCGAAACTTTATACTAAAATTATTTTAGAGTTCATTAACTTATTTCTAGCCATTTAACAAAAGACATGTAATTGTTGCTTCAAAAAACTTAAAGTGAGATATTTGTAATTGTTGTAAATTACGAGGTCCGTGTAATTTATAATAAAATGAACTCTATTACTATGGGTGATTATATTTACACATTATTAATACTCTCAATATATACTATTTATAGATTAAATTTATATTCTAATAGAGTGTTGTTATTAGCACCTCATAAATTATTTTGAATCCTCTAATTTTTAGTTTTTTTTTATTACAATCAATAATAACCTCAAATAAAATTACTACAAAGGACATTATTAATTTTGAGACAGCCCATCTCACAATTAAACATACACATCTACTGCATGATGAATTAGGGTTTATGAGAGCACCCATCTCCATCATCATCCATCCATCTTTCCAAAATTCCACCTTCAAAACCTACCCACCCTTAAAACTTTGAAAATCCTTTGACAGTAATATTTCGGCAGTAACGGTGGCAACCATTTGATTACCTACACTTCTTCGGCAATAACAATGAGTGAAAGTTTTTCTGGCAACCACAATACAATAAGACGAGAGGAGTATAACAATAAAAACTTATAAGAGGTTCATGACTTTGATGTTGTTTTTAGCTTAGAGGAAATTGGCCTTGTAAAGGTAAATTTCTTGAAAAAAATGACAAAAATAATAAAATCTATTCGTCATTTTTTCGGGACTGAACTCCTGAACATATGATCGAAATTTGGGAATACAGGCCCGAACATTGTTTATTTGTTCGGGAACCTGTAACCGAAAATTTATTGTTTGTTTGGGAATTGGTAACCGAATATTGTTCATAGGTTCG
The DNA here is from genome assembly GCA_030407325.1 of Camellia japonica. Classification (NCBI taxonomy): domain Eukaryota; kingdom Viridiplantae; phylum Streptophyta; class Magnoliopsida; order Ericales; family Theaceae; genus Camellia; species Camellia japonica. The sequence goes on from JAPPVO010000007.1 coordinate 119,894,993, forward strand.
GACCTGTTTTACTGATCATATTTTGAAATTTAATTTGTATTGTTATTTATTTCAGGATGATAGCGAGTCAAATAAAAGCAGCAAAGTTGGCTCAGAATTCATAATAGATTATAATAATGAATTTGTAACTCACGAGGTAATATATAAACGTATTGAAAACTATATATGCATCTTTTTCACATATATGCTGTTAACGTGCATTAATTTATTTCTTTATGTGTATATTGGTAACAAAATCATGACTTTATTTTTACCATATTAGATATTCAAGTCTCAAAATGAATTAATTTGGTGGGCACGTGATGTTGGGAAAAGAAATGGTTTTGTTATTGTTGTGAAGAAATCAAATGCGGGTGGCACTCATCATAAGAAACCAAGACTAACTCTTGCTTGTGAGAGGAGTAGATGTTATAGGGACACTAGGAAAAACACTAGACCTAAGGGGGAAAAAAATTGAAGCTTACTGGTACTAAAAAATGTGACTGTCCTTTTCTGTCAAAAGCTAAAAAATTAGATACAAACGATGATTGGACATTGACCGTGATATGTGATGTGCATAATCATCCTGTTGCGGTTTGTCTTAAAGGTCATTCTTATGCTAGGAGGTTATCACATGAGGAAACTTCTTTGTTGGTTGATATGTTGAAGAGTATGGTACAACCAAGTGAATGTAGACACCCTATTTTTGACCGACCTTAAGACTCAGATGTCATCGTTTGTGCGCACGATGATTGTGCATGTTTGTGCTTATTTTGAGCGTCCGAAGTTCTCGGCTGAGTGCCTTGTCTTTGAGCCTCTTAACACTCTGTGTTTTGGCCTTGTTTTTGGGCCAAACATTGATACCTCTTGCTTGGGGTAGGGGAAGGCCTTGCCAGCCACTTTTCTCCCTTGTAGGCCACTTGAAGTGGTCGGTTGGCTAAGAGAGGTGGCCGGCGGCCAATTTTCTCATTTTTTAGATATTTTCAGATCTTTTGAGCCAGCTATTGCTCACTGAGGCTCATCTCCATACACGTGTATGCAGGGATGAAGCAAGCTTTTTGCTTGCTTGCTCTATATAAGGGGAGGTCCCTCCCCTTTTAGAGAGGTTCTAAAAAATTTAGAAGCAAAATTTCACTCTCTCTCTAGAATTCTCTATCTCTCTCTATATTGTGCTATATTGTGCCTAAAAGTGAGTTTTCTTAACATATTTGCACTAAAACACCTAGTCAAACACCTTCACTTTGGAGCTGAGGTCCATTGAAGCTTGGTTTGAGGTCTTAGGCTTGGTTTTGGTTCAGAATTGTTGCTGAATTGTTGCTGTGCTTCAAGGGTAACAACTTGTCCCTTTTAAGCTTTGTTTTGATTAAGTGCTTGACCACCTTTGCATGCTATTTTAAGGCTGGTTTTAACCTCTTAAAAACTCTGATTTTAAGGCTTTAAAATGTTGGTTTGAGTCTTGTTTGGTTAGAGAGTGGTTTCCTCCCTTGGCTCTTTGGCTTGTAAAGCCTTTTGAGCCACCTTTCTTAGCTTTTGGAACACCCTTTGTTTGGCCTTTCTACCACTGAAACTCAAAGAAATTTCAATGGTAGAAAGTTGGTTTTTAAGCTCAAAATAGGAAGGGGTGGTCCCCTCTCCTTGTATCTTGTTTGTATACATAGATGGCTTAATAGTTGAGCATGTTTTTCTACTACCTAATGACTTGATCTCAGCATGTTTTTGTGACTTTTTTGACATGCTATAACTCTGTTTTTGGCTGGTTGGAGCACCTCTTGTTTGCTTCTTACACTTGTAGTGTAATCATGCATACTAGCTTAGTATAATTAATGAGTTAGCCTATCATTTCAGCTGGTGTTAGGTCCATCTCAGCATGTTTTTGCTCATATTTTGATATGTTTTAACTCTGTTTTGAGTGGTCTTGGTTATATGAGGTCTGCTATGCATGGTTGTAGTGTAAATGGCCTCGACTAGCTTTGAGTTTTGAGGCCCTTAACATGTTGTGTATGTGATGATTGCATGTTTTGGCATCATTTAGCATGCAATTTCAGTGCATATAATGTAGACACACTCTCACATATTCCACTCTTTCATCGCTTTTAAGAGTTGTGCTCTATGCCTTGCTTGTGAGCCTACATGCGAACATGTTTTTTTTGCTATTCGAGCTTCAATTTCAGCATGTTGTAGTCTCTGATTTGGCATGATTAAGCTCTATCCAGAGCTGGTTTGGTGGTTTATGCTTGATATTGCATGCTTCTAGAGTGATGCTCTTTTCTAGCTTAATGTATTTGGCTTTTAAGCATGTCTTGTATGGATTGTTTGCATGATTTAGTATCTTGAGCATGCCATTTCAGCTTTGAAAATTTGCCACCTCCCTCATTTCTTCATCTTTTTTATTTGCTTTGAGAGTTGGTTGGCCTTAAGATTGTGTTTAAGCTTGGGATTGAGGCTTGTGCTTAAATGGCTTTTACCCTCTTTTGAGGGTTCCTCCTAGTCAAAGGCATGGTCTCTCCTATGCCTTTAACCATTCTTTTGGTTAACCTCCTCTCCTTAGAGGACTTGCACATTGGACTTAACCAATTAAAGAATGGTTTGGTAAAGTTAAAATGAGTAAACAAGAATTGAGCAAAGTAAAACATGCCAAGATAACATATGTGTGTTGCAATGCATGTGTTTGGATCGAACGTTAATCCAAACACAAGAAATGTGGCACGTTTCATACTCAAAGTGATGAAACGTGTCACGTTTCTTGGTCGTTGACACCCTTGATCATGCATGATGGGGTGGAGGCACTTTGAATCTTATGTGCGCATTCACTAAGCTTGTATAAGCTTGGTTCTTCGGCCATCATGCATTGAGATGCTTGATTGGTGGCTTGAGAGCCAAGTACCACACTCTTTTGAGCTTGAGACACGATGATGAGGGTGGTAATACACACATTTCTTGCCAAATACATTTTCTTGGCTCTGTTGCTCTCTGTTGCAGCAAAGGCAGAATTTTGGAAAGAGAGGTGGCCGGCCGGCCACTTGCAGCAGCCTACCGACCACTTGCACTAGCCGGTCGGCCAGTTGAGGTAGCCTACCGACCAGTTGAGGTGGCCGGCCGACCACCTGTAGGGAAAATTGTCCAAAGTGTTCTTGTGTTGGGGCAGATGTAATCTGGAAGTTCATATGATGTTCTGAGATCACTGCGAATGCAAACAAAGGCAACTCATGGCAAGGCAATGCATTTTTGGGCGAAGCAAACCGAGCATGCATGTCTCCCTCCCCCTCGAGGCCATTTTACTGCTTTACTTAGCTAGTTAATTTACCAGTTTTATAATTAATCAGTTAATGTGTTTAGCTAATTTAATTCATCTTTGTAACATTTTAATTAGCTTAGAATAGTTAGTTAATTTAGTTTTAATTGTGTTGTAATAATTAATTAGCTAAGTTAGTTAATTAGTTGGTTTGTAATAGTTAGGTTAGCTTAGCATAGCTAGTTAGCTTACTTATTCGAACCCTCCTTCGCGAGGGCGTATTGTTGTAATAAGGGTGCGTGTGTGTGTGCATGTCTTCCAACCCCACTTCTTTCTCCCTTTTACTTAACCGCTTTCGATAGTTAGTTTATGGTCATTTTCAATTAGCATACCTTATGCTTGCATGTTTGCATCCATTCGTTTGTCTTGCATGCACTAGGCTCGGCGCATCATTCAAACTGTATCGTATTTCAATACCTATTTGAATACGTGTATCAATTGTCGCATTCCATATGCCATCTTCGATAGCCGAGCCTATTTAGTTGCATTATTGCATGTGTTGCATTAGGCATTCTGTATAGTTAGGATCATGCATATTTTTAACTAGCTTTTGTTTTGGCTTGGAGTACACTGTAAGTCTTTACGCTTTAGCATACTTGCATGAGTATGAGTATTGCCATGATAGCATGCTTGCCATGAGGCTATTTGCTTAAATGCTTAACTGCATGAATGCCTGTGGGTAAAGGCTTGATTGCCTGAATTAGGACAACTCAATGATTGTGAGTTTTAAGCCCACTTTGCGAGATAGCAAAATCATGTTTTAAGCCCACCTTGAGGGTGGCAAATCCGCGCTTTAGCCTACTTGCAAGTAGCACTTTCAAACCATTTTCAAAAACAAACATGAGTTGTTTTGTTCCAATTCTCGTGATTAAGTCTATACTTGTATGCTGTGCGCATCACATAGTAAGCTAGCTAATAACCGGATAAGAACACATGAGGTTTATAAAACAACATATCCTGGTAGTAGAGGTCGATCCTTTGATCGGGCGAGCTGGGGTGCTCATTGCATGACCTTCCCCTCTTGTACCCAAGTTCCCAAGCCGAGGCAACTTTGGTAATGATGGACACGTGGCTTTTGACACGAGTCAAGATTTCCTAAATTTCCCAAAAATAAAATATTTAGGTGGCGACTCTGTAATCTGGCAAAGCAGTCCATGTTTGGCTCTTTTTCATTCAAAATTGATTTTCCAAAACCAATTGCCAGATTTGGACTCTTTGGTGTTTATTAGTCTCACATTGTACTTTGTGAGATTAGATTCAGAACCGTGGCAGGAGTTTGAACTATAGGAAGACCAAATTCGCGCCCTCTCCGAAAGGGGGGCGCGCGAAGAAAGTTGAGTCTACAGTTTCTGGCGACTCTACTGGGGACTTAGAGAACTTGACTCGAACTCATGATATGTTGCTTTATCTACATTTATGTGTTTCTTTGCATTGTATTTGCATTGGTGTGCCTAAGTCACAACGTTTGCCATCTACTATTCTTGAACGGTTTGCTGGAGGCTCGCTTGAAAAAGCTTGCCATAAGGCTGACCGGTTGCGGGCTCTGCCACGATGGGAACACAACCCTTGGATCGGGATCACCGCCGAGGCACCCTTTTTGACCAACCGACCTAGTTGCATATTGGAAGCCATAGAGACCATTCCAAGCTAGGACAGGTTGCTCACCCAAATGTAGGTTGTTTGAAACCATTTGCTTGCGTAGTAAACCCCTAGTTCCTGACGAAACTAGGACAGGGAAACCCTACCCTACCACAGGGGTGTTTTGGCTCTCACTTGCTTGCTATGTGCTGTTAGGGTATGTCTCTATAGGAATGCATGTATCAGTTGTAAGTTTGGGTATCAATCTGAGGACATCAATGTTTGAGGGTATCAGTATTGTGGCAGAAAATTTGGGGGGCAGAAATCAGTGTTTGAGTACAGTTAGTCCAGCTTATGACTTTCAACTATGTGTTGTCTCTATCTAAGCTGAGATGCTGTCTGTTTTTCTGATTTTTGTCTTTTGCTTTATTTTCTGTTTTGCAAGGTAGTATTTTCATCATTGCTTCCGACGAGGCAGTTACCCCCCAAGCACTCTCGACCCGAGTAAAGAGGCTATATCGATCTAGGGATCTTGTGAGTGGACAACCAGTGTTTGCTTCACTTCCACCGGTTACAAGACGGAGGAGAGTTCGGCATAATTCGCTAGTTCGTCAGTCACTCATGCTCAGTGAAAATCAGTTTTCTGTTTCTACTTCAGGGGGTACACAGAGTCAGACAAATTAGTATTTCACAGACAGTATGGAGGAAATGATGCATCAACTCTAGCAAACTATCGAGGGCATGCAGCGGGACGCTGCTCGCCAAGCGGAGGTCACCGGTCGTCAAACAGAGCTTGTAGCCTAGCAAGTTGAGCTGATTTCTAGGCTTCAATAACAGCAGCAACCACAACAAGCCGGAGCATCTGCTTCGCATCCACCCCTACCCTCACCCCCACCCCCACCCCACCTAGGGTTCCAATACCCGGGAAAACAGGTAACGTCCAGGAGAATACGGACGTTCCAACAGGGCCAGTCCCACCACCAGTTCTACCACAGACTTCAAAGACACCAGCCTTCCCAACAGACATGCCGTTCGAATTTGAGGTTGATCCAACCGCTTTGAAAGTAAGCAAGCTTGAAAAGCTGTTCAAGCGAGCTCAGGGAGTTAACTCGATCCTGAACATAGAAGATGGATACACAGATTCGGCAGTGACATTGCCGAATAGGTTCAAAATGCCTCATATAGATCGCTTTGACGGCTCAGGCGATCCTATGGTTCATTTAAGGCTGTTTTCTGATATTCTGCGCGTGATGGGCTTGACTAGACTCCAGAAACTATCTCTCTTCGGTCGGACCCTATCGGGTATTGAGGCCATCTGGTATGCCAAACTGGAAGATTCAGTGAAATGGAGTTGGGAGGAGATGACCGAGGCCTTCATCGCCCAATATGCTTACAACACTCAAATCGAGGTCACAACACATGATCTCGAGGCAACCAGGCAAGAGCCGAAGGAGGGCTTTTCCGACTTTGTCACTCGATGGAGGGCCAAGGCCTCCATGATGACAACTCGACCACCCGAAAAAGATCAGATAAGAATGGTTGTGCGCAACCTGCAACCCAAGCTGATGCAGAAGATGATCGTCTTACCCCTCCCCACCTTTGCTGACTTGTATAAGATAGGGGTACAGATTGAAGATGCTATGAAGCAAGGTCTGATCGACCAAGAAAAGGAGCAGCCCAAGAGGGCGTTTACACACGGTTCGAATGCAGCTACAAGCAGTAGTGCAGCCGCAAGAACTTCTGATGTCGGCATGGTCACCGCCACACCAAAAACAACTACACCCTTCACCGGTGCATTCGGAACTAGCTCGCAACCAGCAAAAAATCCACCCCGGGGTCAGAGGACTTTCTCCCGGCTCTATATGTCTTTATCAGCGGCCTTGAAGGTTCTGATCAAAAAGGGGCATCTGAAGCCCCTGGAACCACGTCCACTACCAAATAACCTCCCTCCCTTACATAACCCAGCCAAGTATCGTGCCTTCTATCAACAGCATGGGCACGATACTGACTAGCGCTTCAGATTACGTCATAAGATTCAAGATCTCATTGACAACAAAGTGATTGCACCTCCCGAGAAACCAAATGTCACCACAAACCCCCTTCCACCACATAACAACCCCTTCCTCCACCCAGGCAAATAAACCTAATCCAAACAATGGCCGTCCCGAACGACCCCAGTATATACATCACTCCCTCCCACCTACCTAAGCTGGCATTGTTCATCCCGGAAAGCACAGACTTGTGCATGATGAGCACGTCATTAACCCTACCCAAGCCAGTGGTGGTGATTATCGAAGACAAAACTGGGTGACCTTAGAGGAGAATGGGAATATTGGTTCAGAACCTGAGGGATCTACGAGCTTAACTGACGAAGCATACAACCCGCGCGGTTATATTGTGTCAATAGATTAGGCCAAGCCAATGGTAGAGTCGTCAACTGGGTCCGAAGTCAATGTGGTTCGGGAAGACGGGCCAAGTCATAGGCTGGATGACCTAGCCGACTTTGAGGAGGATATCAGCAACCTACAGTTCTTTGATGAGCAGGACTTGGGGGATGTGCAGGTTGGTTGGTTTGACGGGAACAGAGCGACAGATACTACAGGGTGGCTCAGTGACGAGCTAGATATTGATGAGGAGTCTCAGCTGAAACAGGGGCAGTCAGAAACTAAAGCATCTACAACGGCCGGAATAGTCGAGAACAAAGAAGAATTCCCAGAGAACACCGGTACGAAGAATCTTGCTTGGGACTTGGGGAGTTTGTGCACAGCAGACACAGAACAGGAGAACGCGTTGAGGCGGTTCGAACAAGAGAGGATTGAGAATGATGACAGGGCTAGAAAAGCCAAGGGTCCTGTGGGGACAGAATGCGCTGTGAGCACGGGAACAACTACAACGGAGCCGGACAATTGTTTATCAGTTGTTGAGGGCATGTGGTGGGAAGACGATGATTTGCGTCTGGCCCATACTGATTGTAACGACCCCATCACGTATAATGATTAGTACTTGATTAATTTAGAGGATTTGAAATTTAATTGCCGAGTATTATAATTTACTTTGGGATTTATGAGAATTGTGGGATATGACTCGTATATGATCCCATTGAAGATTTATTTTGGAATTAGAAATTAAGGGTCTAAATGGCTTAAGGAAGTGAAGTTAAGAAGTTGAATCAATTTAATTTTAATTACAGACCCATTTGGGAGTTTAATTAAATATTCAATTCAGTTTAGTAAAATTGGGATTTGATTAAATAGGTCCTAATTGGAGTTGATTAAGTCATGAGGATTGAGAATTGTGGTTATTATAAATTTAATTTAATTATGAGATGTCCAATTTGAATATGTAACTTAATTGACAGAAATTTGAAGTCTGATTAGAAATTGAAGACCTAAATGGTTTAAGAAATCAAAATTGATAGCGATAAATAATTTAATTTTTGGAGCCTTTTGGGGAGTTGATTAAAAATCTGATTCAGAACGGTAAACAAATTAGATTTTATTAATTGGGCCTTAATCGGAGCCAATTAGACTAATTAAATTATGTGGGATTTGTAATTAGTTATGATTGATTAAATTATGTGCTAATTGAAATTATTAAGATTTTGTATTAATTATAATTAGTTAAGACTAAGTGAAGTTAATTAAGTTAACACATAAATTAGTATAAGAAAAGCTAATTCTAGAGCCTTCCAATTATGTGCACGTGTATATGAAATAAAGGAAAAAGAATGTAATGTTCATCTGGGCTCAAGGAGTTCAAACCATAGAGTTAAAGAAAAAGATAGAAAGGAAATCAAAAAGAAAAAAAAAAAAGGGATGTATGTGTGCTGGCTAGAGAAACGCACGGCAGAGAGAGAGAAGAACCGAGAGAGAGAGAGAGTGAGAGAGAGAGAGGTCCAACTCTTATGCTGGGAGAAACTTTGGAGAAATGAGTCTATGAGATCTAAATGAAGATAAAGGAGAGAACTCAGGGAATTAATAAGAAATTCAGCCATAAGAGGTTAAAGGTAAGGATTTTAACCTTGATTGTTGTAGAATCCTTGTATCACACTTGAAATTAAAGATGGAATTGGACTCAAAATCATGCAATTAATAGGAATTAGCAAGAAGATGAAGAAATTTTGAATTATGTGTTAAGATCATGGAAATATATTTGGAAATTAATTAGTTAGAGTTTGATTTCTATTATTCTTCACAAATTGAAACTCATCCTTGCATGCATGTTAGAATTTCAAGGTCTTAGATTTAATTCCTATGTAAATGATTGATAAGTTTAAATTTGGGTTAGATATGAAGGAAATTGATAAAAATCTAAATTAGAGCAATTCAAGAATTAAATTATGATTTGATTTTGAATATAGAAAATTAGTTAGTTTTAATCTTAATTTCATACATGCAAATACTTTCCTAAGAGTCATATAACTTCAATTTCATGTAAATTAAAAGGAATTAGTAAAAGGGTGATGAAATTGAATTAGATTCAAAATTATAGAAGTTAATTTGAAATGGGTTACATGCATGTGGATGGTTATGGAAAATAAATTAGAAATTAATTATTTTGGGTTTGATGTTGTGATTTTGCATAAAATTAAGCTTCATTGTTACATGCATGAATAAATTTTACAAGTTTAATACCCTAATTATACATGCATCATGAATTTTGAAGAATTTGGATTAATTCAATCTCATATTTTGAAGAGAGAAAGGAAAAGCTTTAGAAGAATCAAATTTATGGAAATTTGGAATTAATCCTCATGTAAGAAAAAGTTTTGATTTTATTATGAAAATTATGAATTTGTTTGATCCATGCATGTAATTAAATTTAAAAGTTTTATTCAATTTAAACACATTTTGGAACATTTATGATCATAAATTAAGTTTTGGTTATAGATTGAGTTAAGTTGAAATTCTAAGGAATTGATTTTGTAATTCATTAGTTAAGTTTGATTTTTTTATTGTTAATAATGAAATTGGGTCTTACTTTTACATACATCTTGGAATTTCAAGAGGTTGGGAAGTCTAATTTATATTTTAGAATTGTGGGTTGATATTAATAAGATGAATTAAAACTAAATTTGGGCAATGGGAACATGATTTTGAATGAATGTTTTCTAAATGAAAGTGTTTACTAAATCATACAATGGTTCTCCATTTTTGTGTACCAAAAATACATGTTTTGAGGCTTTGAATATCAAATATGAACTTCAATTACAATTTTGGAAATTTCAGAATTTATGTTGTCCGCTCGAACGAGGAAAGTCTCGCTCGAGCGTGAAAATCGAGCTCTCAGTAGTTTTTCAAATTTTACAGTCCGCTCGAGCGACCAAAGTGGCGCTCGAGCGGAGACCCATTTTCAGCATATTTTGAAAAATTGCATTTAGTTCACATTTTTATTCTCATCTCTTTCCAAGGCATTCTAGACATGATTTATGACTCAATAAAGATTAATAAGCTACCAATCAACGTAGATTAGTTAGTTGAAGAATGAATCATTGATCTAGTGGTAATTGTTTAAGAAGTCAAGTAAAAGATCAATCTATTTGGAAAAGAAGGGCTTAGTAATGAAAGAATATGTGAAATAAGAACCCAGTTTATTTGAATGAGAAATAATAAGCATAGTAGAACTTCGGACTGTTTAGACAGAAAAAGACTAGGAAAGTCAAGTTTGATCAAGGGAGTAATATTATATTTCAATGTGTATATGTTATGTGCTTGTGTAGGTCACGCGCCATTGTCTGCCTGATGTAGACACCCCATTTTTGACCGACCTTAAGACTCAGACGCCACCGATTGAGCGCTCGGTGATGTTGCATATTGTGCTCGTTCAGAAGTCTCAGCGTCTCGGCCGTGGGCCTTGCCTCCGGACTTCCGAACTCTCTTCTGTGCCTTGCCTCGGTTTGCGAACCAGACTCGGTTTTCTCTGTTTCTCTTCCCAGAGGGAGGGAGAGGTCTTGTAGACCATCTCTCAGTGGCCGTGGGCTACATTTCGTGGCCGTAGGCCATTTTGCCCATTTCGGAGCCCGGTTCCCGGTTTTCGGAGCCATCAACTATCTCCGATTACTCCGGTTTTTGGCACGCATCTTATTTACTCCCTTTTGAGGGACACTGAGGTCTGAGAGACCTACTTCGTGGTCGAATGCCACTTTTGGTGCTTAACGGGCAGTTTTCGGGGCCTTGGACTGCGCGTTTCGGCCCCCGAACCTTCATTTTGTATCAATTTTCGTTCATTTTTGGCAGGGACCTCTGTTTCATCACCAGGAAGGTCATAGAAGGGTGGAAGGCTAACAATTGTTCCGGCAACCAGTTATATTCCATTTTCGCCCTCCGACGCCCGTTTTTCTCACTTTAAAGCTAGTGTTGACCATCCTTGGGCCATTTTCTTACATCCTAAACCCCATATTTGTGATGTACACACCTGGGAGGACACAAATATCATATGGCCGGCCAGTAATTCCAGTTGACTCTTTTGAACCCCTTTGAAAAGTGGCTTGTTCTCTCTCCTGTTTCACTTCCTCCAATTTTCAACCACAGGGTTTTGTTGAGGACACATGGGAGGCCACCAATCTATGGTGGCCGGCCATTAATCTTTCTTGGCCTTTTTGACCCTTGGCTGGCCGGCCATGGGGGGTGGCCGGCCGGCCACCTGCAACTCTGAAAGTTGGCCAGCCATGATCCTTGCAATGTGTATATTCCAGCTGTATATCTGTTTTCCCCCCAAAAACCCTGTATCTGGGGGACAACTTTTGGGGGAAAACTTGATCCATTTTCCCCCCACTTTTTCCCTCCATTTCTCCCCCATTTTTGTCTACATAACAGAGCCTCCAGCTCTGTCTTGGAGGTTGAAAAAATTGCTTGGAGCTCATACATACATATCTCCCTCTATCTCTCTCATTTCCTTCAAAAATTCCTAAGTCCTACACCTCATTTCTTCATCACCACCAAGCACCACCACCACTACTCCATTTCCAGCAGCTTGGGGAGCTTTCCAGCAGCTAGGAGGCATCACTTCTCAAGCCAAGAAGCAAGCAAGGGTTGGTCTTCAAGGGTAAGTGTCAATTCCCTCTTTTTGAACTTAATTTTGCAACATTTTTCTAGCCCCTTTTCTTGCTGTTTTGAGCTCCGACCAAAACTGAAAAGGTCATTTTTTTGATCTCATTTTCTTGTTTCATTAAGGGCTCAACACTGTTTGAGCCCCCCATGTTGCACTTGCTTCAATACCCTCTTGAATGCCATTTTCTTGCATGATATTTTTGGCTTATGTGTGATCTGTTTTGGAGCCTGATGTGAACTGTAAGTAGGCCTATTTTGTGCCTCTATTCAACTTTTAAGAAGGGCTCAACACTGTTGGGGATCTCCATATATCACTTACCATTGTACCCCTCTTTGGTCCCCATTTTTGCATGATTTGTTAGCTTATCTTGCTTCTGTTTTTCGGCCATGATCAGAACTGAGAGTGGCCCTATTTTGACCCCCTTGTCATGTTTTATTAAGGGTCTTTGGCTGTTTGATGAATATTTTGTGTACTTCATGTTATAGCCCTATTATGGCCTTAATCTTGCATTACATTTTGAGCATGTTTGTATACTGATTTGGGTTTGATCATCTACTGTAAAATGCCATATTTTGGGACCCTCTTCAACATTGTTGAAGGTCCCTCACTTTTTTGAGACCCCCATATATCAGTTGCTTCTTTGCCCCTTTGTTGGCCCATTTCTTGCATGAATTGTTTGCCATACTTGTATCTGTTTTTGGGGTTTGTCATAAACTGTAAAACATCATATTTTTGGCCCCTCTTCAACATTGTAGAAGGGGCCTTCTATTTTTGAGATCATAAGCTATGACTTGCTTCATTACCTCTCTTGGCCCCCCATTTTTGCATGCTAATTTTGCCCTATTTTTACCCACTGTTTGGCCATGCTTCGAACTGTAAAAATGCTTTTTTTGGGGCTTCCTAGCTTCTGTATTCACACTTCATGTACAAATCATGCATGCATTGCATAGCTATAGGCCATTTCATGTGCTTAATTCCATGTTTCGAGACTCGTTCCTTGCATCGGGTTTCATTTCGCCATGTTTCGGGGCTGTTTTGCATGTCATTTTGCCTCTGAAATTTGCATGTTTGCATATCATATTCCATGTCTTGCCATGTCTCATTAGAGTGGCATTCCGTGCCGTAGGTTCGGTCCTCGGTTTGCGTACACGCGTACACGCATTTCGAGTTGTCTCATTTTCATCTAATGGCCTCCTATGTGAGTGTGGCTGAGGCTCTCTCATGTTGGTGTAAGCCCATTATTGCATTGCGTATGCCATTTCATCCATAGCATTATGTATGTTCGGTTGTGTATCACCTCGTGTAGCGTGTATGCCATTCCATAACATTGTGTATGTTAAGATTGTATCTTAGTTGCATTTCACGCATATCATGCATATTGCATCGTGTTCGGGATAGGAGTTAGCCCGGGCACGGGAAATGAGGTACGTTCCGTACTCCGAGTGACGGAACGTGTCTCAATTCCCAAGTCACCGACACTCCGGATTATCCATGATGGAGTTAGGTTTTGTTGTAGTGTTCATATGCATTCATTCTATATTGAGTTGTGCAATTCGGCTCCTCGGCCATCATGCATCGAGATGCGTGATTGGTGGTACGAGGATCGAGACATGCATACATTTGTGAAAATACATTGCTATGCCCTTTCCTGCTCTCTGTTGCAGCATATCAAGAATCAGGGGTCTTCCGAGGCTTGGCGCGCTTTTCAAGAATCATTGCAAAACAGAGGCTAATTGGGGCATTCCAGTGGATTTCCGCGCAAAGCAGTCCAAACATGCATCATTCCATCATCCGGAGCAGAATCAAGGCAGTCCCTAGCTTGCATGCCAGTTTTATTATTTTCTTAGTTAATTTGTAAATTAATTAGGAATTTGTACATTATTTTGAATGTACTATTCTTTCATTCGGGACTGTATATTTATTTGGACCCTCTGCGCGAGGGCATAATTATAATAAGTGTGGGTGAGTGTGATGTATGTCTTCCAACCCCACATCTTTCTTCCCTTTTATTTACCTGCTTATGATGGTTAGATTAGGGCATATTTCAATTAGTATACAGTATGACAGCAAGTTTGCATCATTCATCTGTTTTGCACGCACCGGGCTCGGCGCATCATACAAACTGCATTTGTATTTCAATTCCAAATTGAATACGTGTTAGTTGTAGCATTCCATATGCCATGTTTAGAATAGCCGAGCCTGCTATAGTTGCATCTTTGCATGTGTTGCATTAGGCATTTCTGTATATTTAGGATCATGCATGATTTCTAATGAGCTTCTATTTTGGCTTGGAGTACTCGGTGAGTTTTATGCTTTAGCATCCTTGCATGCGTGTGAGTGACTGCCATAAATAGCATGCTTACCATGAGGCTATGTGCTTATGTGATATAACTGCCTTGAATGCCTGTGGGTGGAGGTTGGGTTACTTGGAGTGGGACAATTCATCAAATGTTTGTTTTAAGCCCACTAGATAGTGGCAAAATCATGTTTTCTAAGCCCACCCGAGGGTGGCAAATCCACGTCTTAGCCTACCTGCGGGTAGCACCATCAAACCATTTTCAAACAAACAAACATGAAATGTTTTGTTCCAATTCAGATGACTCAGTCTATACTTGTATGATGTGCGCATCACATAGTAAATCTAGGCTAATAACCGGAATAAGAACGCACAATGTTTTCAAAACAAGATATCATGGTTAGTAGAGGCCGGTCTTTGACCGGGCGAGCGGGGGTGCTCACAAAGTGACCTTCCCCAATCGTACCCAAGTTCCCGAGCCGAGGCAACTTTGGTGATGACGGACACGTGGCCTTCGGCACCGAGTCAAGGTTTCCTAAATTTCCCAAAAATAAAATATTTAGGTGGCGACTCTGTATCTGGCAAAGCAGTCCATGTTTGGCACTTCTTTCAAAAATCTGTTTTCAAAACGATTTGCCGGATTTGGACTCTTTGGTTCAAGATTAAGAACCGTGACATTTGAGTCCTTCGAACTGTAGTAGACCCGCAAGCGAACCAGAACGGGGGGGGAGTCGCACCCTCCTCGGGATGTGTTTGGGGACGTCTACACCTGATTTATCTGATATGTCCAGTCCGTCTGATTTGCTTCTGCGGCTATCTGTGAGTAATAACTTAGTAAAGTTATGTTCAACTGTATTTACTTTCTGTCTGATAAAATAAGATCTGTTTTCTGAAATGATATGTTCTGTACAATGAATGATTGTCCAATTTCTGATATGCATTCGTGACATCCTTAGCATCATATGATATCTATTGGCTGTTACCCGGTATCGGAGGTTCCTTTATGGAACTTATTTCTGTCTGTACTCTGTTACCCGTACCAGAGGCCCTGTCACGGGGGCTCAGCTTCTGTTCTGTTACCCGGATCCGGAGGTTCCTTTATGGAACTGGTTATTCGTAACCTCACGCGTATGCGTTCTGTTCTGTTCTGTTAATGCCAATGGATGTATCACGTAAACTTAAGCATGACTTATGATTTTTGTATATGATCTGGGCAAAGTATGATTTTGTTACGAAACTGAATTATGATTTTTGAATCTGTACGGACTCATTCATTGAAACCCCTTTACTCTGTTATTATTCACTGGGCTTTAGCTCACTGTATTATTTATGTATGTAAGTGATCAGGCGCGCGACCAGGTTTAGAGGCATCTGCCTAGAATTTGTTTTGTCAGCCAACCCATGTGCCTCCCGTGGAGGTTCCGGATACGTCAAGTGATTATCGCTATGTGATTTAAAGTTCAAGTTATGTTTTCTTGTTTGGTTAAACAAGTCATGTGTATTTTGAAAAAGGGGCTTAGTCCTTTTTGTCTGTTCTGTATATACATATTATGACGTGGGGATGATGTGTATATGTGTATATAAAAAGTTACAAATTTTTCTATCTCATATAAGTCTGCACAACTCAATGGACGTTGTATATTTGTTATTTGCTTCCGCTAGCCCCTAATATTATGTTAATTTGTCTCAGAGGCCTTCGGTAATCCCAAGATTACTGGCCGGTTACGATGCTAAACCTATAGGGGCGGGTTTGGGTCGTAACACTGATGAAGACTGGGGGTAGAATCAACCAGATGATACCTGGTACACCGAAGAAGTGAACCGTATGACCCGGAGTGGGCGGTACTTCAAGCCCCCACATTTGGACCAGCCAGAGGCATCCGGGAAAGACAAGGAAGCAGAAAAGCAGAAGGACAAGCTGTTAGAGGAGGAAGCTGTACTGAAACAGCTAAAAACGATTCAAGCAAATATCTGCATATGGGGACTGCTTATGGCCTCGCGGGTTCATAGACAGGCTGTCCTATCAGCCATGGACAAAGCTAAGCTTTCTATTGACACAACGCCCGAACAGTTGATGGGACTGGTGTTCCTCGGTGGCACTTCACCGACTTTAACCTTCACAGACAAAGAATTACCGCCTGAGGGCTCTGAGCGTAATAAACCGTTATACATCTCTGTGGAGTGTAAGGATAAGTGGATACCGGTTGTCTTAGTTGATACGGGATCTACAATCAATGTATGTCTATCACGAACGGCATATGCTATCGGGTTGAAGCCCGCAGATTTCGCACCAACAGCCCAGGTGATACGGGCTTACGACAACACCAGTCGGAAGGTGATGGGGACAGTACGGATTAGAACGTAGGTTGGCCCGGGCCAATAGGACATCGAATTTCATGTTCTGGATGTTCCAACCACCTTCAACTTACTTCTTGGACGGTCGTGGCTGCACCAAGTAAAGGCTGTCTCTTCCACCCTACACCAGATGCTGAAGTACCCCCACGGGAAGGGGGTGGCAATTGTTTTTGGGAACTCTTCAATACATCCGCCGCCAGAAGTTACTACGCCAATCTTGGAAATTGCACATGGCGAGGAGGATGTCTTCCTGTTTGGGTTCACCTTGGCTGAGGCTCGGGTAGTACAAGATCTTCTAGCTGTTGATAAGGGGCTGTATGTTAGTGCGCAATCTGTTTACCTCATGAACAAGCTTCAACATGTGCCTGGGATGGGATTAGGAAGGAGTGGTCGGAAAGGCGTCGCTGCATTGGCCGAAGTGCCACACAATCCCCATACCTTTGGTCTAGGTTATATACCTACCAAAGAGGATTAGATAAGAAAAAGAAAGGAGATGGCTGGAAGAGCCAGAGCTAAACAAGCCGGGAAGCACTATGAGTTAGTGCATAGACCTATCCCGATAGCTAAAAACAAATATCTCTATACAAAAGATAAATCTTCAATAACAATTATAATTTCATAATCTAAATATTGGAGTGATAATATATATCTAACTCCACTTTCATCAACAACAGATACATTCATTTTATCTTTTCCAAAAACTCAACATCTTTCCCTTTATTCTTAGTTCAAAAACCAATGATTTCCAACAAAATGTCTATTCCTTTCAGAAACACATTTAAAGGAGAAATTTCTAATGTTTCAACACAACTTAATAATATACTCATTTCCACAACATTTTTCATGAATCCATTGAAAACCCCTATTTTTTACTCCAAAAAATCAAACCCTAAATCAACCAACATCTCTCAAATCCCTACATTTTTCAAGGAACACATAACGAGGCTAATAATCATACAAGGAGATTGAAAAAATCCCTACCTCAAGATTAGAAGAAGAGAAGAACAAGACTCAACTTTTGACGGAACTGAAAATGAAAACTGTTTTGATTAGAATGTTCACATTTATGAGCTCTATACTTTTCTTCAAAGCACTAAGGTGGTGAGATCAACGGATTTGAGTGTGTAGGGATGTTTAGACAAGAACTAGAGAGAGAGAGAGGGTGAAAATATTTGGTAAAGTTACCTTTTAGAGAGAGAGAGATCAAAAAATGAAAGAAAATATATTTTTCCTGTACTAATATACACACAGACCGCTCAAGCGACCAAAACACCGCTACATAAGGAGCCGTTCAAGTGACCAACTCAAAGCTTGAGTGCACAATGACCCCCTTCCAGTAGTTCAGACCTACAAAGAGACTGCTCGAGCGTCAGACACATAATACCGCTTGAGCGACTAACTCATGGCTCGAGCGAAGAACACCCCACTCCCAGAAGTTCAGACTACAAACACAGATACTAGAAAAAACCAAAGACCACTCGAGCAAAGGAAAGACCGCTTAAGCAAACCTGAAGAGAAATAGAAAAAAAACTCTTTTGAAAAACCAACTCCCAACTTGTTCAAAATATAACCGACAACTCCAAACAACTAGTCCCTCATTACAACAAGACAACAAGGAGTATAACAACAACAATGAGTATCAGATCCCGGACCAAAGAATATATAATGGTCAGGTTTTAACCAGATTTGCTATATGATTCCCTGAGAGGAGATCTTGCCTTATAGAAACAACATTTTAAGTATTTGATAAATAAATACATAGAAAAGTTCAATTGAATGCACCAAATAGGTCAAGTATTCATAAAAAAAAAAACTTCGATTAATAGGTTAAAAATGATACAATTAAAACACTATTATTCAGTTCAGTGAGAAACAAATCGTAGCACACCACTACTAACTACTCGAACATGTCTTTTATAGATCTAGACAAATAGCAAGTAAGAAACTTCACTGAGAGAAAGAGATCAGAGTAGATCGAAGCATATTAGAGTAAATCTGAGGCGAATGGAGAAGATCAAAATAGATTTGAAGCGAATGAGACAGGTGAATGTCAGCGAAAGCTTTGGAGGAGTCGACCTAGCAGTGAACACTCACTTGATCATCCCATTTGGTATAAGAGGAATCGATGATGTAGTGGCGAAGGCAGTGGCACCGTCGTCAATGGCGAATTTTAGAGAAAGGAGAGTGAAATAACGACTGCAAGTAAAGAGAGAAAACTAGATGTATACTTTTAAAAAGAGAGCTGAAGCAACGACTAAATCAAAGGAGGAAACGCCTCCGACAGCAGCCGAAGGTGATGGTAACAGAGGAGGAGGGAGAGAACGGCGGCGGAGGGAGATCGGTAGCGATGAATGAGCCAGATATAGAAAGAGAGAAACTGAGAGGAGAGAGGAAGAGAGAAGAAGAGAGAGAGAGAGAGAGAGAGAGAGAAGTTAGGGTTTGGTTTGGGAAATAATATATATATACATGGATAGTTTAGTCATTTTGTCCTTATGGACAAAATATTTTAGAGTGGGGATCTTTAGACAAACAAAATCCAAAATTGAATTTATGAATCAAGTGCCTATTTATTTTTATATTTGTACATAATTTGTATTAAATTTTATTTTATTTAACTTTATTAAAAGATAATGGGAGGTTTTTTAGTAAATCCCATTTTTAACACTTATGTTCCATCTAACCATATTCTTTTTTAGTATTTCATTAGGTCTTATTTGGTGTAATATGGCTAAATCACCCTTCCAACTTTCTGTGGTTGTTTCTATTTTAAATTAATACACAATAAAAAATAACAATAATTCTTTATTCCATAAAAAAAATCTTTTCATTTTTTTATCAAGAAAAACTCTTCCTCATTCTGAGGAAAAAAAATCTCTTTCTTATTCCACATAAAAAATTATCACATTCTCAAAATCTTAAATCATGCCTTCTAGAAATCTCTCACCAAATGTTGAAGTGAACTTTTATATTACAAATGCATGCTGATAAATAACATCTCCACATGGAACCATACACACACTCAATGTTACATAAGTGTGTGAACATTAACATTGGATGCGACTACCTATTTGTATTACAAAATTAATATGAACATTCACATATCTATGTACACATTATGTCTGTGCTAATATGACTATGTTGGTGAAAATACCAGAAAAAATATATTTTATTGATAAATAATGCAAAGAAAAAGAGATACAAATAGATCAGGCTGAAGCACGGATATCTCGTTTTCTTTAAGGAGATCAAGTCCACTGCGGTAGGAAGAACCCAAATACCGATGCAGCAATCACAAAATTATGACTTATCCCCTTTAGGATATAACAGTCCGACCACTTGTCGTATGGTTCAGACCAACTCTGCACAAAATGGTGAACCCAAAGCTCCACCAAGAAAAACACCATTCTTTGCTAGTAATCTCTCTTGTATAGAAAATAGTTGATGTGTTTGTTGTAGAAAAGAGTAGAAGAGAGGAACTATTTATAGGCCACTAAGACATTACAAAATACATCAAAAAACAATAATGACCATGAACCTAGAGAAAATGGAGAGTGAACCAAAAATTAACTCACTAACAAGTTCATAAATTCTAATTAAACTCCATTCATGAACAAGACAAAAAGTCACCAAAGTAATGAATCTCCATTTATGAATAAGATGAGATTCATGAATAAGACAAAAGAAGATTCATGAACAATATAAATAAATAAATAAATAAAAGATATTAAAATGGTCCAACAATCCCCCACTCATTTTAATATCAACAAGGATAAGAGAGATTACCAAACAAAGATAGACTAGTATGCATCATGAATGTGTGCTTTGCATTGAACCTTCATTAGTGAAACAGCAACCTCTACTCCAGAGTCAATAGTGGTCTCGACTTGAACTATGACTGTTTAGGAGAAATAAAGTATTACTGCGTATACATAATAATCTAGGTGTTGACATGAGCTTTTAATAGCCAACACATTACGGCCTTGTGCTTATCCCAGTTTTCATGAGCATATTTGAGAATAAGCCTTGTTCTCATAGAAAGCGGCCCCACTTTCATGCTCACATAGGTGAAATTTGTCAAGGATGTTCCTGTAATTTACACACCCCACTCACAAAGTGCTACAGAATTTCATTAAGAGTATAAAAACTCAACCCTCCAACATTACAGGACAAATGCACTTACATCATAGGGATGGATAACAAAATATTAAGGAGTGCATTTTTACAACCACCATATGATTCGTTCTTCCCATTGAACCTAGTTACAGGATCTCTGGTCCCTAGGTTGGGTATCCTCATACATGGTTTATGATTTTATAGGCTTCAAACCCATCCCCCTCGATGTATTCCAGACCCTATCTCTCGCCAAGGCCTTGGTTAACAGATCCGCAAGATTATCACAAGATCTTACGTAATTCACAGTTATGATGCCATTACTTAAATAGAATCTCACATTACTGTGTTTCCTTCGAATAGGTCTGGATTTACCATTATAAAAATGGTTGTTCACTCTACCAATAGCAGTAGTGCTATCACAATGAATTAACACAGGAGGAATTGGTTTTTCCTAAAAAGGGATTTCATGTAACAAATCTTTCAACCAATTCACTTCCTCACATGCTGAAGCTAATGCTATAAGTTCAGCTTCCATAGTAGAATTAGCAATTATAGTCTGTTTTTTAGACTTCCAACATATAGCACCACCACCTAAGGTAAAATTAAAACCCAAAGTAGAGAGAGAATCACCTGACAAAGTGTTGCAATCGGCATCACTATATCTCTCAAGTACCGCAGGATACTTGTTATAAAACAAACCATAATTTTTGGTACCAGATAAATATCTCATAATTCTTCCCATGGCAAGCCAATGATCTCGACTTGGCTTGCTAGTAAACTTGCTAAGTACTATAACAACATATGCAATGTCAAGTCTAGTACAGTCAGTAGCATATCTCAAACTACCAATCATTCTAGCATATTCCTTTTGATTAATCACTTCTTTTTCATTTGTTACAACAGATAAATGTATGCTTGCATCAAAAGGAGTAGCAACATGTTTACAGTCTAGAAAATAATATTTTTTAAAAATTTTCTCAACATAATGCGACTGATCAAGAAAAATGCCATCATTAGTCTTGCTAATTTTAATTCCCAAAATAAAATTGGCTTTACCAAGATCTTTCATATCAAAGTGGCTATTAAGCATATTTTTAGTCTCATTTATAATATGCAAATTAGAGCCAAAGACAAATAGATCATCCACATATCGGCTAATAATTACATGTGCATTCTCACAAGTTTTATAATATATGCACTTATCACATTCATTAGTCTTATAGCCATTCTCAAGCATGCAGGAATCAAATTTCTCATGCCACTGTTTAGGAGCTTGTTTTAAACCATAAAGGGATTTAGTTAGCTTACACACCTTGCTTTCTTGGCCAGGCTCCACAAAGCTTTCGGGTTGGTCCATGTAAATCTCCTCATCTAGATCTCCATTTAAAAATGTTGTTTTCACATCCATTTGATGAATTTTTAAATCATGAATTGCAGCCACTGCTATCAACAGTCTAATGGATGTAATTCTAGTAATCGGAGAAAAAGTATCAAAGAAATCAAGATCAACTTGTTGCTTAAAACCTTTAGCGACAAGTCTCGCTTTATATTTATCTATAGTTCCATCCGGTTTAAGTTTTTAACGAATGACCCATTTACACCCAATAGTTTTACAATCTGGAAGTAAACCCACTGGCTTCCATGTTTTATTTGAAAGTAGTGAATCTATCTCATCATTTACAGCCTCTTTCCAAAAAATAGCATCAGGTGATGATAAAGCTTCTTGCACTGTAAGAGGAATTTCTTCCACATTGTAAAGATAATAGTCAAGGCCAAAATCTTTTTCAACTCTAGCTCGTTTACTCCTCCTTGGTTGAATTTGAGAATTTTCTTTTTCTTGAAAAACTTGAGATGGAGTAGAAGAGCTAGGCACGGATAAAATATTTTTAGAAATTATTTGACCCCCACTATTTCTAGATTTGAAAGGAAATTTATTTTCATAAAAAATAGCATCACCTGATTAAAAAATAATATTATTTTCCATATTAAAAAATCTATAAGCTGTACTATGCAACGCATATCCAAGAAAAGCACAGGTGGTAGCTCGTTCACCCAATTTAGGTCGTTTAGGATCTGCAAGCCTCACAAAAGCTAAACATCTCCAAACCCTCAAATAACCTAGATTTGGTTTATGCCCCCGCCACAACTCATAAGGTACAATTTTAGTCTTTTTATGTGGCACTCTATTTATCACATGGCAAACCATCAAAATAGCTTCACCCCAAAGATTTGAGGGAGCACCTGAATCAATAAGTATAGCATTCGTCAAGTCAATTAACGTTCTATTTTTTCTTTCAACTACGCCATTAGATGAAGGTGAATATGGTGGAGTAGTCTCATGAATAATTCCCAGTGATTGAACAAAAGAGTTGAATCCAAGAGATTCATACTCCCGGCTTCTATCACTTCTAATTCTTTTAATCTTTTTACCGAATTGATTTTCCACTTTAAGAAGGAATTCTTTAAATTTCTCAAAAGCATCACTTTTATTTTTTAATAAATATACGTTTGTGTATTTTGAAAAATCATCAGTAAAAGTGATAAAATATCGATTACCACCCCAGTTAAAATTCATTCAAACTCACACAAATCAGTATGAAATAATTCTAGTAATTTGGTATTTTTATCAACACTTTTATGAAACCTCTTGGTAATTTTTGCTTTATTGCAAACTTCATATTTCTCAATTTTTTTTGTCACTTTAGAAATTAATCCTAAATTAATCATGATTCCCACATATTTACTGTTAATATGACACAAGCGAGCATGCCAAAAAATTAATAGAAGACAAAGTGTAAGCAGTGTCATAGTAATAATCATAAAATTAATCAGTAAGGAAATTTAAGAGATAAAAACGACATTTATACTCATCTGTATTGTAGGAAGCCACTTTTGCTTCATGTGCCTCGTAGTCTTCATCATTTATCTCCTCGATTGGGATTTTGTTTGGGTTTTTCTCGGTAAGAACATATGCAACTTTCAAAAGACTAAGGTAAAAAAGAACTTTTCCTTTCCACCTCTTAAAATGAACTCCCTTGAACTTGAAAGGCTTGTTGAGATCTCCAATTCCATCATTGGTTTTTTCTGGTACTTGATCCATGGTTGTTCTCCTTAAAATTGTTGGTGAAAATACCAGAAAAAATATATTTTATTGATAAATAATACAAAGAAAAAGAGATACAAATAGATCAGGCTGATGCATGGACATCTCGTTTTCTTTAAGGAGATCAAGCCCACTGCGGTAGGAAGAACCCAAATACCGATGCAGTAGTCACAAAATTATGACTTGTCCTCTCCAGGATACAACAGCCCGACCACTTGTCGTATAGTTCAGGCCAACTCTGCACAAGATAGTGAACCCAAAGCTCCACCAAGAAAAACACCCTTCTTTGCTAATAATCTCTCTTGTATAGAAAATAGTTGATGTGTTTGTTGTAGAAAAGAGTAGAAGAGAAGAATTATTTATAGGCCACTAAGACATTACAAAATACATCAAAAAACAATAATGACCATGAATCTAGAGAAAAGGGAGAGTGAACCAAAAATTAACTTACTAACAAGTTCATGAATTCTAATTAAACTCCATTCATGAACAAGACAAAAAGTCACCAAAGCAATGAATCTCCATTCATGAACAAGATGAGATTCATGAATAAGACAAAAGAAGATTCATGAACAATATAAATAAATAAATAAATAAAAGATATTAAAATGATCCAACAATGACTATTAATATACAACTAACCTTCGAAGAAAGAAAACGCATACTACAATGTGAATATTCACAATAAACAACAAACATACAACTAACCTTCAAAAAATAAAAACACATATCAAAATATAATGTGAATATTCACAATTTATAATAAGCATACAATTATCCTTAAAAAAACTACTCTCATATCAATGTGAACATTCACACTGCAATATGAAAACATAAAACAAAATTGAAAAAAGTGAAAATCGATTATTTCGATTGTTCAATGATAACAAAAATGATTGTTTAACCAATAAGTATAGTAACAAAAACAACAAACATACAACTATAACATTCGAAAAAATAAAATTCATAGCAAAATATAATGTGAATGGTCACATATAATTAGCCTTAAAAAAAAAAAAAAACTAAATTCATACTAATGTGAACATTCACATTGCGATGTGAAAACACAAAACAAAGTTAAAAAAGTAAAAATCGATTATTCTGATTTTTCAACGGCAATAAAAATGATTATTCAACCAAAAAACATAGTAACAATTAATATACAACAAATCATCAAACAATATATAAAAAAATCATCAAATAGTTCATATATATTGATGCATAATGTAAGAAAAATCTACATATAATCAACTCTAGTATAATACCAGCGAATAAACTACACAATATCGATAGTACACAAACTAATGAAGTAACTACAATTTATGTATAACAATGGGAAAAAAAAGATTATTCATCGTCGGTTTACCATAATCTCTGTTGCAAATCTATCACCATCTCTATAATTGGTCTACATGTATAACTAATATTCTCTTCCAAATGTTCTTCTATGGCAGGACCTTATTGTAAAATAATAGTGAATGAAGATCTTTGATCAAGTGAGTCCCTCATATTGAGGTAAAGAAAATACTAAGAATAATAATTTTCTATATTTATATATAATATTTTATATATATCATAAATGAAATATAACTAATAATAATTTTATGGTATAATAAAAGTTTATAAAGGTAAATTAATCCACGTAATAATTATAATATGGAAAAAGGAGCTATTGAAATATAAATTATGTTAAAAATGTGGAATTTAATATATTTTTTTGAAACCACAGGGAGTCAAGTGTAATTTAGGGTTTAAATTTCTAAAACCCTTCGTTGGGAAGAGATTTTAGGGTTTCAGGAAAACTGACCCCTCTCTCTCTCTCTCTCGCTCTCTCACTCATCGTTCTCTTGCTGTTGAGAAATTGGTACGGCTTAGTCGTCTCTTTGATTCGATTCTAGGTCTAGCGATAGCCATAAACAGAGAGCTTCTCAAGCTGGTAGAGTGAGAGAGAGATGGCGGAACAACAGTATCAGATCGACCTCGGCAATCTCATGGCCTTCGACCCTCACCACCACTTCCCATCTCTTCCCTCTTCCAGGTGAGGCTTCTGTTTTTCTTTCTTTTCAATTGTTTTTTTTTTCCCCTTCCTTTTTCAATGTAATCTGTTTGTTTGCTCTGAAAAATTCTAGTGAAGGAACGAAAAAATGCAAATTTTTGGGACAATACGCTTCAGATTCTTTTTTGCTTTCCAATAGATGAAACAAAATGGTAGATTTGAATTTGTGCACATACATACGGATGTATGTTCGTCTTCTAGTTTTAAACCAAAATGGAAAGAAATCATTTACATTCTGATGCCAGTTGGAGCTTTGAAAATAATTTACTGATAATTGCACAATATGTTTTTATATAAGGGCAATTCATATTCACACATGTATAATCTAGTAGGATGGACTGTATGCAAATGGGTATATATTTGTGTGTGTGTGTTTGTATAAGGTGTACATATGCATTCAGCTGCCATGGGTGGCTTGTCCATTAGGCGAGTTAGATAACCATCTAAAGTCTGATAGGCCCCTCAAGTTTTTAGGACCCTTAATAATATATACACTCTTCTATTAAGCAAAGACCTTAGTAATGGGCAAAACTCCAAAAAAAAAAAAAAAAGAGTTATTTTTTTGGGTCTAAAAAATGAAGTTGATGAGGCCTCACATGCTCAAATAATAAATTTTTTTTAAAGCCATATGCCAGGATTAACTTATTATAAATAGGTATGTAGCCTTAGGGCAAAGGAATAACTTTTGGATCAATAATATTCATAATTCCTCTTGTGGATTCAAGGTTTTACTTTTTCTTGGATTCAAGAGTCCCTTTCATCTAATAGGATGATATTATTTCTCTATGTATTTCGCTTCGTCAATAGTTCTTCAAATCTATGGCCTGAAATTCAAAAACTTGTGCATGTGCAACGCAACAAAAATCTAATTTTAAACTTGAGATTGTGATTGTGGTAGGCTGGTAGCAAACAAATTAAATCAGCTCTGTTTTCACCATTCGCCCAATCTTGTCATGTTACTACTACGGCTATAACTAGCGGTGTTCATGGGTCGGTTTGGTTCTAAATGTAGAACCGACCGAATCATGATTGGTTCTAAGTTTTTGGACCTAGAACCAAACTAATCATGCATTGGATCCAACTCAACCTAACCTAATGTAACTCGGGTAGGTTCGGGTTAGAACCACGATTCCACTATATTAAAAATAAATGAATCAATCAATAATAAATAATTAAAATAAACAAATCTTTAACGTTTAAACATAACAAAAATAAAGAGTAAAATATTATTTAATGCAAGTCAATAAAATTTAATCCAACTCAAGCTTAAACATAACTAATACAAATTAAATCCATTAATACAATCAATACAAATTAAATCAAATATGAAATCTAACTTAAACTTGTAGTACTTTCTTTGTTCACGTAATAATTCTTGTATGTGGGAAATTATTAGGTGTAATCAATTCTATTATAATAGACCAATTAAGAAGATATGTCAATATAAATATATATATAGGTTCGATTCTCAGATTGGTTCGGTTTAGGCAAGACCTAATATAAGAACTAACTAAATCCTATCGGTTTGATAATTTGAAAATCTAGAACCAAACCAATGCACTTAAAAACCAACCCAACCCAACCCAACGATGTCGGTTTGGTTTGGTTCGGTTCGGTTCAGTTCTTCAGTTCACTGGGTAATTTAAACACCCCTAATAAGGTATGTTGATTTATATACGAGCTTCATAACAAGTTTTAGTAGTGGCGGTAACATGACAAGAGCGGGTGAATGAAGAAAACATGGATAAGAAGATTTAATTTGTTGTTATCACAATTTGAATCATTATGCACAAGTTCAAAACTAAATTTTTTGTGCGCCACATAAGTTTTCTGAATTTCGGACCATGAATTTGAAGAACTATTGACGCAACAAAATACACGGGGAATTAAATATCATTCTAGTAGACGGAAGGGGCTCTTGAATCCACTAGAAAGTAGAAACTTGAATTTACGAGGAAGAGGAATTATGAATATTTTTGATCAAAAAATTGTTCTTTTGCCCAAGGCTACATAGTTATTTTATAACAAGTTAGTACTTGGAGACCAAACAACCTTGGAGATCAAGAAATTTAAAATTAGGAAATAACTAACTAGCCTAATTCTGAAAATCAAGAAACCTAAAATTAGGAAAACAAAATAAATTCAAATTAAGAAACCAAATAATTCTAAATATTTATCTTAAATTACAACAATTCTAGTTAAATACAATATTAAAAACTATTAAAATAAAAATATAGAAAACTCTAGAATCGTGTCCTACGCCATAAATGCTACCAAGTGAATGATATGATCTCCTAGGAAAATCCTCACTAGTCATGATTGGTTGTTTTCTAACTTAAGCGCATTAAGCCTAAGTTGATGAACAATTCTCTATAGTGGGATAATTGAAACTGCAACACTCTTTATTTTTGTGAAGTGTTTCATAATTTAACAAGTTAATCCTAATGTATTTGGATATATTTTCATAAACCATTTTACATTTTGCAAAAATGAGAAATTTGAGAATGTTAAAACGGTGTGGAGATAAAGTTAAGTAGTTTTCCTAAAATTTTGGAATACTCCCGGTGAAGTATTATTAGTAGTTCTTGATGATTTGGTCAATAAGTGTTTACAGATAGAGCTTATTTTTTTGGGAACATTGAAAACATGTTTATATTTTCTTTTTCTTTTTATTTTTTGTCACCAGGATGTTTCTATTTTCTGTTCAAAAAGCAATGAATGGAATGGTCCTTATTGAAAAAACGGAAATGAACCACAAGAAACTTATGAAAGAACCACAAGAAACTTATGAAAAACCTTTGCGGTTGTAATATTCAGGCCTTGTTTGGGAACCCTCATTTTTTGCCAAAAAGTCAAAAAGTTACTAAATTAGCCAAAAAGCCAACAACCCATTCCAAAAAGTCAAAGATTCTCTTTTCTCTCTACTTTTTGCACATCTTTTCGTAAAAAGCCAAAAAGTCATCCCAAACATACTAGTTTTTTTTAGCTCATATTTTAGCCAAATAGCCAAAAAGTTACTAAATTAGCCTGTTCCCAAACGAGGCCTCAGACACCTCGAATTTAATGAGTTCTTGACAATAGAACCGAATACACACTTTTTATTTTTATTTTACATGAATTTCAAAGATGTGAGATATATTAAGTGCAAGATTTAGATCTGGTAGGCAATTTATTTTAAAGTGCACAAGGTACTTGCTTAGAGTGACTTTACATTTGGATTGCAATAAGGCTGACCTAAATGTTACTTGAAAGGTACAGAATACCTCCTTAATGGTTGGGCATCAGGTTGCAGTAGAGGATTCTGATAGCATGTGTCAGGCTTCTTCTAAAACAGCCATAATTGTGGTTATTTATAAAGGTACTTGTTGGTGTCTTTGTAAGAGGTTAACAATTTCAAAACTAAAATACAACATAAGAATTAGGCTGGTCAACACATTGAACTTAACATCATAAAAAAATTATCGGTTGTGAATTTCAAAACGTTGATGCACTAGGATTTTGTTTGGTCATATGTTATGTGAGGTTTCTGGTTATTCAAAGCAAGAATTTTTGGATGTGGTAGGTTACTTTTATGGTGTTGGGAAAGCTGACTGTATATGTTTTCCCTTAAATAGGGAGGAGCTTGTGAAGGAGGTTCTGGAAAAGAGCACCAAGTTAGTTCAAGCAGTTGCAGATGCTCTTTTCAACTTACCTGCAACTGAAGACCCAAATGGCCCCATTGTCACATTGCCTCCACCAACTACAAGATTGCCAAGAGAGAAGCCTGTATGCTTTTCTTTGTATTCTTTCATGATTCTATGCTTATGAGTTTTGTGCTTATATCACATTGTCACCTTCTTGTTGATACTTATTCCTTGCACAATTGATTTAGCTGAATGTCTTTTTTTTTTTTGGAGGAAAGATGGCTTTGCGAGGTATATTGGTAGACGATTTTTCTCATATACTTGAGCTTCGTTTGTCAAGTGACTATTTTAGTCAAAAAGCCACTAAAAAAGTCAAAAAAGTTTTCATCTCATACAACAAAATTCACTTTACAAAGTCAAAGGGTGTTTTGGTTTGGTTTTGGGAGATAAATTTTTCAAAAAAGATTTTGGGGAGAGGTTATAAATTTTTTTGGTTTGTTTAGTTGTATATTTTGGAAATAGTTTTGGAGTATGGGAGTTTGGGATAATTTGATGTTTTGTTGTAATTGAGTAGATGTTTGTGAGAAAAAAAAGTGATTGAGAAGGAGAAAGGAGAGAGAAAAAGTGATTGATTGATGTGTCGGAGAGAGAAAGTGATTTTGGAATTTTTTTTCCAAAATCACTAAACCAAACAAAATTTTGGAAAATTTTCTCCAAAATTTGTTTCTCAAAAGCAAACTAAACAAGGCCAAAGATTCCTCTTCATTCACACTACTTTTTGCACATTTTTCCGTGAAGAGCCAAAAAGTCCTTCCCAAACATTTTGGTTTTTTTCACCTCATATTTTAGTCAAAAACCCACTTCCCAAATGGACCCTTAATTTCTGTTACTGAAACTAATAATTGTTGTGATTGCTTTCTCCTAATTAATGTGGCTAGCAATTAATTATCTGAAAAACAGTAGGTCACAAGAAATGTCTTTTTGTCATTAACTTTATGACACTTTCCATGCAATTTGGTTTAGTGCACTCTCATATGTATGGTTTGATCACACACACACACACACACACACGAGTTTTAGACCTATAGTAGATTTACATTTTCACTGGATGATCTTTTAGTTAGTGTTGTGTGGGATGAATTATGGGAGTTGGCATTTGTTGAACTTTGTTACGTACTTCTTGTTAACAAAAGTGACAAAAATAAAAAGAAATAGGGGAAGATCCACTTCGAGGGGGAAGACCTCCTGTTGGTTCACATTGAGGAGAACCTGACCTCTTATTCTTCACAAATGAAGGCTTCTGATAATATTCTTCTTCCTTTGTTTCATTAATAGAGATGGTTTATATACAAGAAACCTACAACCCACTAAACCCATGATCCTATAGGATAGGAAACTACCCACTACACCACTATCCCATCACCCCTACCACTAACTAATATCTAATAAATAATAAAATAAAATAGATAATATTTTTAATAAAATGACATACATAACAAACTTGTCCTCTTTTGTTTTTTTTTTTTTGATAGGCAAATCTCCCAAACCCACCCACCCAAACACCCCTTACAAACCACCCAAACACCTGTCCCTACTGGGGCTTGATCCCCCAACCTTCCCTGTGGAAGTGTTGAGTTGAGGTGATGCCACTAGGCCACAAGGCCATCGGCTTTTGAAATTGTCCTTGATGATTTCATTTACTATTGCTAATTATGGTTATGTGTTCTATAATTAAGTTTTCCTGTGGTGCACTGGTTTGGAAGAGTATTGGAACTCACAAAACTTTGGCAGATGAGATGTGTAGATAATTCGAAAAGTTTTCCACAATAAAAATACTCCTTGAGATGCTTCAGCATATCTGCAAGATTTCTACAGATTCAGTGGGTTTCTTTATAAAGATATTTCCGTGTCATTCCTACATTCTCTGATAAAATGGAAATATTATCTTCAATTAATTTTTGGACCAAAATTGTGGTGAAATATGGGGTTGGAAATAAAAAGTTGCTCCTAGTATTCTTCTCGTCCCATGTTCTAGTTCCAACCTCAGACAGATATCTTGAAATCGTAATACATGGAGCTTAATCTCAATGGTGTTAGCCAGTACTCTAATGGCAATATATATATATATGTATTCCTATTTGTGCCTGTTTGGTAAACCTTAATTATGGACCCAAAACACCCACTGCTGTCTAGTTTTTGACAGAACAAGGTTAACTATGAACCAGTTTCAATTTACGTTCTTTTTGGCATGCACAACCCTATTACACCTACATGTAGCAACACTGTCAATATCACCAACCATGGTTGTTGCTACCATGCCTCCTTTTTTGAATCCTAGACCCACCACTACCTGGTTAAGGTTGAATTAAATACAACAGAAGAAAAAGAAGAATAAGAGAGAATGAGAAATCTTAGGTTACATTGCCTTTATTTATGGTTCTTTTTTACACTATTTATTTGCCTTCATTGACTGCAATCCCCATATTTAGGATTTAACCCTAGCCCTCATCTCCGTCTTGTGTCTCTACTGATATGCAATTCTTTGTTCTTTCTCTTCTTGATCCCTATTCAAAGGTGGCCTCTGCACATGAAAATTTATCAGTCCATAGAGGTGTGTGAGAGAGAGTGAGAGAGAGAGGGAGAGAGAATATATATATTGCTTTAATATTACTGGCTCTTTTTTAATAGATACTGCTTTTATTTATTTATTTATTTATTTCATGTTTAGCAACAATGATTGATTGCTTATCTCAAACCTTTCTTGTTTTAATCAGCTGCCAAAGAAAAAACCTCCTACGAAATGGGAATTGTTTGCTAAAAAGAAAGGTTAGTCAATTAGAATCTTGGCTTCATATAAAGTACATCGAACTTTAAAAATTTGAGTTCTAAAGAATTTTCATGTCAAGGCCCAGAACAAGGGTAATGAGACCTTGACACTAACTGATCTACTGCTGTGAGTTCTACATTTTGTTATCTTGTTTTGAAATCTCTTGCAGGTATAGTAAATCGCAAAAAAGGCAAGCTTGCATATGATGAACAAACTGATTCTTGGAAGCGCCGCCATGGCTATGATCGTGTAAATGATGACAATGATATACCCATCATCGAGGCGAAGATGACTGATGGTAAATATTTGATTGTATTGTTATTGCTATTTCCGTCAAGCCATTATTGCCTTGTATTTCTGTATGTTCAATGAAAAGCAGTATATTATGTTAAATATCAAAGATTAACATCAAATTATCATTTCATCCCTCCAACTTCTCCCTTCTGCAACCGAGCCTCCCTCCATTTCTGTGAAACGATGACGATGTTGTCATACTATACCAATAGCTCTAATAGTCTTGATTGTTACTTCTTTCAGAGCCAGGCGAAGATCCTTTTGCTAAGAGACGGGTAGAAAAGAAGCATCGAGTTGAAAAGCAAGAGAAGAATCGTTTGCAGAATTTGAAACAAGCCGCAAAAGTTGGTGCCCTACCAAGGTTTCGTTCTTTAACCATTTATCTTAGTTGCTTGAATCGAAGAAATTTCATATCGAATTTTCTTTTATGTTTGTAAAAGCATCAATTTTGTCCAGTTATGGAGTACTGTAGTGTTTCTACATTGAATGTAATCCCAGAAGAATTTTCCTTGTTTGAAAACATCTCTTATCTTATTTCCTTGTTGAATGCCTGCTAGCCTCTTTTGATAGTTTTGTTTCTTGCATTTTATTTGTGGACATTTAGTGTTCCATTTCATAAGACACTGGAGTCCTTGTGGACTATCTAGTGAACCTTGTTCATTCATAATCTTGAAATATTCTGTTGTCTGTGCAATGATTTGATTTTTATGTAACTTGCTTGATCAGAATAATGCATGATATGATCATCTGTAATTCAACCTGTCTCAATCAAATAACAAGTGTAGAAACCTTTATCTCTTCAATCAGAAAAATATTGGCTTACCTTGTTCGCATTAGCCAATTAGATTCTGATTTCAGTGCAGTCAACTTCATCCTTGCCTGAGAAGTCCAACATTAAGGATGACTAGTTAGTTGAACTATTTTTTTCCCCTTTAACTAATTAGAATTTTTACAATATTTGATGTGGCATTGATCTTTTGCTTCTGGGTGAGGCGAGAGATCCTACATAAGGGTCCATTTGGTTGACTGATCTGGTACAAGGAGGTTTTCTCGAGTTGAATAGACTTGTTGTCCCTTGGGACTATTTTGTGGTTCTTGCTGAAGGGGTATTCTTGGAGGTCCCATGCTTGGACTTCTATGAGCATGAACTTCCTCTAATATATATAGAGATATTACACCTATTGTCTCTTTATCTGTGATTATGAGGGAAAACACTTCTGAACCTGCTCAGCAAAAGTTCTTTTATTTTATTTTTTTTCCTTCTTTGTTGTTGTTGTTGTTGTCTTTATTTATGTTGTAACACAACATTGAATGCTTTTTGCTGCAGCCACATTCAACTTGCTGCTACAGCTCTGCCCATAACAGGAACTCAAGCTGCACCTAGGAAAGCTAGTAAAAACGAACTTGAAAATGTAGCCGGAATGGCAGCAACTTCAACAGCCAGTGGCGGGAAATTTGATAAGAAGCTTTTGGGAGAAAAGCCCCCAAAGCATGAAGGGAAATATCGCAAGGTTTGCACAGTACTCCCCTATAATCTCTGACCGTGCCAATACCTCACAACAATTACTTACACTACCTTTCTTTCCCACTTTTTATTTGCATTCAGTTCCTACCTGTTGTGGAAGGCTCCGGAATGGGTTCTCTAGAGAAGCAGCAAAATGACAAGATTCTGAGCAAGTTGTTCTCCAAACATTCCCATGAGATACTGGATGTTGAAAAGGTACGCGCAATCCTTTTGGCGTCGAATGAAATCATTTCATAACTAAATCACTACCCATCTGGCTTTTCTTGAACGAATTTGATGTCATAGTATATTATTTTTCAATGCAATAAAGTTATTAGTGTTATTTATTTTAAGGTAAAGAGTTATTTCCATGGGTTTGCCTTGGTATCGTGTTCATGAATGTTTTATTTGAAAATAGGCGGTTAATATGTATAACGTGAAGAGGGAGAAGAAGCGAAGGAATCAAGGCGGGAGGTCTTCATCTACGGCCACCCCAGGCAAGTTGAAACCAAATAAGAAACCTTACAAGAAAACATCATCCAAAATGGGATCATCTTCGAACAAAGGAAAATCTAAATCTAAATGAAACTCATCGGTATGAACTTATTCAATCTGTCTCTTTTTTTGGGTGTTGCAATTTTGTTATTTAGAAAGGATATAATATTAAAGTTAATGTTTAGTTATTTTGTGGCAAAAAACTTATCTGTCTCTCTTCCATGGTTAAACACCATAGATCTTCCATAGTTTCGAAGTTGGGATGTGATTATAAGTCTTGATGATGCTGATATTGAATCTCTTATTCTCTGCAAGATGAATCAAACCCAGACACTTCTTGCTGTAGCCCTACCAATCCTATTGGGGCTCTTTCTTTTGAAAATTCAGAAACAATTTGACAGCTTTGTTTTCTTTTAATTGTTAAAATGGGTGTTTGAAAAAAAAATAAAAAAATAAAAAAATTCGAAACAATTTTCTATACAATTTTTTGAACAGTTTGTTTTTGTTTTCAAAATCATAAAGGAAAATAATACTGATAATAATAAACACACTATGGTAAGGCATTTGTTGTGTCAAATATAGCACAAGGCTTATCCATAGCTAAAATTTGTGTGTATATCTTTCCTATATATGGCATTTTAATTGACTTTTTGTGAGAAAAGTTAAGGTAACGTTTGATAGGGTTTTAAAATTATGATTTGAAAATGGAGTTGTATTGATTTGTGAGTTTTGAAATTATGATTTGAAAAGAAAATTTGTTTGGTTATGAGTTTTGAATTTTGGATGTGACATATAAAATGAGAAAAGTTGTTTGGTTATGAGCTTTGAAAAAAAAAATTTAAAACTTAATTGAAAAATTTATAAGTCGTAATTAAACATACAATTCAAAATTTTATTGAAAATTTTATTTAAAATTCATAACTAAACTCTTTTTAAAATTCAATTCAAAAAAATAATTTATCATTTTAGTCTAAAAAAATATTTTCTATATTCAAAAAATATCAAAAATATATATAATTCTCTCCCCCCCACCCAAAATAAGATGGCTATTGGAAATTGCAAAAATAAAAAGAAAAAAAAGAGAAGAAAAAAAAAGAGAGATTCCGGTCAATTGGGGGGACAACTGGCCGGGATGTCTAGGTAGATCAAAAATTTAAAAATTGTTTGGTTTACCAAACATGTTTTTGAAAATGTGTTTTAAAATTGATTTGAAATCATGATTTGAAAACATAAACCAAACATAGCATTAGAATGTAAGGATGAAATTAGTTTTAGAAAGTTAAACCAAATACAGTCTAATTTTTTTTTACATTATACCATTAGAGTAAGATTGTTAAAATAAAATATTTTAAGAGGAAATAACTGTTCAGTGTTTGTAAAAAAAAAAAAAATTAATTAATTAATTAAATTAAATTAATGATAAAGTTTACAGACTCTAATTACTAATGTTATAAATTTTTTCAGGACTTAGTAATTATTTTTAAAGAATAACACCGGAAGGTAATTTCCCTATATTTTAACACTATTTATTATTAAATTATAGTAATAACTTACTCTTTATCTATCCAACCATTACAGATATATGCTCTTACTTTCAAACATCTTATCTTCAATTCAATCTTACATTGGAATTATTTAGTGGAGCTTATTTGAGTTGTTTATAATTTATTTTATTTTGAAAATATGTACAAATTGCTTTTGACTTTTGTTTTTTTATTGTTAATTTTTGACTTGAAACAAATTGCACTAAACAGTGCTGTCACACTATCTCTACCTCCGTAGAAGAAAGAAAAAAAATTATGAAAACCACGAAAAGAATGCAAAAAAGAGGAAAAATGGTTATATAAATCAAACAATTTTCTCACCTAGTGATATGCATATTTTGTACATCAACTTCAAAGCAGGAATGCTGCCTGTTTGGTAACGTTTAAGTTTTTAGTTTATATTTATAAAAATTTTATAAATTAATTTTTGTTTATTTTTAAAAAAACATAAACTACAAACGCGTTTGGTTTAGACAAAATGTTTAAAAAAATTTAAAAATATAAAAAGAGTGAGAAATGGCAAGTGGTGGCGGGTGGTAGGTGGTGACAAATAGTGGCGCCGGAAGACAGTGGTGGAAAATGATGACGAGTGGTGGTGGCGGAAGACGGTGGTGGAAAATAGTGGCAGGTGGTGGGTGATGGTGGCAGAAAACGGTGGTGAAAAGTGGTGGCAAGTGGCGGGTGGGTGGGTGGTGGTGGTGGTGGCGGAAGACGGTGGTGGAAAGTGGTGGCAAGTGGCGGGTGGTGGCGGCGGAAGACGGTGGTGGAAAGCGGTGACGGGTGGGTGGATGGTGGTGGCAGGTGGGTGGTGGATGGCGGGTGGTGGTGGGTGGTGGCGGGTGGTGGTAGTGGTGGTGGCGGGTGGGTGGCAGGTGGGTGGTAGATGGTGGTGGTGGTGGCGGGGGTGGGTGGTGGTGACGAGTGGGTGGTGGGTGGTGGTGGTGGTGGCGGCGGATGATGGGTGGTGGTGGCGGGTGGATGGTGGTGGTGGTGGTGGCGGTGGGGGGTGGTGGTGGTGACGAGTGGGTGGTGGCTGGTGGGTGGTGAGTGGTGGTGGCAGATGGTGGTGGGGGGTGGATGGTGGTGGCGGAAGACGGTGGTGGAAAATGGTGGCGGGTGGTGGCTAGTGTTGGGTGGTTAAAAAAAAATACTGAAAACTCAAAACGGAAACACATTTTTTGAGTTTACATTTTTTGGCCAAATTTATAAACTGAGACCACTGATTTATAAATCAAAAATTTACCAAACAAGTTTTTATTTGAGTTTTTAAAATTTTTGTAAATATAAACTGAAAACTAAAAACGTAAGTGTTACCAAACGACACCAACATGATGTTAAAAAACAAAGGGCAAAATGTAAATACATTACGACTTAAAATTTGTTTAAAATATAAATTATTTTTTGTGATTTTGAAAATTATATTATGTTGTTTGAAATTTCTAATTTCATAACAAATTATCTCTTTTATCAATAAATCATCAATTTTTTTTTTTAATAGTTTATAGTTTATTTTATTCTGAAAATCTGTGCAAATTGCTTTTGACCTTTATTTTTTTGAGTATTACTAGGAACCCTAAATGTTTTATCAAATGTCTCATATGTGTGTGGGATCCACATAGAATCCACATATGGGTCCTACTCCCATGTGAAACATTTGGTAGAACATTTGGTTTGTGTTTGTAGAGTAGTTTTTGAGATAAAAAGTACGAAAACTTGTTTGGTTTGCCTTTTTTCAGAAATGGTTTTGAAAAATTATTTTGGGAAGAGAGTTTTAAAAAAAGTGATTGATTTGATGTGCATGAGAGAACGAGAGAGAGAGAGAGAGATTTTGGAAAGTAGATAACCAAACAAAATTTTAAAATTTTTTTGAAAAAATTTATTTGGTTTGATTACTCTTGAAAATTTATTTGTAGAGAATTTTTCTCAAAAACAAACCAAACAAGGCCTTAGAGTCCCTAACATTTTTTTGTTTTTTTATTATTAACTTTGGACTGATAACAAGTTGCATTAAACAGTATTGTCACACTATCACTATCTCTGTACTTCGATGAAAAAATAAAAAAAAATTATGAAAACCATTAAAAGAATGGAAAAAAGAGGAAAAAAGGTTATATAAATCAAACAATTTTCTCACCTAGTGATATGCATATTTTGTACATCAACTTCAAAGCAGAAATGTTTAGCGACAAGATGTTAAAAACAAAGGTTAAATTGTAAATATACTTTCTAAAATTTGTTTAAAATATAAATTATTTTTGTAATTTTAGAAATTATATTATGTCTTTTGAAGTTTCTAATTTCATGACAAATGGGTTCTATTATCAATAAATCATCAAGCCTTTTAACAGTTTTTAATGATGTTAGAAATATATTTCAATTAATAATTTAAATAATTTAATTACTAGCATGTCACTCGTGTTATGCACGGTATAAAATAATATATTATTTATTAAAAATATAATAATTATATATATATTTTTTGTCGTAAATAAAATTTTATATATAAGTTTAAGAGTTTTGTTTCAAATATTTTTTTACTATAATATATAGTATAGATAGATTAAAATTGTTATATTGACAATTAATAATTAAAATTATGCTTTGTTATAAAAAAAAATCACATAGTTCTAATACTTCACTATTTTAGAATAAAAATATATAAATTTTAAAAAATTGTCATATTAGTTTTTGAAAGGGAAATAATTAAAGAAATTTTAAAAACTTAATGAATAAAAAAGAATTATCGTAACATGTAACTTAAAATAAAAAA
This sequence comes from Camellia japonica, assembly GCA_030407325.1. NCBI lineage: Eukaryota > Viridiplantae > Streptophyta > Magnoliopsida > Ericales > Theaceae > Camellia > Camellia japonica. The sequence continues at coordinate 119,933,872 of JAPPVO010000007.1, forward strand.
AAAAAGGTTAAAAAATGAATTAAGACTTTGAAAAGATGTGATTACAATTAAAACTAATACCATATTTATTAATAAGTATAATTTTATCTGGATATCTATTTATACTTTAACATGTTTATTTAAAACAAAAATAAAAATAAATAAAAATATTAATAATTTTGAGTTTTAAAATATAATTTTGTAGACTTACTATATTAATTTTTGGAAGGAATATATTGGAATTTTTTTTACAAAAATTGAATATTAGTCATTGAACAAATCTTATAATATTTAAAATAAAATTTATAATAGGAAGAAATTAATGATATTGCAACATATGCATTTTAATAATTTTAAATTTTGAAAAAAAATAGATTACGACTTTCAACTTCAATTATAGTACAACATTTTTATTTATATAATAATATAAATAAGCATAGGTAATAGATAGATTAAAATTAATTATAAATATAGCTATATTTAAAAAGACATGATTTTGTATAGCTATATTTCAAATTCCAAAATTTAATTTTTAACTTCCTATATAAAAAGATTCAAAATTTTAAATTACATATAATTTTTTTTCTAAAAACATATAAACTCACAGTGAAGTAGAGAGAGAAGTACTATAAAGGAAGAGAGGAGCTGCATATATTAAACATAAATAATTAAATAGTTGACTAACACTTTTAATAGTTTTGAAAAAATAAATTAAAAATAATATTTTCTTTTTATAGTTTTGAAGAACTATTATATGTCTTTGAAGTAATGTTGTGCACCAACTGTCGATTAACACATATCATGATATCAAAAAATATTAAAAGTAATTTTTTTTTTGTTTGAAAAGTTGTAATGATATACAAACATAAAATCAATACAAAAAACTTATTAATAATGATTTTGTTTGGATTTTGATCTCTCACTTTATAATGAGTGACATTTTTTTATTATACAAATGACCTTATCATGCCATTTTAGTATAAAAATTAAAATAAAACAATGTTAACCAACAAAAAATAGTTATAAATAAAAAACAAATAATGGTTGGTAGAGAGGAGAGAGAAATGACACACAAAATATGAAATACAAAAACAAAAAATGGTCATAGATTAAAAAAAAGAAAAAATAATGTACCTAGAGGATGAAAGAGTTTGTTTAAAGAATACAATATACTAAACATAAACTAACCTATACGTAAGTCCACTTATACAATATACAATAAATCCACTTATTAGGACCTATACGTAAGTCCCCCTAAATTAATTTTTTTTTTGTTCTAAAAAACTTGTTCAATTTACAAAAATATAATAAAAACAATATATATTTAAAAATCCTAGTTGGTGTTGCATTTAATTTAAGGATTAATTAGTGAAAAGTTCACCCTATAAGGTCATATATGTTATTAGATTTAAGGTTTAATATTTTTTTTATGATAAGAACACACATAAAAAAGTCACCGATGCTAGAAAAGTCATTAAAAAATTGATTGAAAAAGTTGTCAAAATGTTGACGGTGGCGAACTATGGCTGTTGGTAGTAGGTGGACATATAGGTGAATAAATAAGTGATACGTGTACATGTATGTGATATTTGAACAAATAAATAGATATGTGACACGATGTAAGTGACATTTGAAGAAATAAATAAATAAGTAATGCGTTTTACCAAATGTCTCACATGGGTGTGGGACCCACACAATGTGGGTCCCAGTGAGACATTTGGTAAAACTTTTGGTAGAATTTTTGGAGCCTCTAGCATTTTTGATATCCGTTTAATCTAAAAAGATTTAAAATTAGGTCTATCGAGCAAAATCTTTTAGAAATGGACCTCATGAGTAATCTAATTTATTATTTCCACCAGCTTGGTGTAGAAGCAATTTATGAGGAATTCATTCATTTTAGCCCATGATGCTCCTCAAATTGATCAGTCCAATGGATCTCCTTTTACTGATGCTCAAGATCTGCATAACCTTTGGGCCCAACCCATTAGTTTGGCTACTCAATTTTTTCTCCAATATGTTATGAGGATTTAAACTCCAGCTTAGGTTTTTTTGTTTTTTTTTTGGGTCAAATGCCATAGTCCAGCAAAATTAAAAGTAATTCTGTGCATTTCCAAAAAATAAAGAGAAATTATTATTTGATAAAAAAAAAAAAACTTTAATTATGATGCTATAACCCACCTTGATCTGTTGGGTGAGAGACAAGACTAGTTTCATCCATTTTCTTGTGTGCAATCTAATTAATCGAAAATACTATGTGCACATATCTTAGTTGTACTATAAAAAATTGAAAAAAAAAAAATGTTTAAACTATCAGTGTATTCTCAAAATCATGGCTATTGTCTACATGTTAAAATAAATTTAATAATTAATTGAATTATTTTATTTTTTTAATAAATAATTTATACATAAAGAAATTAGAAAATAAACAAAAAGGGCCTACAATAGTGGACTGGACCGATTCAATTTTTGTAATAATTAAAAAGAATCTAGGTTTAAGTTTTGGATGTCTGCATAAATTCATGGTAGACAAGTGTTTAGAGAAATTATTGTGAAAAAAGTTGTCATGTGCAGATTTTTAAGGTTTTATATCATATGCAAATTATAATAATATCTCAAGAATTTATGATTTTTATCACAAAAATGTATATAATTTTTCATTCACTACAAAAAGATGTAACATTTATTATAAAGTGATATACTTTTGTTACACATCATAATTTCATTATTTGTAATTTTTACCATAACTTAGGTCTTCTTTGTCAATTATATATTTTAGTTAAAAAATTAATTTGTCACTATAATTTATCACATTATTCTTTCTATTTTTCTTCATATCTTTTATAAAAAATAAAAAAAAATATTAAAATAATATATTTCCAAACGAGGCTCAACTTAATACATTACAAATATTTGTAATTTTAATCATAAAAATTAACTTTTTCTTTAAGTTCCTCCATTAATTATTGATGAATGAGTGCGTGCTAGAAGCAACCAGCCATTTCTTTGAGGAATTAGCAAAGTAGAGAATCTCACAATTGACAAAGCAAATCATGGTGTGAATTGAAGTTACCAAACACTTTTGATTTTGAATTCTTCTAGAAAGAAATTCAATACGTACACAATCTGTGGCATTGACACTTTTGCCACCTGTCCAATCATGAACACTCCAAGTCAGCTGATGCCTTGCATTGCATGGCATGACATGTCAAAATGCAATCAAATGTTTGTATAAGAGCATTTTTAACGGTTCATTATTTTTTTCATCAAATCTGAATAAAAAATAGCTAATTTTCCTAATCTGATGCGGGTAGCTTCAACGGTGTGCATCAAAAGGGAAGGGACGTCCGGCCGATCGACCAGTAAAGCTTATCTCTCCCCTCTTCCTGTAAAAGACACGAACCCACTTCACCATTGAGCCTTTTCTTTTCTTCTCTTTTTTTTTAGTTTCTGATTCACACACTTAACAGTTCTTGCTCAAACCCATCTTACATTCCAACCATGGAAGAAAGATGGGTGGCTCTAGCTTTCTGAACCTGTAAAAGCCCTAATTTTCATCATGTGCCACTGTTATTATTGTTGATGGAAGGCAACCAGCTCGTAGGCCATCGCAGGCCAACCAAAAAATTGAAGCAGATTGAACATGCGTCGGTCGACCGGTTGGTCAACCGGCCGGACATCCGGCTGGTTGACCGGTTGGCCCACCCCTGACGTTATGACACAGTGAAATGGTGAAATCTGCGCTTGTCCTCAATTTGATGAAAGTTTTGTTCCGTTCTCAGTTTGATGTCAATTTGGTAAAACCATTGGAGAGAAAAAATGTGACTTTTTTCATCAAATTTGAATTTGATGCTTAATCTGATGTACCGTTGGAGATGGCCTAATAATAAAGGTTAATTTCATTTCAATATATATTTTTAAAATGTTTTTAAATTAGTGAAAAAAACTTTAATCATATTAAAGTAAAATCATAAAAAATATATATATATATAATTTTTGCTTCGAAAAGTAAAAAAGTTACCAAATTGTTAGTTATCTGTCAAAAACAAATTTAAATGCCATATCAGTTTCTTCATTTACCAAAAAAAAAAAAAAAAACTTCAAACACCCACTAAATTAATGTCTCATTTGACAGCTAATTTTTTTTTTTTTTGTTAAAAAAGCTTAAATGTCATTAAAAAAAAAACAAAACAAAATTAAAGGTCAAAATGTTATATTATACACATTAAGGTATTGTTTGGCATCAAAAAAATTTTTTTTTTTTGGCTAAGTTAGTCAATAAAGATAAAAAAAAGATAAAATAATTAATAAGATGAAATTTTACATCCTACACATCAATCAATAATTTTCTTTCACAACTATCTATTCAACTACCAAAAAACAAAATAAAAAATTCACAAATCAACTCAAACACAACTTTTTTTCATCTTATAAAATAGTTAAATATCCAAAAAATTAACTAAAATAACCAACATCCCAAACAAAAGATAAGGCTTATTTTGACAACCTAAAACAGTCAAAAAGTTATAAGGAGACTTATGTGTAAGTCTTAATAATTGTTTTAAAAAGTTGGTTAAATGTTGAATTTTTTACTCTTTTTTTTTAGCTTTTTTGGAAAAAACAAACGTGTAAAAAAGTAAAAAGATGATGTGACCAAAATTAAAGCCAAATATGTTCCCAAAATTTATTGTCTAATAGGTCCTATGATAATTAATGATATTTTTATCAAATACTATTAAAAAAAGTCACTAATTGTTAATTTTCAATGACAATTTAAAAATTATCATAAAAATATCACTAATTATAAATTTTAGCAATAATTTAAAAAAATTGTCACAAAAAAGTCATTAATTTTTAACTTCCAGCAACAGTTTGAAAAATTTATCACAAACAAATGTCACTAATTATAAGTTTAACGACAATTTATAAAAATTGTAACAAAAAAATCACTAATTGTCAATTTTTAACAGCATATGCAAAAAATATCACAAAAAATTATTTTTAGTGACTATTTTATTAAGACTTATTTTCAATAGAACTTCATGAAAATTAAATTCAACTCTTAAGACTTATTAGTAATTTACCCAAAGTCAAAAACTACTATAAAAAAATTAATTATTCTTTCTACTTTTTTGCGCATATTTTGATAAAAAAATCAACTAATAATCACTTCTCAAAATAGTCCTAAATCATTTTTTTCCTCACAATTATTTATTCAATTAAAAAAATCATTTCAAACACTAATTTTTTTTCACCTCATAAAAAAAATTAAAATATGAAAAAATTACTTTAAAAACTAAGCCCTCATTTGGGATGTTGACTATTTTAGTTGACTCTTTGGTTATTTGGGTTATTTTATGAGATGAAAAAAACTATGTTTGAGATAATTTGTGAATTTTTTTTTGTAGTTAAATAGATGGTTGTGGAAGAAAAAATAATTGATTGATATGTAAAATGTGATATTTTATTTTATTGACTATTTTAATATTTTTGTTTTCGTTAATTATTTTATCTAATTTTGCTCATCCCAAACACCACCTAAAGTGATTATTTTAATTAATTTTGTGACTTTTTACAAATATATATATATTTAATTTTTTAACTAATTTAACAATTGACAAAATAATTCTGAACAGTATTTTAGAAAGTTTTTTAAATTTTTTATATCTTTTTGTAAGTGAAAAATATAAAAAATGATGTGAATTAAAATGAGTTAAAATACCAAAGTGCCCCTGAATCTACACCACAGATTTTGTTTTTAAGATAAACTTCATGATATTCTCCTTTCTATTTTCGTATTGATTTAAAATATTAGGATGATGAAAAGGGCAAGTGACTGATCAAAGAAGAAAATAAAAGTCAATACCCCACTTATTTTCCAACATATCACATCACATTTCTCACCTAATTCCAATCTTCAGGGATTAAAGGTCAACAAATGTGGGTCCTCTCCTCTCCTTCAATCTACATTCCTTCCCTATGACCTTTCCCTTTTAACATTTCTCATGGAAATTCCCTTGTCACTTCATTTCAGACTCAAACAAATGAACATTTAAATTTTCTAATTTGTCGTTACCTCTTCTCCCTAACTTTTAATGCTAGGGTTTGTTTGGCTACAATTAAAAAAAATATATATTTAAAATAACTTTTATGATGATTGTTAGTTAAAAAAATGTGTAAGAAAATATATTAAAATGTTTAAAAATATATAATTTTTTAAAAATATATGAAATATGTATTGACATTATAAATATTTTATCATTTTTTGCTTCTTATTTAGTCTAAAATGCTGTCACGTCATTAGCAGAACCTATAATTAAAATTTTATATTATTAGTTAAAAATTTATAATTTATTTGACAAACTAATTTTTTTGTTATAAATAATACTTTAATTACTCTAGAAAATCATTAGAATAAGTCAAAAAGTTGAGAATATTTCAAGCAAACTATTTATTTTTTTTGCAATTTTTTTTAGCTTATTTAAAAAAAAATCTAAAACTTTTCAATTGTGTGTCGTTATTGCTAAAAACTGAATAATTCAATTTTTAAGTTTTTTAATGGTTTGTCCTTCTTGCTATAAATTTATAATATTGTCAAAATGTGATAAAATACTTTCTCTTTTGGCATTATGTGAGAAATTTAAACAAATGACATTTTCACTATTAAATTACAACGTGCGACATGTCAAACTATGTATTTATCAATAGTTTCCATTACCTTGAGTACAAGGGTCTTGCAAATCACCGCTCATAAACTGTTGATTAAGGTGTCAATAAAATAAAAAATTAAAATTAAAATATATATTTATATATATATATACACACACAAAAATTAAGGTTATCTACTACCTTATAGACATGATAATTAATGCTTTTTTTTTTTAAATTGTGTTTATATTATAAATTTAAATTATAAAAAAAATTCTAACTTAAATATATGATGCAAAAAGTTAAAATTAAATCATAAGCATGACTATGTGAATGTGTCATTCTCTCAAGCGGGACTTAAGGAATGACTTAGAAATGATAGTCATATGACAATCTAATTAGCCACTAACTTTGACTAGTCCATGATGGATGAGCAAACCTCTGTATTGTTTTAAAATAAATAATAAATAAATAAAAGGGTCCTTTCATATTCTCTAGGTGACATTGTCTCTCACATGTTCTTTTCCTTGCATAAAGTACCCAAATTGAAAAATGCCCATGACATAGGTAGACATTCCAACAAAAAAAGAAAAAAATAAAAACAAAAACAAAAAGGTTACACCATAATTTTACAAAGCATATTTCTGTCAACAAGAAGTCACAATGAACACAAGAAATGCCAACTTATTATTGTAAATAAGCTTGTATTTTTGCTTCATATCAAAGAGAAATCTAAATGATCAAAATGACCATGATGTTGAAATTCTCATTTCAGAGGTTTTTCAGTTCCAATAGTTTAACATGTGTCATTCTACAAAATTGATACATGTTTTAACTTTCAAATACATTATGTGTTTTGTAAATATTTTCAAATTTATTTTCCAACCCATTATCTCAAATATTAAATTCTTCTCCTCATTTTTTTTTATCAAAAAAGGAAAAAAAATTCCCCTCATTTATTATTCTTTTTATTCAAATATTTAAAAAAAAAAAATTAACTGATATGTATTTTATAAAATTTACTATTTTGTTATATGAGAAAATTGCAGTAAAACAAATAAGATTATTAATACAAGAAATTTTGATTGTGTTCGTCTATTTTAAAACACACACTTTTCGTCTATTTTTCTAAAGACAAACAAAATAAAATAAAAATGTCATGATTTTTAGATTAATCTAATTTTTTTCAAGGATAATTTATACTAAGGGCTTTATAAAATGAACAGTTTAGATCGTCGAAAATAGACTCGTGGTAGGCCTCACGAGTCCGAACGTGACTATCAAACTTAGATTTGAAGTTGAGAGAACCCCAATACATATATCTATCTAGGTATACTACATATAAAGTAAAGATTCAAGTTGATATCTATCTATTTTTTTTCAAGGATGATATTACACAAAAGTCTATCCGTACATGAACTATTCGGATCATTAGAATAGGACATGTGATAATTTTCACATTTCCTAGCAGTGCCCTTTGGTCTAGATTTTCGATTAGAGACAATCTATTTTCTAATAATTAATGGAGAAATGACAGCACATTAGTTGGACTCATAAGAAAATAGTTGAGTTCTGTAATAAACCAAGGGAGAGCAAGGGAGGCAACCCCTACCCCAGTAATAATTGAAGTGCTATATTTTTTCATAATTTTATAATTTTTTTTCACTGACACCACTATTCAATTATTTTACCATAATTAAACGCGAGGGCTTGGATGAATTATATGAGAACATACGTGCAGAGCATGTCATGGTTGACGAAACTCAAAAGCACTTTTTTGCCTAGCCATGTGCATACATATATAATCAAAAGTTGATCAATCATTAAAGTAAAGTAAAGACAATAGTATGATATATTCAAACACATACTACCTAATTCAATGCCACCTCGAGGATAAAAAGTGTTAGGAACTTTACGATCCCCACTTCTTCATTCTCTTTTTTTTCCTCAAGTTTTCGTTGAGAGAAGTTGTATGTAATTATTAGTTGTTTGACATGGGTTTGTTCTTGAGTTTGGCATTAGTGATTGGTTGTTAGGTTGTATTGAATTTTTAAGGGCAAATTACACACACACCCTCGAGATTTTGTGAAAATACAGATTTCTCCCTGAGGTTTGAGAAATTACATCCCGCCCCCTGAGGTTTATATTTTCATAACAAATTGTCCCCTGAGGTTTTTATTTTCATACAGATTCCCCCATAATTTCTCCTAATTTGTTATGAAAATTTGACACTTATGGGGCAATTTGTAATTTCTCAAACCTCATGAGGGAATTTGTATTTTTACCAAACCTCGAGGGGGGTGTTTGTAATTTTCTCAATTTTTAACTATTGTTAAGTTAGTAATCTGTTTGATGTAATATTTTTTAAATTTATAGTTACTCTTTAGTGTAAAACATTGTAGAATATGTTTTTTTATATTTGAATGCCCCTTTGGCTCCTCATTGTTACATAGTATGCATATCAAGAAGAAGAGGGAGGAGTGGATGTTGTTTATTTCCTAAATCTAGATAATAATATCCATATTTTATTTTTAGCTTCTCACATGTAAGTGATTCAAAGTGGATAATATTTACAGGACTTACTAATGGGTCTTTTGGTAACTTAGCTTTTAAGTTTAAAAAGTTTTTAAAAAAATCACTAAAAAATAAAACATACCAAAATAAGTCAAACATATTAGTTATTCACGTTTTTTCATATAATTTTTTTTTAAAAAAATCATTCTTAAATACACTATTTTTTAATATCATAAAAAACTAAAAAAAATTAGGACAAAAAAAAAAAAAACACTAAAAGTCAAATTCCAAACTACTCCAAATTTAAATGTTAGGCGATTTATGAGTCTAGTAATAGCACGCAAAAAAAAATTGAAATTTACAAATGAAATCTCTGACTAGCATTCCTTTGTAGTGAATGTCAAACTTCACATGGTGAATTTATTAATGTAGGGACCAAAAGTTGTTGATTGACCAAATTAAAATGGGTGAACATAGACTTGAAAATCACAGTTGCATTTTCTAGTCTAGATTGTACGTTCTTAGAACCAAAAGACTAAACATTTTCACAAAAAACATTTTCTAGTCTAGATTGTACGTTCTTAGAACCAAAAGACTAAACATTTTCACAAAAAACATCACGGAAACGTTAAATATTATCTAGCGTGATAAGGGCATAACACAAGACAAATTCACTAGTCTCGTAGGTTTCCACAAATAACAAAACAGCCCAAGTTAGCTAAAATAGTTTTAAAATAATTTCATAATTAAGTTTTTCTTTAATTTTTTCTTATAAGACTTTGTAAGACTCTCAATCTTGGTATCAAAAGAATTTAAAGTAATTTGTATAATGGACAAAATAATTCAATTTCCATTTTTAAAACCAAAAGACTACATTTTTCACAAAAAACATCATGGAAACCTTAAATGTTATCTAGTGTGATAAGGGCATAACACAAGACAAACTCTCTAGTCTCTTAGGTTTCCACAAACAAAAAAACAGCCCAAGTTAGCTAAAATAGTTTTAAAATAATTTCATAATTAAGTTTTCTTTATTTTTTTCTTATAAGACTTTGTAAGACTCTCAATCTTGGTATCAAAAGAATTTAAAGTAATTTGTACAATTGACAGAATAATTCAATTTCTATTTTTAGATGGAGATTTTTTAGTTGGCAATGCATTTTTAAAATAAGAAGAAAATAGACATTTTCTTCAAAAAGAATCATATATTGCTCTTAAAATGCATGAGATCTCGTCGCTAAAAATATGCATCTCAAAAATGTAAATTTGGTTTTAACCCTGTTAAAATTATAGAACCAAATTTATTAATACAAATTGAACCTCTTTACACAACCCAGCGGTATGAGCTTAAAACAATTGACGACAATCAATAAAAAAACTTGAAATCAACTATTTGAAGATGAAATTAGTAGTGAAAATTATACTAAAACTGAAAGTGAATATGAAAGTGATAGTGAAGAAGAAGATGAACAATAGATCACTGATATCACGAATCACTATAAGAAAAATATATTTCGAGTTTAGATAATATTAAGAAAATGTTAGAAAATAATTTTAGCATGACAACCCACTAAAATTATGGAAAAAAGACAAGTCTTGGACAAAAATAGTACATGAGGATCCAAATTATGTAGTCAATGTAAAACCCATTGGACATAATCTTGAAATGATTAAGGAATTTGAAAAATAAATTCATGACTTATTAAAATAAGGGTTAATACAACTAAGTAAAAGTCTTCATTCTGATCTTGTATTTATGGTAATAAACCATGCAGAACAATTAAGAGGAAAAACTCATATGGTAATAGATTATAGAGCTTTTAAAAAAAAAAAAAAAAAAAAAATTCATAAAAGATGGTCATAATTGCCTAACAATGACATTTTAATTAACAAATTTCAATTAGTCAATTTCTTTTCTAAATTTGATTTAAAAAGTATTCGAATGGAAGAAAATTCTATTTCATTAACTGCTTTTAGTGCTTCGCAAGGACATTATGAGTGGTTGGTTTGACTGTAAGCATAATTTCTCACACTCGGTAAATATTACTTTACTTGTATCATTTTTCTCAGACCTCCAAAAAATTAAAGACAGTAGACAAAGAGATTATGAAAATGAAAAACTTTTTTATTGAATAACTAAAAATTACAAAGATTACAAGAAAGATATATAGAGGAAACACTCTTACTCTCACTTATAAGATTCTGCTTCTTTATTCTACTTCTATGAGACGTAGCCACACCATTTTATAGGGTAAGAGTGGATTTCAACTTCGAAATTGAAATGTATAAAATTAAAAGATAAGATTCTTATAACAAGACAAGAAACTATTTACATTCTGATTTATTGAAACTAACAACTTAGTAATGGTATCTCCATCATATTGGTTTTATTCAGCATTTGACTCCCTTATTTTCATTCACCATGTGATCCATTTTGTTGTGTCTCATTGGATATATTTGTTATGTGAGGTTTCTTTTGGCTTTTTTTGTCATGTGAGTCTTACTTGATTTTGTCTTTCATGTGACTTGTCTGAAGGATTCTTGCCTTTTTTGGCTTGATTGTCATATGAACTTCTAGCTATTTTTCAGAAATCCAGAGATCTATGTCTTGTATAAATTTGTAGTGAATTTTTTGTGGAGTTTCTAAATAGCTATAGAGATGTTTGGCTTCAATTACCTCTTTTTGAAGCATTTTGAGTATTTCCTTTACCTTGTCTAACACTTATTATGTCACGACCCACCCCGATACCTAGGGCTGGATTCGCAACTAGTTAGTTTCTAAAATTACTAAAATTGATTCTAAGTAATTAAACACAACGGAATAAAATAAAAGATGTAGATAAACATCTGAAGCATTCATGAAAGTTATTATTTATGTAACGATGTAACGTCAGTCAGACAATAATTAAAAGTAAACATAAAAAAAAAAGAACATGATGTTCATATCAAATCTAGGTCTTGATCAATGGGGAAAACCATCATTTTTTAAGTTTCTTCACCTAAAAGGGGTTTTAATAGCTATAAACACATAGCAGAGTGAGGAATATTATCCTAAGAGTATAAGGGTATATAAATTACCATGAATAATTATTTAGGCTAAACAATGAATAGTTTGGTTTGAATAAATTATTTTAAATAATAGACGTATAATACAAAAATCGTATATGCAAAATAGTCATAACTACGGTATAGAACAGAACACAGGGTCAATGGATCCATGACAGATAGAGGGTCACAACGTGACTAATCAAAGAGTCAATGGCCAATGGTTATTTAAGTCCCCCAAGATATGGGAACTCCGTGGTGGTATTTATAAAAATAAACGTTTATATACTATTGTCAAATAAATTTCTAAAATTTAAACAAACGTATCCATAGATTTAATGTTAAACAAATTGAGCTCATAAAATTAATAAAAATATGATTTACATAATTCATAAATATAATAAAATAATTTATGACTACTCAAGACATAATAGAATTCATCGTAGTATTGCCCTACTATTTTCTTTCTGTTGTTTTTGATTGTCGTGACTCCGTGACTCCTTTGACTTACTAACTTACTGTTTTGTTCTTGTTTGTTTTCTACCCGAGTTACTGTCCCAGCCCTCTTTTTATACTAGGACCTAAGAAGGTGATTCACCATTACCTCCAAGGTGAATCACCATTTATGCCTTCAATTTTTTTACAAGTGGCGTTGGCTGGGGATGCCACCATTTAAGCTTATACAAGTGACCTTTGCTGGAAATGCCACATTTAAGCTTATCTTTTCCCTAATTCCATTATGACCCCAAATATTTTAATAATTTTATAGTTATTTTGATTTGGCCCCAAATGCTATAGTAACCACATTGTTATGGTTTGGTAGTAACAACGCTTCTCATTTTAATTTAGATTCCATTTTAGCACGTATAATTATAGAATCAAATATTTTATTAATTTATTTTATTTATTCAGTTATTTACTTATGTAATTAAACTATTGGGTGCCACATTTCTCTCCCTCTAAATAGAAGTTTGTCTTCAAACTTATCGGACCTTAGTTTTCGAAAAGGTGTGGATATCGGGCCCGCATTAGATTTTCAGTTTCCCACGTAGCGTCTTTGATACGATGATTTCACTATAAGACTTTTACTAGTAGTATAGTTTTATTTCGGAGAATTTGATCACGACGATTGAGAATCTGAACTGTTGTTCTTCATGAAAGAGATCTTCTTGAATTTCTAGGTTATCATAATCGACAACATTTTCTGGATCTCGAAGATACCGTCAAAGTATCGAAACGTGAAACACATTGTGGACATTGGACAATTCAGGTGGCAATACAAAGTGGTATGCTATAGGGCCAATCCTTTCTAATATTTCAAAATGGCCCAATGTAATGTGGGTTCAATTTCCTTGTTTTCCAAATCAAATGACTCCTCCTGTCGGTGAGATTCTTAAGAAAACATGCTCTTCTACTTGAAACTCCAAGTCCCGTCTCCGCGTATCCGCATAGCTTTTCTGACCACTTTGAGTAGTGTGAATTCACTGTTGGATGAGTTGAATTTTATCACTTGTTATTTGCATGATTTCAGGGCCTAACAGTTTCTTGTCTCCGACTTCTGTCCAACACAGAGGTGACCAACATCTCATTCCATACAATGCTTCGTACGGTGCCATTCTAATGCTTGCTTGGTAATAGTTGTTATAAGTGAATTCCACTAAAGGTAGGTGATCATTTCAATTACCTTTGAGATCTAGCACACACATACGTAACATATCTTCCAAAGTCTGGATTGTTCTTTCAGATTGCTCATCAGTTTGTGGGTGATAAGCAATGCTAAACTTTAGTGTAGTTCCCAAAGCCTATTGCAATTTGTTCCAGAAGTGAAACATAAAGCGGGGGTCTCAGTCAGACACGATTGAAGCTGGGGTACCGTGCAAACGAATGATTTCCTTGATGTATAGAGTGACGAACTTAGTAAGGGAGTATGTGATTCTGATTAGCAGAAAATGTGCCGATTTCGTCAATTGATCTACTATAACCCTTATTGCATCATTCTTCGAGACTAACTGTGGTAGTCCGACCATGAAGTCCATTGTAATGTGCTCCCATTTCCATTCAAGAATAGGGAGCGGTTGCAGCGTTCCCGCAGGTCTTTGATGTTCTGCTTTAACGCGTTGACAATACAGGAATTTAGAGACGTAGCTTGCTATGTCACTTTCATTCTTGCCCACTAGTAGTGTTCCTTTAGATCGTAGTACATCTTTGTATTGCTAGGGTGGACTGTAAACCTTGAGCTATGAGCTTCCACTAATATCTTCTTTTTGAGCTTTGGAATATCGGGTACACAAATTTGATTTTGAAATTTTAGCATCCCATTATATATAGTGAAGTCAAGATCGGGCGTACTTCTTTGCTCCACGTATTTTTTATTCAACAGTCTATCTTCACATTGGCGTGCTCTAATTTCTTCAATCAAAGTGGGTTCCACGATTATGTTGGCGAGCAATCCATTGATCTTGCGGGGGACGAGGGTGCATGCCAAACTTCTGGTAGTCTTTCGACTCAACGAGTCTGCTACCACATTAGCTTTGCCTAGATGGTGATGGATCTCTACATTGTAGTCCTTCATAATTTTTAGCCATCGTCGTTGCTTTATATTCAGTTCTTTCTGTGTAAACAGATATTTAAGACTCTTGTAATCAGTGTAAATCTCGCAGGTTACTCCGTAGAGATAATGACATCAGATCTTGAAGGCAAAGAATACTGCAGCTAATTCCAGATCGTGGGTGTAGACACCCAATTTTTACCGCCCTTAAGACTTGGGCACTACTGATGGTTTACTTGGTGTTGAAAGTTGTGCAGTGCAAAGGTCCGATTCCTTCAGCAAGAGGAGAGTCAAATCCTAATCTCACACCCCATTTTGGACCAAAGCTATTTTGAATGGTTTTTAGACCTTAAAACCCTCTCTTTCAAAACATTTTTGAAACGAAGTTCCCACGATGTTCCAACGCTCGCATTTTGTTAAATGTTGCGCCTTTCAGTAAACCGAGCAAGGACAAAGTGTAAATGAATGAAAGAGAGATGAAATCTTTGAAAAATCTTTCAAAACACTTTGTTTAGGGGTTCAGAGTTGAAGAAAAGAGGAAAGGAGAGAAGAAAACTAGTTTGGGAGAAGTTCGGCATAAATCCGGGTAGGATCAAAACTGCGTGGCTTCACCAAAACAGGCATAACTTTTTGCACAATTGGAATTTTGATGCAAGGCTGGCGCCATTGGAAAGCTAACTTCTGGGGCTTCAATTTGGACACCTGGCCGACCATGTTTGGCCTTGCCAGCCATTGGCCGACCACTTTTCTTTTCGGGAGACCACTTTTTGTCCTGAAAAACCAGAAAAAGTAGCTGGCCGACCACTTCAACAGGTCGGCCACTTTTATCACCTTTTTGGAGATATTTTCATCCAGCTGGCACAGCTGGAAGGCACCAGAACCATCCTTCATACACGTGTCTGGAGGGATGGCCTTGAACCTTAGCTTCCTCAAGAAGCTTTGCTTTTGGTTCTCTATAAGAGAGAACCACCTCCTCCCTCCTCTAGGTTCAAAATTTGGAGGTTTGAGAGATGCATACACTCTTGTATCTATATCTCCTTGTTTGTTCTTATTTTGTGCCTAAAAGTGTAGTTTTGTCTTACTTTAACACACAAACACACACTCAAACACCATACTCTTGGAGCTGAGGTCCCTTGAGGTTGTTTTTGGAGTTCTTGGACTGGTTTAAGCTTAAAAAACCTGCTGGAGTTGCAGCTTTGAAGGTGGTCTTCAAGGGTGAGTTTCTAATCCTTAAATCCCCCATTCTTGCTTAAGCTTTTGGACCCTTTTTCATATTGTTTTAAGCTTAACTCTTAACTACAAAAAGTTCTAAATTTTGGTGCTTAAGATCTTTGTTTAAGGTCACTTTTGTGTTTGGGGTTGTTTACCCCCTCTTAGGCCTTATTTGGCCTTGCTTTTGTGCCTTGTTTGTGAGCTTTGGGATCACCTTGTTTTGGCCTTCTCACTACTGAAATCTAGAGGATTTTAAGTGGTGAGAAGGGTGTTTTGAGGTCCCAAATAGGACAGGGTCATCCCCTCTCCTTGTGTCTTCAATACTTGCCTTGAATGCCTCATGTGTGAGCATGTTTGTTAAGCTTGTGTTGGCTTGTTCTTAGCATGTATTTGGGGTTATTTCAGCATGCCTCAGATCTGTTTTGACTTGGTTTGGTCATTCCATGCATGCCTTATACACTTGTAGTATAAATCTTACAAACTAGCTTTGTGTGTCTCATGTTTGAGTCTTTCTATTGTTTTGGGGCTCTCAGTTTTTTGGTGTTATTTTAACATGCCTTAGATTGTTTTAGTTGGTTTAGTCGGCTCTTGCATGCCTTATACACTTGTAGTGTAAATTTTATAAACTAGTCTTGTATGCTTCATGAAATAGCATGTCTTTCTAGCTTATGTTGAGTCCATTTCAGCATGTTTTTGGTGATGTTTTACCATGTCATACCTTTGTTAGGGTTTGATTTGATCACCTCTTGCATGCTCCATGCACTTGTAGTGCATTTCCATGAATTAGCCTAACATACATCATGCTTTAACATGTCATTCTAGTATGCTTTTGGCTTAACTTCAAGAAGCTTTTGTCCATATTTTAACATTCTTTAGCTCTAATTTGTATTGTTTTGACCATGCATGACTTGCTTTGTATAGCTATGGTTCAATCTAGCTTGTTAGCTTTGTGCACCAAGTCCACTAGCTTGCTTTACTTGGACTTTTTGAATGATTTGGCATCATTTGTTATGCTATTTCAGTCCATGTTTCATGGTCATACACTTGCATCTTTCACTTATTCCATGCTTTGGAAAGTTTGTGTTTTATGCTTTAACATGGGTCATTGCGTATGCCTTCATGCCTTGGCTTGCGAGCCATCATTTCAATATATTTTTGGGGTTATTTTGCCATGATATAACTTGGATTTTTGTTGGTTAAGTCATCCCATGCTTGGTCTTAATAGGTGTAGTGTAATCCACCTTATTTTCCTTGTATGCATCATGCCTTATGCCCTTCATGCTAGCTTGTTTTGGTTTCCTTCCATGCATGTTTTAGACTCATTTTAACATGTTCTAGGACTGTTTTGGGTTGCCTTTGCCATATCCTTCATGCTTTGTATAGCTGTAGTGCAATTGGCCTTGCTAGCTTTGTGTTTTGTTGACTCATGCATGCTATCTTTGAGCTATTTAGATGATTTGGCATAATTTAATACTTCATTTCAGAGCTTATAGCATTGCCATGTTCCCACTTCTTTCATGCTTTGAATGCCTTTAAGTGTTGTGCATTGTTGCCTAGTTCGTGGCCTAGCATGTATGCCATCTTGCCTAGGTACTTGAGCCTCCATCTTAGCATGTTTTGGTCTTTGTTTAGACCTAATTAAGCTCTATCCATGATTGGTTCATGCATATTTGCCATGTATTGCATGCCTCCTTTGTAGTCCTCTTCGTTAGCTTTAATGCTTAAGGACCTTTGCATGCCATGCTTGCTTTGTTTGAATGATTTGGCATCATTTCTTACCTTATTTCAGTGCACTTAGTGTTGTTACACTTACATGTTTATCACTCTTTGAGCACTCTTGAGAGTTGTGCTCTTAGGCCTTTTTGATGGGCCATTGCATGTGCATGTGTGCATGCTTGTATATGCTTCATGTGCCTTAATTTTATCACCAATGGCCACTAATTTGGGCATGGCTGAGGCCTATCCATTTTGGTTTAAGTCCATTGTGCATTGTGTTTGTCATGTAGTTCATAGCATTGAGTATGCCATGTTGTTTGCATGATTGATTTAGCATTGTATACCATGTTGTTTGCATGCTTAGGTCACATTGTATCGAGTATGCCATATCATTGCATTTGTGTATGCCATGTTCATTGCATTGTGTATGCTAGTTGTCATGTGCATTGTGTATGCCATGTAGTTCATTCGCATTGTGTATGCTAGTATGTTAATTGCAGGTTTGCATGCTTGTCTCTTGCATGTTTGCATGCTTAAGTTGCATTGCATGTTTTGCATGCTCGAGTCGCATTGTGTATGCCATACTTTTGTTGCATTGTGTTTGGAATAAGTGTTAGTTCAAACATGGGAAACAAGGGGCGTTTCATACTTAAAGTGATGAAACGTGCCTTAATTCCCGGTCGCCGACGCTCTTGATCAAGCATGATAGAGTTTTAGGCTTTATGTGTTTACTTGTGCATTCATTTTCATATTGAATTGTGCAACTTCGCCTCTCGGCCATCATGCATTGAAATGCGCGATTGGTGGCCCGAGGGTCGAGAACCACACTCCCTTGAGCTCATGACATGATAGGGAGGGTGGTTGTGCACACATACCTTGCAAATACATTGCCATGCCCTTTCTTGCTCTCTGTTGCAGCAAACTGGAATTTAGCAGCAACAACTGGTCGGCCGACCAGTATTACTAGCTGGCCGACCACTTTTCTGGTTTTTCAGCACAGAAAGTGGTCGGCAGGTGGTCTCCTTCCTCAACAACTAGTCGGCCACCCTCCCACAGGTTCCTAAGGTGGAGTTTCAGCTTTCTGGAGCTTGGTGCAAGGTTTTGAGGACAATTGAAAACAGAGGCAAATCGGGGCATCGCATTGGATTTCCGAACGAGGCGACTGGGCATGCATGCATTCTTTCCTCTGAGAGCACCTCTGTTTACTGCTTTATTTAGCTTCGTTACTTAGCTAGATTAAGCATTCATTTTGTACTTTAATAGTTAATGCGTTTAGCTATTTCAATTTGTTTTGTAATAATTAGTTAACTAGGATGAGTTAATTAGTTTGTTTTGTAATAATTAGTTTAATTAGCTTAGATTAACTAGTTAGCTTCTTATTTGGTCCCCTCCCTCGAGAGGGCGTAATGTTGTAATAAGCGTGCGTGTGTGTGATGCATGTCTTCCAACCTCCATTTCTTTCTCTCTTTTACTTAACCGCTTATAATGGTTAGTTTTAGGGCATATTTTGTTTAGCATACCTTATGCTTTGCATGCGTGCATCATTCATCTGTTTTGCATGCGCCGGGCTCGGTGCATCATACAAACGGTATTGTATTTTCAATACACTTACTTGAATACGTGTTCAACGGCATGTTATCAAGTTGCATTTCACATGACATTCCAGATAGCCGAGCCTATTTTGAATTGCATTCTTGCATGTGTTGCATTAGCCATCTTAACATGAACTAGGATCATGCATGATTTCTAACTAGTTCTCTGTTTTGGCTCGGAGTACACTTTGAGTGTTTACGCTTTAGTATACTGCATGTGTGTTATTGACTGCCATAAAAGCATGCTTGCCATGAGGTTAACTGCTTATTTGATATAACTGCTTGAATGCCTGTGGGTGAAGGTTGGATTACTTGAATTGAAACAATTCATTGAATCCCTGATTTAGCCTACTTGTGAGTAGCAAACTTCAAACGATTTTCAAACAAAGATGCAATGTTTTGTTCCAAATTAGGCGATCTAGTCTATACTTGTATGCTGTGTGCATCACGTAGTAAAGATTAGCTAATTAACCGGAATAAGAGCACATGTGTTTTCAAAAACAAAATATCATGCTTAGTACAGGCCGATCTTTGATCGGGTGAGCGGGGGTGCTCATTGCATGACCTTCCTCTCTCGTACCCAAGTTCCCGAGCCGAGGCAACTTTGGTGATGACGGACACGTGGCCTTAGGCACGAGTCAGGGTTTCCTAAATTCTCCCAAAATAAAATATTTAGGTGGTGACTCTGTATCTGGCAAAGCAGTCCATGTTTGGCACTTCTTTATAAAAATCAGTTTTCCAAAATGATTTGTCGGATTTGGACTCTTTGGTGATTTATCGGTCTTACATCGCACATTGTAAGATTAGATTCAGAACCGTGACATTGAGTCTGAACTGTAGTAGCTTGGAACAAGACGAGATTTGCGCCGCCCGCGCAGGCGTGCGTGCAGATGTCGGGGAGTTCCCGGGAGCGCGTCTACAGTGGGATAGGTAGTTCTTCTCGTGGGTCTTTAGTTGACGTAAGGCATACGCAATGAATTTTCTATTTTGCATAAGGACGTAACCCAAACCATTGTATGAGGCATTAGTATAAATTACGAACCCTTCCGTTCCCGTAGGGAGTGCTACTATAGGAGCTGTCACAAGTCTGCTTTTCAACTCTTGGAAGCAACATTCTTGCTTGTCCGTCCATTCAAATGGTGTATTTTCTGAGTTAGCTGAGTCAAGGGTGATGCTATCTTCGAGAAATCCTGAACGAAGCATCGGTAATAGTCCACTAGACCTAAGAAACTTCTATAGCGATTCCAGTTTTGACCCGACCTTTGTTGTATTCTTAACTTAGGTTTCGTGGTTTAATATTGTTATTCATGTCTTTTTTCCTTCTTTCCCCTTTGAGCTTGAGTATTCGATATCTTGGGCATGTTTGGAATAGGTTGGTTGCTAGTTGGTCAAATTTTTATTGTCCAAAAATTTACTTCTTCGCTCGAGTAAGGCTTCTTTCGCTCGAGCAAGGCTTCTTTCGTTCGAGCCAACTTTGTGAGCTCTTAGTACTTTTACAAGCCTGCAGAGATACTGGGAAGGTAGTGTTCTTCGCTCGAGCGAGGCTTCTTGCGCTCGAGTGACGGTATATGTCTGTAAAACTTCTAGGAGTATGTATTCTGAGCTCGAGCGACGCTTCTTGCGCTCAAGCGAGGCCACTTATTGTGTCTGGTCGCTCGAGCGACAACTCTTGCGCTCAAGCGAGTCTCGTGTATATCAGTTCACAGCAGTACCCTTTTTACATCACTTTTTGATATCTTTTCACTTAAAAACCCTAGACCAGCTCTCTCTCTAAAATCCGACTGCTCTCTACAAATCCACTAGGATTTAAGGATCTCTCTACCCTACTCCCTTTGATAAAAAGGTGGAGTATCTCAAGGGCTACCATTACATCCGAATAGAGTTTAGTTTCAACATTTTTGAAGTTTCTCCATTCCTCCTTTAGGCTTCTACATTTGAGGTAGGGATTTTCTACACTTTTATATGGTTTTTAACTTAGTTATTTGATTATTGTGTAACAATGGTGGGCTTTGGGTGCATTATGAACAAACCTAGGGTTTGGGTGTGAAATAAAAAAAAGGGGGTTTTTATGTGTATGTTGTGAAAATGGTTATGGTGGCAAAAATGGTTGATTTTGACATTTGGAGCGATATTTGGAAAAAGAGGGAGTTTGTCCTAAAATGGTCCCAATAGTTACTTTGTATAAATAAATAGAATTGGCATTGAAAATGTGAAATTGAATGGATATTGACATAAATGGTGAAGAAGAATATGTATTATCACTCACTTATGAAATTTTGAATAAATTATATGTCTTGAGATTGAATACCTATTTAGAAATACCTGTATTGGGCTATTGGTAGAGGATAACGATGATTGTTATAGAAATTGCATGAGGATTAGGTGAATTGAAACTAATCTTTTGATTTGCTTGTCATTGAATATGACTGCATTTTAAATACATTGTATATGTATGATGTTTTAAAGGAGATAGGAGGGTGGATTCCATTGAAATTAAGTTGGTCTGTGTGTCGAGGGTAAAAATCCTGAAAGCTCGCATATACATGGGTACTGATCCCGCGGACGAAATTTTCGTAAAATGGCAGATTTAAGTGTTTGTGTGATAATTGTGCTAAGTTAAGAACCACTGAGTTGTAACCTCAGTTGGGTTGTTTGAAAGATAATGGAATTGACTCATGAATTGGGATGAAATGAATTAACTTGAAATGAGTTGAAGAAAATGGATTGAAATATGGAATTTGGTACTTTATGATCATATACACATGAATGTGTTGTTGCACACATTGTATGTGCACATTGTACTTATATCTTTGTTAAGATTTATATATTGTGTTAGATTGTTTCTACTGGGTTTGGCTCACCCTATTTGGAAAAAACTGTTTTTAGGTGTTGGTGATATGCCTCTGCCAAGGCAATAGCTTGGAGGGACTTCGGAGCATGAGCTCCCTTTTGTTGTATTTTCTTTTGTATAGCTAAGGGCTTTAATTGTATTAAGCTAGTCTCACTTTTGTTGTAACCAAGCAATAACTTGAAAATATGTAAGCCTTTAGGGCATATAAATACTTGTTTAACATTTATTCTCCTTTAACACCTATTACACATGCTATAGATTCAGGATGAGTCATTTATGAATGTATATCGCATGTGTCATTTTTTGTATACGAACTCTGATGAATAAAAGTATATTGCTTATGAGTTGGGATTTATTGTATTTATTTGGGACGTTACAACTTGGTATCAGAACGTACTGGGTTTGAATACTCGGGTACATGGGAAGTGGTTAGTACCACAATGGGTTTGTCTCGCTTGCTGGAGACTTTAGTGTGAACGATGTGTGCTTATATGATAACATGCTTATGTAATTATATGGGTATGGGATTTAATTTCTAGGATGTTGATTGAGTCTACGGGTTTCTAGAAGTCCTACTAGAAGAGCACTTGAACACTGTTGTTTCTAATTGGAACTCTGGTAATACCACGGGATGGTCTTTATCCAGGAATGAAATCTGTATGTGTTTATGTAACTAAGTGCTTATATGGAGTGAATTACCGTTGTCCACCCCATTAAGACGTGAGTGAACTAGTTTCGGCACATTTGTAAATGTGCTAATCTCTTTTGTTACTTTCATTAGGATATCAAGACGTGGATGTGGTGGTAGGCATGGTAGGTCGAGATGGCAAGAGATGCCGATACTGGATGATATTCTGGCACAGGAGGAGGGTGTTGGTCAGGCCAATATGGCCGAACCAATTGGTCCGTAGGCCATGGGCGCCTTAGCTTGCAAAATGGTCGGAGCATTGAGGGAATCCATAGATATTCTCAAGGCTGATAATCAAGTCTAGGCCTAAGTAGTTGAGGCAAGGCCATCTTTTC
The DNA here is from genome assembly GCA_030407325.1 of Camellia japonica. Classification (NCBI taxonomy): domain Eukaryota; kingdom Viridiplantae; phylum Streptophyta; class Magnoliopsida; order Ericales; family Theaceae; genus Camellia; species Camellia japonica. Next base: position 119,956,997 of record JAPPVO010000007.1, read on the forward strand.
TGAAGCGGGAGTTCTTCCGGTTGAACCGGAATGAGTTTTTGGGTGATCCCAAGGAGCCACTGAAAGCGGATGAGTGGCTAGAGCAGATGGTGAAGACATTTGAGATGCTCGGCATCGAAGATAGGGGTTTGAGGGTGACCTTGGCATCCTTCCAACTGAAGGGAGATGTAGGTTAATGGTGGAAGTATGCGCGATGGCGCATTGGGATGACTTGGGAGGCTTTCGTTGACACCTTCTAGGACAAGTACTTACCTGCTACAGTAAAAGAGAAGTTGAGGGATCAATTCTCTAAGTTGGTGCAGGTGAACACGTCGATGGCTAAGTTTGCGGCCACATTCACTAGTCTGTCGAGGTTTGCACTAGAACTTGTGGCACCAGAGGAGCGCCGTTGTCTAGAGTTCGAGAAGAGGTTGAGGACCAGACTCATGTTCAGAGTGGCCGGGTCCATGATTAGAGACTATGGGCGTCTTGTGGAGGCGGCGGCTCATCTTGAGACCATTATATAGATGGAGGAAGAGAGAATAAGGGGCTCTAGGAGAAGTCAGGATAATCAGGGGGACAGTAAGAGACAAAGGGGTTCTAACCCCGAGTCATCCCAGGGAGTTCAATTGAGGTCCACTTTTCCAGTATCGAGTTCAGGTTCTGAAAGAGGTGGTTAGGGAGATGTGACTTGTTACAAGTGTGGTCAGTTGGGCCATAAGTTTCCAACTTGCTCGCAGAGAGGGGGAGGGCAACGGTCTGCACCGTTTTTGGCTCTTTCATAGGGCCAAAGTCAGGGGAGAGGGCAGCTGCTCACTTGTTATCAATGTGGGCAGGCGGGGCACATGAAAAGATTTTGCTCACAGTTGGGTAGCACATCTAGTTCGAGGCAGACACAGAACCACCAGCCCGCACTGTTAATACAGGCCTCGAGGGCTAATTAAGGAGCCTATTTGGCTCAGTCAGTGCATCAAGCATATGCTCCGAGGGGTGAACAGGTTGAGCAGAGACCCGCCGGGCGTGTGTATGCTGTTACCACGCCAGATCTTGTACTGGATCATTCAGTAGTGAGAGATACCTTCTTATTTTGTAATTCAGTTGCTAATGTGTTGATTGATACGGATGCATCCCATTCTTTTATTTCGTCTGCATTTGCATCGATTTTGGGGTTAGAATTAACTCAATTAGTATCTCTTATCTGTGTAGAGTCACCTATTAGGGGTGAGATTATCTTGAAACAGGGGTGTCAGGGGTTCTGACATAGAGGTTTCCGGTCGCCGACTTCCTTTTGCATTTATGTTGCTTGACATGTCTAGTTTTTATGTCATTCTGGGTATGGACTGACTATCGTCATATCGAGCTGTTATGGATTGCTACCATCAGAGAGTTACTGTATGTACTTTGAGCGGTGATTGTTTTTATTTCTTGGGGGACTGGGTGGATAGAGTCTTATCACCGGTGTATGATCCGCGTGAGCGGAGTGCACTTAGTTGCCTTCTTGCTAGCTTCTTGAGTAATGAGTGTGATGAAGTTCGGGCTGAGTTACCAAGGGTGGTTTGTGAATACCCCAATGTCTTTCCTGAAAATCTTACTAGTTTACCACTTCCCCGAGAGATCGAGTTCTCTATTGACTTAGTGCCTGGCATGGCACCGTATCGGTTTGCACCCGCTGAGTTGAGTGAGTTGAAGATTCAACTCCAAGAATTGTTAGATAAGGGTTTTATCCGCCCTAGTACTTCACCTTGGGGAGCACCAGTTCTCTTTGCTAAGAAGAAAGATGGAGCGTTGCGACTTTGTATTGATTACAGGAAGTTGAACCAAGTAACTGTTAAGAACAAGTACCCAATGCCTCGTATAGATGATATATTTGATCAGTTGAAGGGGTCTTGTTGTTTCTCTAAGATAGGCCTGAGATCGGGTTATCATCAGTTAAGGGTAATGGAGGAGGATATCCAGAAAATGACATTCCGTACGTGGTATGGCCATTATGAGTTCCTAGTGATGCCTTTTGGGCTAACCAATGCACCGACTATGTTTATAGATTTGATGAACCGGATCTTCCGAGAGTTCGTAGACTGTTTTGTGGTCGTCTTTGTGGATGACATCTTGATTTACTCACCCTTTGAGGAAGAGCATGAGGAACACTTGTGAGTGGTGCTTGAGTTGCTTAGAGCCCACCAATTGTATGCTAAATTTGGGAAATGCAAGTTCTAGTTGAGAAAAGTTAAGTTCTTAGGCCATGTGGTATCTGGGAATGGGGTGACTGTAAATTCATCCAAGATAGAGACAGTGCAAGATTGGGTACAACCTAAGAATGCTTTTGAGATCCGTAGTTTCTTGGGGTTGGCCAGGTACTACCATCGGTCTGTGAAAGATTTTTCCAGACTGGCCTCACTATTGACTAGATTGACGAGGAAAGGGATTAAATTTGTGTAGAGTGAGACTTGTGAAAAGTCATTTCAAGAGCTTAAGGTTAGACTTACCACTACTCCAGTCTTGATTATTCTGGAGAAGGGTTTGGGCTATTCAGTTTATTGTGATGCTTCACAGGAAGGTTTGGGTTATTTTTTAAAGCAAGAGGGGAAGGTAGTAGCCTATGGCTCGCGACAGTTGAAAACACATGAGAGAAACTACCCTATACATGATCTAGAGTTAGCGGCGATGATATTTGCCTTGAAATTTGGAGGCACTATCTGTATGGCGAGAAATTTGAGATGTTTTCTGACCACAAGAGTCTGAAGTATCTGTTTACACAGAAAGATTTGAATTTGAGGCAGATGAGGTGGGTGGAATTCATAGAGGATTATGATTTTGAGTTGCATTATCACCCCGGGAAAAGCTAATGTTGTGGCTGATACCTTAAATAGGAAGTCAATTAGTAGTGTAGCTTGTATTGCCATCCGAGAATGAGAAATGTTGGATGCCCTTAGAGAGTTTGACTTGCATCTCGGCGAGTCTGTTGAGTCTGCAGCCTTATTTTCAGTAGTTGCACAACCTACACTTATGAACCGAGTGATGGAAGCACAGAGGGGTGATCTTGAGGTAGAAACCCTCCGGGAAAAGATTTATAGTGGGAAGGTAGAAAAGGCTTGAATGTGTATTCTGACTCGAGTGTTAGATACCTTGACGATCTCTTTGTGTCGGAGTCCTGTCGAGAGGAAATACTCTGAGAATTTCACCATTCATGCCTTACGGTGCATCCGAGAGGCACAAAGATATATCATGACCTGAGTCGCCAATTTTGGTGGAGAGGTATGAAGAAGGATGTGGCTATGTTTGTATCGAAGTGCCTTATTTGTTATCAAGTGAAGGCTGACCATCAGAGGCTAGCGGGTTTGTTACAACCCTTGCTTATAGTGGAGTGGAAGTGGGAGCATGTTATAATGGATTTTGTTGTGGGTCTTCCTAGAACTCAACGGGGCAGTGATGCCATTTGGGTGGTAGTTGACCGATTGACCAAGTTGGTGCATTTTATGCTTATACGTGTGAGTGACTCGATAGACTATCTTGTCGACCTTTACATTAGGACATAGTGAGATTGCACGGGGTTCCTGTGACGATTGTTTCAGATAGAGATCCGCATTTCACAACTCGATTGTAGTAGAGTGTAGACACCCCATTTTTGACCGTCCTCAAGACTTGGACGTCATCGTTTGAACACTCGATGATCATCCATGCTCGTGTTCGTTTTGAGTTCTCGGAGGTCTCAGCTACGCGCCTTGCCTCAAGATCTCTCAACTTGTTTGTTTTGTGCTTGGTTGTGTACCAAACACTTGTGTTTTTTTTGCTTCTAAGGGAAGAGGATGGCTTTTTGGCCACCCCCTCAACCCACTGGCCAGGGCATGATGCCATCGGCCCCTTTTTTCTTGCCATTGGCCAAGAGTGTTAGCCGATCGGCACTATATTTGGTCGGCTGGCACTTATGTTGGTCGATCGGCTATTTTTTATGGCCGAACCCTGTTCATCTGCTTTATGCAGATATTTTGTGCAGCTAGTGCAGCTGGCATCCACAATCACCCCCCTCCATACACGTGTATGAAGGGATTTGCTCTTTGCTTAGCTTCTCTTAGAAGTTTTAGAATTTGAACTTCTATAAAGAGGGAGCCCCTCCTCTCTCCTCAAGGGTTCAGAAATTTGTCTTAGAAAAGATAGATATAGCCTTGTATCTATCTTGCCTTGTTTCTCCATTTTTGTGCTTCAAAAGTGTAGTATTGTCTTAGTTTAACACACAAACACCTAGCAATACACCTTCTCTTTGTTGCTGAGGTACTAAGGAGTTGGTTTTGGTGTTCTTGGGTGGGTTTGAACTCAGAAAACCTGCTGGAGCTTTGTTCTTGAAGAGGTTCTACAAGGGTGAGTTCCTTGCTTTAGATACCCCATTCTTGCTTAAGCTTTTAGCCCTTCTTGCTTATTGTTTTAAGCTTAGATTATAACTGATAAAAGTTCTATTTTTACTTGCTTAAGACCTTTGTTTAAGGTCATTTTGGTGTTTGGGGTTGTTTACCCCCTCTTAGGCCTTGTTTGGCCTTATTCTTGTGCTTTATTTTTAAGCTTTGAGATCACCTTGTTTAGGCCTTCTCACCACTGAAATCCAGAGGGATTTCAGTGGTGGGTCTGGATTTCAGTGGTGGGGATGGTGTTTTAAGGTCTCAAAAAGGAGAGGGTCATCCCCTCTCCTTGTTGTCTTGAATGCTTGCATAAATGGCTTATGTTGGTGGCTTGTATGCCCAGCTTGTTTTAGCTTCATTTCAGTATATATTAGGCTTTGTTTTGCCATGATATAGCACTGTTTTGACTTGGTTTAGACATACCATGCATGCTTTGTATACTTGTCTTGTAATCCCATGATTTGCCTTAACATGCACCATGTTGTAACATGTCTTTCTAGCATAATTTTGGCTCAACTCCATAAATATTTTAGCCTTGTTTTACCATGCTAAAGCTCTGTTTTTCATTGTTTTGGTCATGCTTGCATTGTTTTGTATAGCTACCATGCAATCTAGCTTGTTAGCTTTGGGTGCTCAAGTCATTAGCATGCTCTATTTCGACCATTTCAGTGGTTTGGCATCACTTGTTATGCTATTTTAGTCCATATAGTATGCTCATATGCTTGCACTTGTGACTTTTTTAATGCTTTAAAGAGTCGGTATGTTATGTCTCATGAATGTGTCATCATGTATGCCACCATGCTTAGGCATTTGGGATGCATCTAAGTGGGTTTTTGGGCTCATTTTAGCATGCCATATCTCTGTTTTCATTGACTTAAAACATGCCATGTTTGGTTGTCTTAGGTGTGGTGTAACACCTCTTTGGTAGCCTTGCATGTCTCATGTTTTTGCCCCTTTGTTTTAGCTTGTTTTGGCTTGTTTTGGCTTTGGTCATTGCATGTTTTAGGCTTACTTTGCCATGCTTTAGGATTGTTTTGGGTTATGCTTTCCATATGCTCTTTGTTTTGTGTAGCTTTGGTTCAAGTCCCTTCACTAGTCTTAGGCTTTAAGCCTTGTACATGCTATGACTATGATTTGCTTATGTGATTTGGCATCACTCCTAGCCTCATTTCAGAGCATGTAATGTTGTCACATTTACATGCTTTTCATTCTTTTCAAGTATTCTCAAAAGTTTCCCTTTGATGCTTAAGTGTTAAGCCAATTACCATGCATGTTTGTATGTGATTTTGTCCCTTATCCCTTAGCATATTGGCCACTGATTTGGGCTTATTTGAGAGCTGTTCATATTGGTTTAAGTCCATCCCTCACATGTTGTCGCATGCTTGCCTCGCATGTTGTTACATACTTGGCCTATTTGCATGTTGTTGCATGCTTGAGTTGTATTGCATTTGGCATGCTTTTGTTAAGTAGCTTTGCATGTTTGCATATCTTGTCCCTTTACACGTTGTCACATGCCTTGCATGTTTGCATGCTTGTCTAGATTGCATTGCATTTGGCATGCTTGTTACCTTTAGCCTTGTATGGCATGATCATTAACATGCTCATGTTGCACTAGTTTTGCTTGCATGTTTACATTCATCGCCTCTTGATAAACCATGATAGAGGTTGGGGTCCTTTATGTGTTTTGTGTGTATTTCATTTGATATTAAAATGCCCACTTGGCTCCTTTGGCCATCATGCATTGAAATGCGTGATTGATGGCCCGAGGGTCGAGAACCATACTTCCTTGAGTTCATGACATGATAGGAAGGGTGGTCGTGCACACATTGCTTTGAAAATGCCATGCTCTGTTTGTCCTCTGCTGCAGCAAAATAGCATTCTGCGGGAAGAGATGGCCGGCCGGCCATCTTCAGTGTCGGTCGACTACAAATTTATGGTCGAGATCCCCATTATTGGTCGATGACCAATTCCACATGGCCGGTGTTCCCATACCTTGGCCGATGACATCCACAGTGCTCAGGGAGTGATTCAGAAGCACCCTTGAGACTTGCACAATGTCAGAGGTGCAAAGTAGTGCAAACAGAGGCAACAGGAAGTATGGTGATGGATTTCCGAGCGAAGCCATCCGAGCATGCATTCATCTATCTTCCCGAGGCTGTTTTACTATTTTCATAGCTTAATTGATTTGTTTAATTAGTTAAGTGTTGTGTAATAATTAATTAGCTAGTTAATTAGTTAATTAGTCAATTTGTATTATTTATTCGAACCCTCCGTCGAGAGGGCGAACTTTGTAATAAGTGTGCGTGTGTGTGATGCATGTCTTCCAACCTCCACTTCTTTCTCCATTTTACTTAACCGCTTACGATGGTTAGTTCTAGGCACGTTTCAATTAGCATCCTTATGCTATGCATGTTTGCATCATTCATCTGTATTGCATGCACCGGGCTCGGCGCATCATACTAACTGCATTGTGTTTCAATTCCAAGTCAAATACATGTATCGAATTGTAGCATCTCATATGCCATTTTAGACTAGCCGAGCCTATTCTAGTTACATTTTGTATGCGATGCATTAGCCATCTTAACATGGACTTGGATCATACATTGATTACTAACATGTTCTTTGTTTTGGCTCGGAGTACACTGTGAGTGTTTATGCTTTAGTATCTTGCATGTATGTGAGTGTTAACATGACAGTATGCTTGCCATGAGGCTAATTGCTTAAGTGATATAACTGCCTGAATGCCTGTGGGTGAAGGTTGGGTTACTTGAATTGAGACAATTTATTGAAATCCGTGATTTAGCCTACTTGCGGGTAGCAAACTTCAAACCGCTTTTCAAAACAAACGGATATGCAATGCTTTGTTCCAAATTAGGCGATCTAGTCTATACTTGTGTGTTGTGCGCATCACCTAGTAATTCTAGCTATTAACCGGAATAAGAACGCATGTGTTTTCAAAAACGAGATATCATGTTTAGTAGTGGCCGATCTTTGATCGGGAGCGGGGTGCTCATAGCTGACCTTCCTCCCCAATTGTACCCAAGTTCCGAACCGAGGCAACTTTGGTGATGACGGACACGTGGCCTTAGGCAACGAGTCAGAGTTTCCTAAATTCTCCCAAAATAAAATATTTAGGTGGCGACTCTGTATCTGGCAAAGCAGTCCATGTTTGACACTTCTTTCTTAAAAATCAGTTTCCAAAACGATTTACCGGATTTGACTCTTTGGTGATTTATCAATCTCACATCGCACATTGTGAGATCAGATTAAGAACCGTGACATTTGAGTCCAAACTGTAGCATGAAGCCCTCAGGGCGCATCTACGCAAGCAGTCCATGTTTGACACTTCTTTCTTAAAAATCAGTTTTCCAACGATTTACCGTACCGGTTGTGACTCTTTGGTGATTTATCAATCTCACATCGCACATTGTGAGATCAGATTAAGAACCGTGACATTTGAGTCCAAACTGTAGCATGAAGCCCTCAGGGCGCATCTACATAGAGCTTGCAGAGTGCCTTGGGCACTAGATTGATCTTTAGCACTGCTTACCACCCTCAGACTGATGGACAATCGGAACGTACCATTTAGATCCTTGAGGATATGTTTCGAGATTATGTCATTGACTTTAAGGGTTCGTGGGAGAGGTATCTATCCTTTGTGGAGTTTGCCTATAACAATAGTTTTCAATTGATATTGGGCATGGCACCATTTGAGGCTTGTACGGCCAACCGTGTAGGTCCCCCTGTGTGTTGGGCTGAGGTGGTGATGTGCACCTTTGTGTGCGTCCAAAGTTGTTCGGGAAACGATAGAAAAAAGTGACACTTATCCGTAAGAGGTTGGTTACCGCTCTCGTCATCAGGAGATCATGTCTTTTTGAAGAGATCACCTAGGCGGGTTTGATGAGATTTGGGAAGAGTGGAAAGCTGTCCCCTAGATTTATTAGGCTTTTTGATAGATCCTTGAGCGGGTTGGAAAAGTAGCTTACCGTTTGGCGTTGCCGCCACAACTTTCCGGGGTTCATGATGTGTTTCATATTAGCATTCTTGGGAAGTATGAGCCGGACCCATCGCACGTATTGGATTGGACCGACTTAGAGGTACATAAGGATGCCTCATATGAGGAGATACCCGTGAAGGTCTTGGATACCCGGGACCAAGTCTTGCGAGGCAAGACAATTCCCTTGGTCAAAGTATTGTGGAAACATCACGGGGTTGAGAAAGCAACTTGGGAGAGTGAATTGAAAGTCCGTGAGAAATATTTGGACTTATTTGTTGATGTTTGAACATATGTTGAGATTTTGATTATGCTAATAAAATTTGAAAACATTGTATATGTTTTAAAAGTACGAGAAAATCGTATATGTTGTGGATGTTTTGGAAACATGGATTCAATATATGCATTGTATATGTTTTGAGAAATCAAATCAATCACTTTTTTCCAAAAACTCTCTCTCAAAAACAATTTCCAAACAAATTTCCCAAAAAACCCAAACCAAACATGTTTTCGTACTTTTTATCTCTAAAACACATCTCTCCAACACAAACCAAACATACCCTGTATTTGTTGTAGCACTTTGAAAACATTGTATATGTTGTGTAAATTTTGGGAAATTGGGTTTATCATAAACATTGTAAATGTTTTGAGAATATATGAATTGTACTTCAATGTCGGAACATGTGTATCGAGTTAATGAGAATGAATGACCGGAGAATAGGTCATGGTGATTGAAATTGATAGATTATCATAGTTGAAAGTAGTTTGAAATTGGTTTTGCACTTGTATTGAAATTTCAGGGACGAAATTCCTTAAGGGGGGGGGATTATAGTGATTCCAGTTTTGACTTGACCTTTGTTGTATTCCGGACTCGGGGTTTCGTGGTTTAATATTGTTATTCATGTCTTTTTCCCTTATTTCCCCTTTGAGCTTGAGTATTGGAGTGTCTTGGGCATGTTTCAAATAGGTTGGTTGCTAGTTGGTCAAATTGTTGTTGTCTAAAAATTTGTTTCTTCGCTTGAGTGAGGCTTTTTGCGCTCGAGCAAGCTTTGTGAGCTCCCAATACTTTTGCAGGCCTGCAGAGATACTAGGACTCGCTTGAGCAACGGTATATGTCTATAAAATTTCTAGGAGTATGTATTTTGAGCTCGAGCGACTCTTCTTGCGCCGAGTGAGGCCACTTATTGTGTCTGGTCGCTTGAGCGACAACTCTTGCGCTCGAGCGAGCCTCGCGTATATCAGTTCGCAGCAGTATCCTTTTTACATCAATTTTTGATATCTTTTCACTAAAAAACCCTAGACTAGCTCTCTCTCTCTCTCTCTCTCTTTCTCTCTCTCTCTATCTCTAAAATTCGACTTCTCTCTACAAATCCACTAGGATCTAAGGATCTCTCTACCCTACTCCCTTTTGTAAAAAGGTGGAGCATCTCAAAGGCTACCATTACATCCAAATAGAGTTTAGTTTCGACATTTTTGAAGTTTCTCCACTCCTCTTTTGGGATTCTACACTTGAGGTAGGAATTTTCTACACTTTCATATGGTTTTTAACTTAGTTATTTGGTTATTGTGTAACAATGGTGAGCTTTGGGTATATTATGAACAAACCTAAGGTTTGGGTGTGAAATAAAAAGCTGGGGTTTTTATGTGTATGTGGTAAAAATGGTTATGGGGTTAGATATAAGGTTGTATGGTGGCAAAATGGTTGATTTTGGCACTTGGAGCGATATTTGGAAAAGGGGAGAGTTTGTCCTAAAATGGTCCCAATAGTTACTTTGTATAAATAAATAGAATTGGTATTGAAAATGTGAAATTGAATAAATATTGACATAAATGGTGAAAAAGAATATGTATCACTCAACTTTGAAATTTTAAATAAATTATTTGTCTTGAGATTGAATATCTATTTAGAAATACCTATATTGGGCTATTGGTGGAGGATAGCTATGATTGTTGTAGAAATTGCATGAGGATTAGGTGAATTGAAACTAATCTCTTGATTTAGTTGTCATTGAATATGATTGTGTTTTAAATACATTGTATACATATGATATTTGGGAGGAGAATGGAGATGTACTCCATGTTTGGGAGGAGATAGGGGATGGACTCTATTGAAATTAAGTTGGCATGTGTGTCTAGGGCGAAAGGCCCGAAATCACGCATATACATGGGTGCCGATCCCGCGAACGAAATTTTCATAAAATGGCATATTGAAGTGTTTATGTGATAATTGTGTTGGGTTGAGAACCACTGAGTTGTAACCTAAGTTAGGTTGTTTGAAAGATAATGGAATTGACTCATGAATTGGGATGAAATGAATTAACTTGAAATGAATTGAAGAAAATGGATTGAAATATGGAATTTGGTACTTTATGATCACATACACATGAATGTGTTGTCGCAGACATTGTATGTGCACATTGTACTTATATTTTTGTGAAAATTCATATATTATGTCAGATTGTTTCTACTGGGTTTTTGCTCACCCTATTTGGGAAAAACCATTTTCAGGTGTTGGTGATATGCCTCCGCCAAGGCAATAGCTTGGAGGGACTTCGGAGCAGGAGCTCCCTTTTGTTGTATTTTCTTTTGTATAGCTAAGGGCTTTAATTGTATTGAGCTAGTCTCACTTTTGTTGTAACCAAGCAATGACTTGGAAAGATGTAAGCCTTTAGGGCATATAAATATCGGTTTAGCTTTTATTTGTAACAACCCTCGTACTGATTACCGATAAAATCACTGAATTAGATACTGATTATTGCTAAACTGGGACCGCTAATGACTGATAATCGAATAACTGAAGTGGTGAATGGACTGATTGAAATCGAAACTGAATTGAATAAGTTTTATCTATTAAATTGTATATTGCATCTGTTTGATTTATCGATTATGTTTGTGTTTATGTGTTTAAATGCTAATTGAAGGCCTTATCGGCGGCCGAACTGAAAACCGTTTTAGTGTTCCATGATCAGTAGGAATATTTTGATTTAATGGTATATTATCTGAAAATTGATTAGATGATTAAACTAGATTAAATAAAGCCAATTAAGGAGTTGGTCGGAATTACAACTTTGCCATTGAATGGGGCATTGTTTATTCATTCTTGTTTGAAGCCTTGTATTATGTTAATCAAAAACATTTCATCAGCCTCTCCCTTAGTTCCACCAATTAGAGAAGAATTAGAGAGAGTAAGAGTGTTTTGAGTTCATTTGTGGGAGTACTTGGATTTGAGGTGTGCATTGTCAAATTGGACTCCTAAGCTTTGAATACAAGACTAAGGTAGGATATTCATCTCCTTATTGTTGTCTTTGAGCTAAATCTTGCATGGGTTTGCATCATTGTAAGATTAAGTTTCAATGTTTTAGTTCATTAAATGTTGAATTGAACTCCATTCATGCATGCATGGCCATTTTGGTGATTTTTTTGTAGTTGAATTCATGATGGATTGTAAATGCATGCTCATGTTTATATCAAAGTCCATGTTTTCATTTTGTTTTCCAACTATTGAGCTCATTTGTTTATATCAAAGTCCATGTTTTCATTTTGTTTTCCAACTATTGAGCTCATTAGAGCAAGATTTGAAGCTTGATTTTGGTTTAAAGTTCATGCATTTCATGTTTTGAAATTGTTCTTAAAATGGGTTTGAAAACATGGCTTTAATTGACCAACTCTTGGCCCTTGCATGTACAAATTGGCTTTTTGAAACTTGTTGTATATTGAATGTAGATGCATTTTCCAGAATTTGGGCCCAAGAGGTCGAGAATTGAGTTGGGAATGCTTGGTTTGAGCTTGGAAGGCAAATCTGGAATTCCAGATTTGGCTTCTTCGCTCGAGCGAAGGATTCCTCGCTCGGCGAGCACCTTTATTCAGGGCTCCGCTCGAGCGAGCATCGAGCGTGGTATCGCGCGTAAAAATCGAGCAACCAGTACTTTTACTGTTCATCAGACCGCTGCGAGCGAAGGATTGTTGCAAACCAGTACTTTTACTGTTCATCAGACGACCACTCGAGCGAAGGATTGTTTCGCTCGAGCGAAGCCTTTGATTTTGGAAGCTCGCTCGAGCGAAGGAAGGCTCGCTCGAGCGAAGCGCCTATTTCAGCAACTTTTGAAAAATGCCTTCCAACTGTATTTTTGCATCCTCATCTCATCCTAGCATTCTTAGGCCTAGTTTAAGACATCTTAATGAGGATTTAGACGTAGAACACACCGAGGAAATTAGGGATTCAATTATCATCCTTCCGACTGTGAAACTTAGTGTGTGTTCTATTTGTTAACTGTTTAGGGTTGGCTCTCGGGGACGCGCTCTAGCTGCTATTAGCCCAATCACTGTGAGTAACAATTGTGTAAAGATATGTTCAAAATGACTATCTTTTGAATACTGAACTGAACTGTTTACCGAACTGGAATTATTTACTGAATGAATGTATGTCCTTTATTTCTGAACTGTACTGTGGCATCCTTAGCACTACTGTTACTGACTGTTACTGTACAGAGATCTCTGTCGGTCCCCCTTGTGGAACCATACTGTTTACTGAATGACTGGCCATCATTACTGCTCGGTCTTTTGACCTACTGTTACTGTTATGCTAATGGATGTACCACATATGATTGTTTATTGTACCGAACAACTGTAATACTGATTGAAATGAACTGTTTTCATTACTGTAAGGACATTCATTCTAACCTCTTTACGCTTTATGTTATTCACTGGGCTTTAGCTCACTGCTTATATATATGTAGGTTCTTAGCAGCCAGACCAGAGCTAGGAGCGTGGGTTGGTCCCAGTTTTGTCAAGCCAGCCTACGTGCCTCCCTGTGAGGTTTCCGTGTTGCCATGTTATGGCTTTGGGATTTTGTTTTGGGTTTTTCCCATCGGTCTCCTCACTGTTTTGTATCACTGTATAGACCGCTTACTGTTCTACTGTACTGTTATCGAGGGATTGGGTCCCCATACTGAATGTTTGCATATGAATGTATAGACTGTTTATGGACCGTACTGTTTGAACTGTATGAATGCATGAAAAATGTTTTTTGGCATACAGATTCCACAGCTCAACGGACACTAGTTATTTACTGTATTGGCTTCCGCCAGGCCCTGTACTCTGTTTAACTGTATTACTGTTCAGCAGGCCTTCGGTAATCTCGGATTACTGGCCAGTTACGGTACTAAACCCATAGGGCGGGTTTGGGTCGTGACAGAGTGGTATCAGAGCGATACTTAACCACGAGTTATACCGCACACACGTGTCCAAGTGAGCTATAGGGTGTCCTAGAAAAGTAATTAGGGCATTTCATGAACTTGAAAAGTGTGTGCTTATGACTGACTGAATATATGTTAAAATGTTAAACTGTTTGTTTATATAACCGCTTATCATGATACTGTTATAATGCTTATAGTGAAATGGATAACGCAAACACTGCAAATGAAACTGAACCATCGTCCTCTGAGGCTAGAATGGCCAGACTTGAACTAATGATGGGACTGATAATTGAAAGACTGGATCAACAACAGAACCAACAGCCCCCACCTCCTCCTCCGGTACAGGGACCAAATGTGAATGCAAATGAGGGGGATATTATTGCTCTTACCAGAAGTTCAGCAAGCTGAAAACCGCCATCTTTCAGGGAGGCCTTGAACCATTGAAGGCTGAAGCATGGGTTTTGGAGACTGAGAAAACTATTTGAAGTGTTTCCGTGTTCGGAGGCAAACAAAGTACTGTTAGCTACCTTCACCTTGCAAGAAGAGGCGAGAAGGTGGGTGGATGCTTACTCGTGATGATAATGCAGTTATGACTTGGGCTCAGTTTAAAGTAGCCTTCTTCGAAAAGTACTTCCTCAGTGTGTTAGGGACAGGAAGGTCACGGAATTTGAACAGTTAAAACAGGCACAATATCAGTCGCTGAGTATGAAACAAAGTTCACCGACTTGCTCGATATGCACCACATATGGCGGATACTGAATACAAGAAGGCCAGGAGATTTGAAGGTGGCCTGAATGTTGCTATCCTTGACCGAGTCAACATGTTGAAATTGCCAACTTATGTGGGTGTTCTTGACAGGGCCTTGATGGCCGAATCAAATATTGAAGCACTGAAAACTGAGACACCAACAACTGAATGGCATGGTAAAAGGCATGGGTTCAAGTTTAAGAAAGGCAAGCATAACTCTGCAAACAAGAAACAGAATACGGGGTCGACAACTAGCCCCAGCCAAGGGAGTGGTTGATTTATCTACCCTGCTCCATATGTGGCAACAAGCACAAAGGGGTTGCTATCAGATTTCTGGAGCTTGTTTTAGGTGTGGCAAGGTGGGCCACAGAATAAAGACTGCCCTTCTGCTCCACAAGTTGGTAGTAAAGCTGCCCCAAGCGCAGCAGCATCAATGTAGCACCGAAGCCTAACCCAAAGCTGCCGGGAAAGAGCCTATGAGGCAGGGCAGAGTGTTTGCCCTAGTACCGGGAGACGTGCAAAACACTGAGACTGTGTGTCAGGTATCCTCTCTATCTGTGCTCAAAATGCATATGTGTTGATTGATTCGGGGTCTACACATTCGTATGTATCGTATGCTTTTTCGCATAAATTGAATAGACCCTTAGAACCCATGAACTATCTGCTAGCTGTATCATCACTTGTTGGGGGATCCATGACATGTGCATATATGTATCCTGCTTGTGAGATTATTGTTGGGGACATGCATCTGTTTATTAATTTACTGCCATTGAATATCGATCATTTTGATGTAATATTGGGGATGAATTGGTTACAAAAATATCATGCTACTATCGATTGTGTGACCAAGCAAGTTGTTTTCCGTCCATCGGGCTTACCGGAATTTGTGTTTAATGGGATTGGAGTAGTACCCCCACCGTATCTGATTTCTTCTGTAAAAGCTGTTAAACTGATTAGAAAGGGGTGTAAAGGATATCTGTGTTCTGTACTGACTGTGTCTACTGATGATAGTGTTAAAACTGATGTGAATTGTATTCCTATAGTCAGAGAATTCCCAGATGTGTTTCCAAATGATTTGCCAGGGGATTTAATTGACAGGGAGATTGAATTTACCGTTGATGTAGTTCCGGGTACACAACCAATGTCTAAAGCCCCTTACAGAATGGCTCCAACTGAACTGAAGGAATTGAAAGTGCAATTGCAGGAACTGTTAGACAAGAAGTTTATCAGACCCAGTACTTCACCGTGGGGTGCACCTGTTTTGTTTGTGAAGAAGAAAGATGGCTCACTGAGACTGTGCATGATTACCGCGAACTGAACAAGGTAACTGTAAAGAATAAATATCCGTTACGCGTATTGATGATCTATTTGACCAGTTACAGGGTGCACAAGTGTTTTCCAAGATTGATCTTAGATCGGTATACCATCAACTGAAGGTTAAACCAGAGGAGATATTGATAAGACTGCTTTTAGAACGAGGTATGGCCATTATGAATTTTTAGTTATGCCGTTCGGAGTCACGAATGCCCCTGCTGCATTTATGGACCTTATGAACAGAATTTTAAACCATACCTTGATGATTTCGTTGTGGTCTTTATTGATGACATACTGATTTATTCTAAGACTGTTGAAGAACATGAACACCATCTAAGACTTGCCCTACAGACCTTAAGAGAACAGAAACTGTATGCTAAACTGTCTAAATGTGAATTTTGGCTTGATCATGTAATGTTTTGGGGCATGTTTATTAGCAAAGATGGAATTTCTGTTGATCCGCAGAAAATTGAAGCTGTAGTGAACTGGCCTAGACCAACGAATGTAACCGAAGTCCGAAGCTTTTTGGGATTGGCTGGATATTACAGAAGATTTGTTAAAGACTTCTCCAAAATTGCAATACCACACCTACATGACTCAGTTAACTCAGAAGGGGACATCATTTGACTGGACTGACCAAGGGAATCAGCATTCCAAGAATTGAAAACTCGACTTGTGACTGCACCAGTTTTGACTCTACCTTCAGGTACGGATGGTTATACTGTATATAGTGATGCTTCTCATAAGGGTTTGGGATGTGTTTTAATGCAGAATGGGAGAGTTATTGCTTATGCTTCCCGACAGTTGAGACCGCATGAAAAGAATTACCCAACCCATGATCTTGAACTTGCTGCAGTGGTTTTTGCATTGAAAATTTGGCGCCACTATTTGTATGGGGCGACATGTGAAGTATACACCGACCACAAGAGCTGAAAGTATTTCTTCACCCAGAAAGAACTGAATATGAGACAGCGGAGATGGCTTGAACTGATCAAAGATTATGACCTACAGATTCTGTACATCCGGGAAAAGCCAATACCGTTGCCGATGCTTTGAGCCGAAATCGATTGGGAACTTAGCCTGTTTGCTGACTGGACAGAAGGAGTTGCTTTGTGACCTTGAAAAGTCTGAATTGAAGTTGTCTTGAAAGAACAAGGTGGAACCTTAGCTGCCATTACTGCTCAACCAGCATTGATTGAAGAAGTTAGAAAGAAAAAACAGCAACTGGATGATTACTTGAAAAATCATCGAAGAAGAAAAAGATTCTAAACCAAGACCGGGGTTCAAATTTGACAACAATGTACTGAAATTTCAAGATAGACTGTGTGTACCAAACGACACTGAATTGAAAAGAAGAGTTCTGCAAGAAGGCCACAGTTCGAAGTTTTCGATCATCCAGGGAATACGAAAATGTATCAAGATCTGAAACAGAATTTCTGGTGGCCGGGGAATGAAGAAAGAAATTGCCGACTTTGTGTCCAAGTGTCTTCATTGCCAACAAGTCAAAGCTGAACATCAACGACCTGCCGGATTACTGCAACCCTTACCCATACCAGAGTGGAAATGGGAGCATATCACGATGGATTTTATCGTTGGATTACCTCGCTCCAGGAAAGGTATGGATTCTATTTCGGTTATTGTTGATAGACTGACCAAATCTGCTCACTTCTTACCTGTCAAGACAATCTATAATGCGGATAAACTGGCTGTATCTATATTGATGAAATTGTTAGATTGCACGGAGTGCCTGTGTCTATTGTTTCTGACAGGGATTCGAAGTTTACATCGAGGTTCTGGCAAAGCCTACAGACTGCATTGGGTACTGAATTGAGGCTGAGTAGTGCCTATCATCCTCAGACAGATGGACAGTCAGAAAGGACCATCCAGACTTTAGAGGATCTACTGAGAATGTGTGTCCTTGATTTCCAAGGAAACTGGGAAAGTCATTTGCCGTTGGCTGAATTCGCCTACAAACAGCTACCATTCGAGTATTGGTATGGCGCCTTTCGAGGCATTGTATGGCAGAAAGTGTAGATCTCCAATTTGCTGGGCAAAGTTGGAGATGGGCCTTTGCTTGGGCCCGAGAGATTGTATATGAGACGACTGAAAAGATCAAACTGATACACAGCAGAGACTGAAAACGCATAGAGTAGACAGAAAAGTTATGCGGATGTCAGAAGGCGAGGGACAGAGAATATGAAGTGGGTGATCACGTTTTTGTGAAAGTGACCAATGAAAGGCCAGACTCGTTTTGGAGTCAAAGGCAAGTTAGCGCCGGAGATATGTGCCGTACCGTATGAGGTGATTGAGAAAATCAATCCGGTGGCGTATCAAGTTGCACTTCCTCCTGAAATGGAGCATATGCATAACGTCTTCCACATTTCGATGTTGAGAGAATCTTCGAGATCCGTTATGTGTGATTGAGCCTACCCGTATCGTGTTGAGTGATGACTACACTTACGAGGAACGACCTATACAGATTGTAAACCGGCGGATCAAGAAACTGAGAAACAAAGAATCACTAGTGAAGTTGACTGGCAGAATCATGGTGGTGTGTATGCCCACTTGGGAAAGGAAGATGACATGGCGAAAAGATATCTGATTTGTTCCACTGAACCCTGTTTTCTTCCAAAATGAAGGTAACTCGAGTTTAGAGGACTAAACTCATTATAAGGAGGGGAGACTGTAACAACCCTCGTACTGATTACCGATAAACCACTGAATTATTAGATACTGATTATTGCTAAACTGGACCGCTAATGACTGATAATCGAATTAACTGAAGTGGTGAATGGACTGATTGAAATCGAAACTGAATTGAATAAGTTTATCTATTAAATTGCATATTTGCATCTGTTTGATTTATAGATTATCTGTTTGTGTTTATGTGTTTAAACTGCTAATTGAAGCCTTATCGGCGGCCGAACTGAAAAACCGTTTAGTGTTTCCATGATCAGTAGAATATTTGTGATTTAATGGTATATTTATCTGAAAATTGATTAGGATTGATTAAATTAGATTAAATAAAGCCAATTAAGGAGTTGGTCGGAATTTACACACTTTGCCATTGAATGGGGGCATTTGTTTATTCATTATTGTTTGAAGCCTTATATGTTTAATCAAACATTTCATCAGCCCTCTCCCTTAGTTCCACCGAAATTAGAGAAGAAATTAGAGAGAGTTAGAGTGATTTTGAGTTTCATTTGGTGGAGAGTAGACTTGGATTGAGGTGTGCTTGTCAAATTGGACTCCTAAGCTTTGAATACAAGACTTAGGTAGGTATTCAATCCTTATTGTTTTTCTTGAGCTAAATCTTGAATGGTTTTGATCATTGTAAGATTAAGTCATGATTTAGTTCATAAATGTTGAATGGAAAACTCATTCATGCATGCATGGCATTTTGGTGATTTTTTTTGTAGTTGAATTCATGATGGATATAAATGCATGCTCATGTTTATATCAAAAGTCCATGTTTTCATTTGTTTTCCAACTATTGAGCTCATTAGAGCAAGATTTGAAGCTTGATTTGTGTTTTTAAAGTTCATGCATTTCATGTTTTGAAATTGTTCTTAAAATGGGTTTGAAACATGGCTTTAATTGACAACTCTTGGCCCTGGCATGTACAAATTGCTTTTGAAACTTGTTATTATATGAATGTAGATGCAATTTCCAGAATTTGGGCCCAAGAGGTCGAGAATGATTGGGAATGCTTGGTTTGAGCTTGGAAAGGCAAATCTGGAAATTCCAGATTTGGCTTCTTCGCTCGAGCGAAGGATTCCTCGCTCGAGCGCGCAACCTTTATTCAGGGCTCCGCTCGAGCGAGCATCGAGCGTGGTATCGCGCGTAAAAAATCGAGCAACCAGTACTTTTCTGTTCATAAGACCGCTCGAGCGAAGGATTTGTTCGCTCGAGCGATAAGCCTTTGATTTTGGAAGCTCGCTCGAGCGAAGGAAGGCTCGCTCTCGAGCGAAGCGCCTATTTTCAGCAACTTTTGAAAATGCTTCAAACTGTTATTTTGCATCCTCATCTCATCTAGGCATTCTTTAGGCCTAGTTTAAAGACATCTTAATGAGGATTTAGATGTAGAAAACACCGAGGAAATTTAGGGATTCAATATCATCCTTCCCGACTGTGAAACTTAGTGTGTGTTCTATTTGTTAACTGTTTAGGGTTGGCTCTCGGGGACGCGCTCTAGCTGCTATTAGCCCAATCAGTGTGAGTAACAATTGTGTAAAAGATATGTTCAAAATGACTATCTTTTGACTACTGAACTGAACTGTTTACCGAACTGGAATTATTTACTGAATGAATGTATGTCCTTTATTTCTGAACTGTACTGTGGCATCCTTAGCACTACTGTTACTGACTGTTACTTGTTACAGAGATCTCTGTCGGTTCCCTTGTGGAACCATACTGTTTACTGAATGACTGGCCATCATTACTGCTCGGTCTTTTGACCTACTGTTACTGTTATGCTAATGGATGTACCACATATGATTGTTTATTGTACCGAACAACTGTAATACTGATTGAAATGAAACTGTTTTCATTACTGTAAGGACATTCATTCTAACCTCTTTACGCTTTATGTTATTCACTGGGCTTAGCTCACTGTTATATATATGTAGGTTCTCAGCAGCCAGACCAAGAGAGGAGCGTTGGGTTGGTCCCAGTTTGTCAAGCCAGCCTGTGCCTCCCTGTGAGGTTTCCGTGTTGCCATGTTATGGCTTGTTCTCCTCACTGTTTTGGTATCACTGTATAGACCGCTTAACTGTTCTACTGTACTGTTATCGAGGGACTGGGTCCCCGTACTGAATGTTTGCATATGAATGTATAGACTGTTTATGGACCGTACTGTTTGAATTGTATGAATGCATGAAAAATGTTTTTGATGGCATACAGATTTTCCACAGCTCAACGGACACTAGTTATTTACTGTATTGGCTTCCGCCAGGCCCTGTACTCTGTTTAAACTGTATTACTGTTCAGCAGGCCTTCGTAATCTCGGATTACTGGCCAGTTACGGTGCTAAACCCATAGGGCCGGGTTTGGGTCGTCGTGACATTATTCTTCTTTAACACCTTAACACATGTTGTAGATTCAGGATGAGTCATTTATGAATGTATATCGCATGTGTCATCTTTTGTATACAAACTCTGATGAATGAAAGTATATTGCTTTTGAGTTGGGATTTATTGTATTTATTTGGGGCGTTATAACTTTGAATCTCGGATACGTTAGCAGGTCGTGGCCAATCTATGATTGGTGTAACTTTTTGGAGGTCGACTGAGATGCCATCCTTGTTAATAACGTGACCGAGGAAGTGTACACTAGTGATCCAAAATTTGCATTTCTTCAACTTGGCATAAAGCTTTTGATCACGTAGTGTTTGCAGAATTGTTCGTAAGTTTTACTCATGATCCTCCAGTGAGTTGGAATATATGAGAATGTCGTCAATGAAGAGGATGACGAACTCATCAAGATATGGTTTGAACACTCAGTTCATGAGGTCCAAGATATGGCTGGAGCATTTGTGACACCAAATGGCATGACGAGAAACTCGTAGTGCCGTAACGTGTTCTGAAGGTAGTCTTTTCGATGCTTTCCATTTTAACTTGTAGTTGATGGTAGCTAGAACGCAAGTCGATTTTCGAGAATAGTTGGGCGCCTTGAAGCTAATCAAACAAGTTATCGATTCTTGGTAGGGGGTATCGATTCTTAATGATGACTTTGTTCAGCTCCCGGTAATCGATGCATAACCTCATCGTGCCATTCTTTTTCTTTACGAAGAGTATTGGAGCTCCCCATGGTAAGGTACTTAGTCGAAAGAAGCCTTTGTCCAAGCGTTCCTGGAGTTGAGTTTTTAGTTCTTTCAATTCCATCATTGACATACGGTAAGGGGTTTTAGAGATTGGTTGTGTACTAGGTTGAGTTTCAACAGTGAATTCGACTTCTCGATTAACTAAGGTACCAGGTAAGTCTTCAGAAAAAAAATGTCAAGAGTGTTGGGTCTATTTGTTGAATGTCGACCACATAACAAATATAACCACCACAACATTTTCTCAAAAGTTGTTGGGCTACGGAGGATATCAAATATGGAGAGGTTGAAACTCCAATTCCTTCGAAGACCAGCTCGCGTTGGTCGGGTAACCGAATAAAGACCTTTTTTAGGGATATAGCACAAGACTTGTATGCCTTCGTACTAAGGGTGGAGACACCAGATGGAAAAGCCATAAATAATGCATATCCCAACGGTCCAGGTGTTGATTGAAGTTAACTTGGAAGCAAGGTGTGGTGTAACAAAAGAATGAGTGGAACCAAAGTCAAAGAGAACATGAGCTAAGTGACCACAGATAGAAAGTGTACCTATCACAACGTCTTCTGTAGCATTGGAATTTCTGGGTACTAAAGCAAAAGCTCTCTCTTGGCGTTTCTGTTCCTTCTTCCCTCCAGTGGCTGTTCTTGGTTTTTGAACTAGTTCAGAGGTACCCATCACAGAGTTAGTGAATTTTGGGCAATCTTTCACCAAATGGCCAACTTGGCCACATCTATAACATGCTTCTATTGCCCAATAGCACTATTTCCTATGAGCCTTTCCGCAACTCGGACAATTTGGAATGGTGCTACTTTGGGAATAGTAAAACTTTGGTTGGTCGAACCAGTTGAGCTAGTAGGTCCGGTATTTACTTTCTTTGGTAGAGCTGCCATAGATCCTCCAACTGGTTCCCAAAACTGCTTCAATTAACCCATTCCACTTAAACGTGTGGTTTTTATTCCTTCTTCAGCAATGTATGCTCGATCCACCACCTCTGCATGGGTTGGTAGTTTCAAAACCTCAGCCTATCTTTGATTTCAAGATCCAATTCTGCTTCGAATTTCCTTACTTTTTGACCTTCTGTCAGAATAACATACGGTGCAAATCGTGCTAGTCGGGTGAACTTACTTTCGTATTCCGCTACCGACTTTGTTCCTTGCCTCAAATGTAGGAATTCTGATGCCTTCTGTTCCCATAATGATTCTGGAAAATACTTTTCATAGAACACATCTAGGAATCTTGCTCAAGTCACGATTTCTTCCTTTTCTAAGGTGAGAAGCCACCATTCCTGCGCATCTTCCTTGACAGTGAAAGTGGCGAATAGCACTTTATGTTCTTCTGCGCAAGGTAGGGTACGAAAAATCTTCTCAATTTCTTTAACTTAAGCTTCAGCTAGCAGTGGGTTTGAGCCTCCTATGAACGTGGAAGGTTTCAAGTCTTGGAACTGTTTAATCGTAGTTGTCCCTTCATGATGTTTTGGTAACCCATTGTTCTGCAAGGCTTGCAAGAAACTAGTAACAACTCTTTCCATAATCTTTTCCATTGGATCGGCTACATTGGATGATGATCTGGTACTATCTCCATCGTTAGCCATAGCTATAAATTAACAATTTTAATAAATGTGGTGCATGATTTCCTATTAATTACCTAATTTAAAACATATTCACATAATCTACAAAACATAGTTCACAAGACAATATATACATTATTCACAAAACACTGGTTTTATTTATGTATAATGGTGTTGGTACATTACTTGTAGTTATGCCAACTTAGTACCTAACCCTCTATGACAAAATGGTTAGAACTAGGTCATGATCAGCTCACTTGTACAACAAACGAAAAAGAAAAAAAAAAAAACAAAAAAACACAAAAGAAAAGGATATTGTTGCTCAGGATTTTAGAGTGAAAAAATAACCATGGGGTACTGTAGTTGCATATGATGTTCAAACTCCGGTTAGAACTAGGTCATGATCAGCTCACTTGTACAACAAACGAAAAAGAAAAAAAAAAAAACAACAAAAGAAAGGATATTGTTCTCAGGATTTTAGAGTGAAAATAACCATGGGTACTGTAGTTGCATATGATGTTCAAACTCCCAATCGCTCAGCTCGATACCAAAGCATCGCTACACCACCTCCACTCGGTAAATGGGGATGTCTGTTGCGTAACCCCATAGTTGTTGTCCCGTGATACGCACAGGCACCTCCACATATGCCATAATATCACCAAAATCAACAATCTGAGTATTGATAAGGTTTCAAGGGGAAGGGACTCTTACTTGAATATGGTCACTTAAGAAGGCATTCCCTCGCCGAGCCATAAACTCTGAATGTAAAGGTGCCACTAAGTAGCGAGGATATCCTTGACTTAGGGCCATGCCTACCACTCGTGTTGGCCCCAAAAACCTATTTAGCGTACTCATAGCATCAATCCTCCACCACTGTGTATCTACTTCTGCGGGGATGGTGCTTAAGTATAATACTCGGCCCATTAGTCGGTTGAGGGTCGGGTCTGCCTGCCTAGCTATTTCCTCCGAATCTCCTATTTCCTCTAGTAATTCTGGAATGTAACTGTTATTTCCAAAAATTCTTTCAAAGTTCGGGGGATCAGGCCCGTATTAAAAAGAGTTGCCAAAGTTAAGTTTCGACATTGTCTGCACCACATGATGCCCAACTTAGCTATAGAGATAATAAAAGACTATAACCATAAGGACTAAGGTAAGATTTTTCTTATCTTGTTTTTTAATGGGACGCATATCTTCAAACTTAATGGTTTTTTTTTTTTTTTTTTTTTTTTTTTTTTTTTTTTTTTTTTTTAACCATTGCTCTTATATCACTTTTGTCACGACCCACCCCAGTGCCTAGGGCTGGATTTGCAACTAGTTAATTTCTAAATTACTAAATTAAACACAACGGAATAAAATAAAAGATGCAAATAAATATCTAAAACATATATGGAAATTATTATTGGTATATAAATCACCATGGATAATTATTTAGCTAAACAATGAATAGTTTGGTTCGAATAAATTATTTTAAATAATAGACATATGATACAAAAATCGTATATGCAAAATAGTCATAACCACAGTATAGAACAGAACAAAGGGTCAATGGATCCATGACAGACAGAGGGTCACAATGTGACTAATCAGAGAGCTAATGGTTATTTAAGTCTCCCAAAGTATGGGCTTGTCAAAGGGTCCCTAAAGTGACAATTCAGAGAGCCAACGATTATTTAAATCCCCTAAGACATGGGACCTCCGTGGTGATATTTATAAAAATAAACGTTTATATACTCATTGCCAAATAAATTTTCAAAATTTAAACAAACATATCCATGCGTTTAATTTTAAACAAATAGAGCTCATAAAATTAACAAAAACATGATTCTCATAAGATAATTCATAAAAATAATAAAACAATTTATGCTTATTTAAAGCATAATATAACTCACCTTAGTATTGCTCCTATTATTTTCTAACTGTTGTTTTTTATTACTGTGACTCCATGACTCCTCTAACTTACTAACTTACTGTTTTGTTCTTGTTTGTTTTTGACACGGGTAAGCCCACAAAGGATATAGCCCACCGTTTAGGGCCCAATACATAACTCAAATATTAAGGCCCAACGTTGTTGGAGCTCAACATGGCAGTAAGAACCAATAACACCTAAACACGTGGCAAGAGAAGGACAAGCCACATAAGCAAACAAAGATCCTGCAAAGTTATTGCACTGCACATCAGCCATTAATGAAGGCCCTTACAACATTTATTGCGATAAGCCCTCCCGGTCGAAACAGTACGGCCTCACCATGAACAAAGCAAGCTAGAGCATAGACTTTCGGCCGTGGCGACAGGCCGGAAGGGACAACGAAATGATTACCAGAGGATATAAGCAGACGTCGAAGACAAGAAAAAGGTGAAGCTTTCTATCTCTAATCTACCTCTATATTCCATCCATCTTTCTAACTGGCTCTTCGCTGGGGGACTCCCCGTTCCCCGTTGAACTCTTTTGCAGGTTCCACCGTGGGCTTGGTCATTCAGACACTGGTTTGAGGAGCGTGGATCAGTTTGACCCGTTCCATCTGGAACGTGCTGCATCATCAGTTGGCGCCGTCTGTGAGAACCTCTTGCTCCGCGCGCCAATTGTGCTCACTGTCGCTGGAGACCTTTTCCCAATAACCCCTTCCTACCACTTGCGAAGGTGGATGGTCACAACTAGATCCATGGCTTCTCACCACAATGTTGCCGACCACCAAGTTGACCCTCCCAATCCAAACAACCCACCGTAGTATTTTACCGAGCTCACCAACAGCATTAACTGCCTGGCCGAACAAAACCAAGCTTTGATTAATGCCCTACTCCAAAGAAACGCTCCCATGCCTCCTCCACCACCTCCAGATATCCCACCCAACCAAGAACGAGCCCCGAGCCATACTATCCAGCAGCCCCATCTACCCAACTTAGAAGGCTTGCGACCCCCTCCTCCAGATATGAACCCTCCACCTCCGGTCCCACACCCATCGGCCCCGACACCCACCCCCGAAGGAGAGGCCAGCAGCGTTCAGCCGCCGCTGCACTCTGGCGGTGACAACGTCCCTTTCTGGGACGCGGAACTCCGAGCCATGAAGCTCCAGCTCTAAGGAGTCATGCAGAACATACCGAATAAACCATCCACCACAGCCAACTCACCATTTGTTGCCTCCATCCGGGACAAACCTCTACCTCCTAAGTTTAAAATGCCCACGATCGACTCTTTCGACGGTACAACGGACCCGGTCGATCACTTGGAGACCTACAGAACCCTCATGATCCTCCATGCATTCTCTGATGAAATCATATGTCGAGCTTTCCCTGTAACACTCAAGGGATCAGCTCGACTCTGGTTTAGTCAACTGCCAGTAGACTCTGTTTCCACTTTCCAGCACCTCAGTGACTCCTTCCTTAGCCACTTCATTGTTGCCTAGCGCCAATGGCGTCCGGCAACTCAACTCCTCAACATCCGTCAGACGGAGGGAGAGTCACTGCGCAGCTTCGTCACCCGTTTCAACACTGAGGCCTTACAGGTGACAGAAAATGATGACAAGGTTATTCTCACAACTTTCATAGCCGGTCTACGATCATCTGATTTCCTTTTTTCCCTTTCCAAAAACCCCCCGACCTCCATGGCAACCCTACTCTCCAAAGCCCAAAAATACATGAACGCCGAAGATTCCCTAACCGCCCGACAAGATCCCACAGCCAAGAACCCGACCCCCAGAGAAAAGAGAAAGGACTCAGAAACCAGAAACAGCCAGTACACTCACCAAACAAATCAGTATACCGACCGATCGCCCCGAGCCGATCGGTCGGCGCCAGCACGACCGCCCAAACGGTTCGAACGATACACCCCCCTCAACTCCCCCATGGAACAAGTCCTGAACTAGATCCAGCGAGATTATCCCCTAAAATGGCCCCAACCGTCACAGTCTCCTTCCAACCGGCGAGACCAGTCCAAATACTGCCGTTTTCATCAAGACCACGGCCATAATACGGAGCAGTGTGTTAACCTCAAAGACCAGGTCGAGGGCTTGATACGTCAGGGCCGCCTCAGTCGGTTCACAGAAGCCCGCTCCCAGCAGAGGCAAAGGACTGAACCCATCAGAAACAACCGCCGGTGCACCCCTCCTCGACAACTCGCACATCCTAATCAAGGTCATGATCGCCCTCCACAACAACCCCGGGCACAAGATAACCCCGCCCCCCCTGTTGCAGAGATTCGAGTTATCGCTGGCGGGCTTGCTTGTGAAGGACCATCCCGCTCGGCTCAACGGGCAGAACTCAGAAAAATAAGGCAAGGCTTAGACAAGAAGTTACCACTTTGGACCGCCCTTCCAAACAGCCCAAGTAGTGGATGGAGCCATCATCTTTACGGACCAACTGACAGCATCCGTTACCCCCATGACACCCCCTCGTCATCTTCCACCTTCTCTCCAATTACAAAGTCAGACGGTTCTCGTCTAACGCAGTTCTTCAGACATCATTTTCCTAAATGCCTTTTCGCCAGCTCAAGGTCGGGAAAAGTCTGTCCCCTCTCCAACCCCATTGGTCGTTTTACTGGAGATCGGTGACCTCCATCGGCTCCATCGATCTTCACATCACAATCGAAGAATACCGCGGCAGACCCACAAAGTTGCTCCCTTCTTCGTCGTCGACTGTCCCTCTGCTTACAACATCATCCTTGCCGCACCGCCCTAAATGCTTTCCGAGCTATTACATCCACTTTTCCATCTTGCCATCAAATTCCCCACCAACCTGTGGTCGGCACCGTGAGGCGAGCAGACCGTGGCCAGGGAATGTTACGTCGCTTCACTTAAAGAGATCAAGCTCAAGGAGGCTATGATCATTGAAGGGCTCGATGTCAATGACGAGGATGAGCTGGTCAGAGGGGAACCAGTGGAAGAGCTTTTCGAGGTCCCCACCGATCCCAGCGACTCGACAAAAACTGCCAAGATCGGCAACCAACTATCCTCCCAGGCCAAGGCTAACCTTACTGCCCTCTTGATTGAGCACAACGATGTATTTGCCTGGACCCACTCCGACATGCCGGGTATTGACCCCTCCTTCATCACCAATCGTCTCAGCATTGAGCCCCATTTCCGACCCTTCCGCTAGAAGCAGTGCATCTTTCACCCAGAGCGCAATACTCTCATCGCTTCTGAAGTAGATAAGCTCCTTGAGGCACAGTTTATCAAAAATGTAGACTACCCCAGGTGGCTGTCAAATGTGGTCCTGGTCCATAAAAACAACGGTAAATGGCGACTTTGTGTCGACTACTTCGACCTTAACCGAGCTTGCCCCAAAGACAGCTATCCCCTTCCTCGCATAGATCTACTTGTTGATGCCACAGCCGGCCATCAAATGCTCAGCTTCATGGATGCCTTCTCTAGGTACAACCAAATTCTGATGCACCCGTCTGACCGGGAACACACCTCCTTCATCACCGACCGGGGAACCTACCATTATTGTGTCATGCTATTTGGGCTGAAGAATGCCGAAGCCACTAACCAATGGTTGGTCAACGCCGTCTTTCATCATCAGATAGGCAGGAACATGGAAATATATGTCGATGACATGCTAGTCAAGAGCAAACTCTCCACTGATCATCTGGCCGACCTGCGAGAAACCTTCGGCACCCTACGAAAATATCAAATGAAGCTCAATCCGGAGAAGTGCGCCTTCGACGCTAGTCAAGAGCAAACTCTCCACTGATCATCTGGCCGACCTGCGAGAAACCTTCGGCACCCTACGAAAGTATCAAATGAAGCTCAATCCGGAGAAATGCGCCTTCGGCGTAGGATCTGGGAAGTTCTTGGGTTTCATGGTCAGTCAGCGAGGCATCGAAGCTAACCCCGAAAAGATCAAGGCCTTGATAGAAATGCAGTCACCCAGAACGGTTAAGGAAGTTCAGAGGCTTACTGGCAGAGTCACCGCCCTCAACCGCTTCATTTCCCGTGCAACGGACAAATGCCTCCCCTTCTTCAAAGTTCTTCGGCAAACTTTCGAGTGGACGGAAGAATCCGAAGAGGCCTTTCAGCAATTGAAGCAGTGCATGGCCAACCCCCCTTACTTTCTCAGGCAATCACAGGTGAACCCCTTTTCCTCTACTTAGCCATATCAAACACCGCAGTCAGTGCATCACTTATCAGGGAAGACAGCTCTGTCCAACGATCGGTCTACTACATCAGTCGAGTTCTGCGGGGAGTAGAACAGAACTACCCATTGCTTGAAAAAATGGCCTTAGCCTTGGTCATAGCCTCAAGACGACTTCGGCCTTACTTCCAGGCCCACCCCATTGTCGTCCTCACTGACCAACCGTTGAAGAAGATAATGCAACAACCAGAGTTGTCCGGCCGACTTATGCAATGGTCAGTCGAGCTCAGCCAATTTGACATCTCCTACCGACCTCGAACGGCTATCAAGGGGCAGGCTGTCGCCGACTTCATCCTGGAGTTCACTAATCCCACTCCAACCCCGACCCCGCCACCCAGACAACTCAACACTGAAACAGAAGATCCCCACTCTTGGACCCTCAATGTCGACGGATCATCCCGCAAAGAAAGCAGTGGGGTTGGTCTCATCCTCACCACCCCCAAGGGTGGTTATTTCAAGTGTGCTCTCCGCTGCTTGTTCGACGCAAGCAGTAATGAGGCCGAATATGAGGCCTTGATAGCAGGTCTTCGTCGAGCCAGAGACATTGGCGTCAGCCATATCCGGGTGTTCAGCGATTCCCAGCTTATTGTCGAACAAATTACGGGGGAATTCGATGCCAAGGAAGACACAATGCGAGCTTACAGGGATTTTGCACTCCCCCTTGCTTGCCTCTTCAACACTTTCCACATCCAACACATCCCTCGAGCAGAAAACTCCAAGGCAGATGAAATGGCTTAATTAGCTTCTACAGACCAGTCCGACCTTAGCCATGGTGTCCGCCTCAAGTACTTGGCCCACCATGCCACTTCTCCAAACCAGCAGCAAGTCCACTTCCTCCAAAACGAACCTATTCCATGGGCGGCCGACATCTTCCTATTTTTGACAACAGGGGAACTGCCAGACGACAAACAGCAGGCCGCCAAAGTCAGGGCCCGGTCGTCCAACTACATTCTCATCAGCGGCCTCTTGTACAAACGTGGCTTTTCACGCCCATACCTGCGATGCCTCAATCCTACTCAAGCGAGCTACGTGATGAAGGAAGTCCATGAGGGTATATGTGGTAATCATTCGAGTGCCAGGTCACTAGCCCACAAAATACTTCGCACCGGTTATTTCTGGCCCACTCTGCATCAAGATACGGTTGACTTCGTGCTTAAATGTGATAAGTGCCAACGTTTTGCCAACATCCCTCATGCTCCTCCGACAAAACTGATCACACTCTGCAGTCCTTACTTATTCGCCAAATGGGGGATCGACTTAGTTAGCCCACTACCCACCGGCCGAGGCCAAACCAAATTCGTAATCGTTGTCATTGATTACTTCACTAAATGGGTGGAGGCGGAACCCCTCGCCACAATCACCGAGCAGAACACAACTAGATTCATCTGGCGGTCGATCGTGTGCCGATTTGGCATCCCTCAAGCCATCGTCTCCGACAATGGCAAACAATTCGACAATGCCAAGTTCACGAAATTCTGTGCAGAGCTTCAAATCCAACCATGTTTCTTTTCCCCAAGTCATCCCCAAGCCAATGGCCAAGTTGAGGTCACCAACCGTTCTCTTCTGAAGATCATCAAAACTAAGTTGGAAGCTACTAAGGGACTCTGGGCTGAGGAATTACCGAACGTACTCTTGGCCTACCGCACTACTGCCCGAACCCCCACTGAGGAGACCCCCTTCCGCTTAACATACGGCGTTGAGGCGGTCATCCCAGTGGAAATCGGTCTGCCCACCCCAAGGGTTCTGCACCCGAATCTGGAACTAACTGAAGAACTGCGTGGGGCTGACCTGGACCTAATTGAGGAGCTCTGAGAGACCACTGTTGCCAGGCGGGCCTCATATCAACAGAAAATGAGAACACACTACAACTGCAAAGTCCGACTGAGGGAGTTCTCTGTTGGGGACCTTGTTTTGCGGGAAGCAACTCTTGCCACCAAGAATCCGACTGAAGGCAAGCTGGCAGCCAAGTGGGAGGGACCTTATGTTGTTAAGGCCAGACCTCGTCCGGGTACTTACTGACTTTAGGACATGGAAGACCGAGACCTCCCCCATCCATGGAACGCCGAACACTTGAAACGTTATTTTCAATAAAAACGTTATTTTTTGGTATTGATCAATTGTTGTCTGTTCTTTTTGACAATCTACGCACTTGGATATTTTTGTCCTTTTCTCACATGGTGTAAATTTATGATCAATGAGCTACGCTTTAAATGACAACACTCTTATATCTCAGTTATCTGCGTGATATTTCAATAAACACCCTGCTTGCAGCCTCAGCCAGACTGAGCACGAAAGGCTCAGCCAAACTGAGTTGATTTTGTCTCAAGCATTCTTACAACTTCATGTTTATCAGCCAGACTGAGCACGAAGGGCTCAGCCAAACTGAGTTGATTATGTCTCAAGCATTCTTACAACTTCATGTTTATACCATAGTTGCCCTACTTGGTCAAATTCCAGGTCCATGCTTTTACGCCTCTTAACATTCTTTACATTTTTAACCTTCATTTGCCAACCATTTAACATTTCAAGACAGTCACATTTTGAGACCTTTTCACTCTCACATTTTCTCAACACTCTGACCACATGACTTAACACTTCAAGACTCTCACATTATTTACAAAAATAAAGGCCACAGTGTGACAAACACAACTCATAATTTTATTTATTCACAAGCTTACACATCCATCCACTACAGAAATTACACGCCCAACATATACAAAAAAAAAAAAAACAAAAACAAAAACAAACAAACAAACAACAACAACAACAACAACAACAACAACAACAAAAAATTTTTTTACACATCTGATCCGCCTCTATCACTCATCTTCACTCGACGCAAGGTCTTCTTCATCAACACCTTCGTCTAGGGGGGTCTGGGCCACGTCGTCCTCATCGATTCTCACATTGTTGAAGTCCAAGTCTGGGAACAGCTCTTCTACTTTACGCTTGAAGGTCTTCTAGCCGCTTTCCTAGAACTCAGCCATCTCATGCTTATAGAAGTCCGACCATTGGAAGCTCTGGATTACTTCCTCTTCGCTCCTCCTTCCAGCGGTCACCCCCAACGGGCCAGCCCCTCCTATCACTCTCTCTCGCCAAGTTGCTGGCGATCGTGGCATCGATAGCCATCTGGAAGTCAGTGGACCCCTTGAACTGCTCTACTGCTGCGACACATAAGTCGGGGTACGCTGTCCTCTCAGAGGCTAACTTGGTCTTCTCTTCCTCCAAAGCCTTCTCCAACCCCGCCTTCTCCTCCATCGACTTGGCTTGCTCGTCTGCCAACGTCCTCTCCAGCTCAGCGATCTTCAGATCCGCTTCTTCTTTTTCTTTGATCGACTGAGCACGAAGATCTTCGTTGCAGGTCATGGCCTCATCCCACTGTTCGTTGGCGACGGTGCAGGCTTTCTGGGCCTCTTCCAGCTTCTTCTGCTCGCCAACCAGCTGGAACTCGAGCGACACCACCTTGCGGCGTTCCGTCTCCAACTCCAACTTGGTCGCGAGCAGCTCAGCATAGGCACGGTTCACAACATTGCTCTGCACCATCGCCAACACCTCCATTTTCTTCGCCTTCTAGGCCTTTTCCAGCCCTAACACACGCACTCCGCGCGGTCTTCTTCCAACCTGCGGTCTCCCTCCTTAAACTTTCAAGTTGGACCTTCACCTTCTCCAGCTTGGCCTTCAATGGCTCAACTTCGCCTTTTGCGTACGCCACTTTCTTCAGCAAGGCTCCCGCTAAGGTCGTTGCCTCCATTTGGGCCGAGCAGAGCCCCCTTAGCAGTTCGGCCTCAGTAAAACTGGCCATCGAACGCACTGCCGCATCCTCCACCACGCCCAAAAGCCGGTCGGCGGCAGTCCTGGCTGGGTCTCTTTCTCCCTCCAGTCGCCCAGACACTGCTGGCGCGTGGTAAATAGCAGTCTTCAACTTGACCCCCTCTCCCTCTCCTTGGGGAGCAGGCCCCCCCTTTGGCTGTTGTTCTGCCCCCTCATCAGGGCCAGTTGCCCCATCTTCAACTTGCTTCTCAAGGACAGTCGCCCCACTCTCCATCTCCTTCCCCGCCTCCTCCGGTCCCACTTTGGGGGTGTCCTCACCACCAACCCTCATCTTCTTCAAACCGGGCACATCCTTAGCCCCCTTAGTGGCAACTCTCCTCTTCTTCAACTTCTTCAATCCTGCATTCACCTCTCGTCTGCCCCTCTCCTTCAATGGGTTTATGGGTTGTGGCAATGGGGTAAACTCAGTCAGGTTCTTGTCCTCTAAAGGCTTAGGGCGAGGTCGAATCCTCTCATTCATTACCAATTTCGCAGCAGGACCCAAATTTGCCTCTTTATATTTGTCCGCTCAGGCGAACAATCTCTTTTCCTCCTCCTTCTCCACTTTCCGTTGCCTCTCTAACTCCTCCCTTGTCGGATCCTCCCCCAACGGTTGCGGTCCCAAGTTCAGGGCAAACAACGTTGACGGAAGGACCAACTCGTCCCACCTTACTCCCTTGTCCTCCCTCCATTCCCTCACCTTCTTCACTCAGTCTTCGGCCGCCCCGTCCAACTTGGGCTTGACCGATTTGGTGGGGACCTTCCACGTTGTGCGAACTTCTGCCTCGCCATTTGCCGTCACAAAGAACCATCTCGGCCTCTACCCCTTTACCGAAGATGGAAGACCCGCCACCAGCCCTCGCCCCGCCACTGCTTACAGAGTCACCCAAGTCTCCTGCTGACCGGAGGCCTTATAGCAGAAGTAGAACTCCTCTACTGTCATTGCCATCCCTCCGGTCGCTTGCAGCCAGGCACTCGCGCAGACCACTACTATCTTCCAGGCATTTGGTATTAGCTGCCCTGGCGCCGCTTCTAACTTGTTTAACACATCCACCACTACTTGGGGGAGAGGCAGCCTCAAACCCCTTCGCAACGCTTCCTCGTACAAGCTGAACTCACCCGGCCGCACATCCGACGCCCTTTCCTTGGATGTGGGCAATCTTAACCCTATCTCCGAGGGAATTTGGTACTTCTTCCTTATTCTCTCCAACTCCTCCGCCATCAGTATGGATCTGTCCGGTTTGGTGCGCCAGTGGTCCGGCTCCACTTGACTAATAGGTTTCGCGGCTGCAATCATCGTCCTTGGACGAGCCCGCACCGCCCCACTAGCTACCCCTTCTTCCCTACGCTCCGTACGATACTGTTCTGCCAAATCCACCGCATCGTCATCGCCTAATGGATCAACCCTTGCGGTTGTTGCTTCTTCTTGGGCCATCTCTCTTGTGTGTCTGCAAATGATTTCGGATGCGGGCACAAGAAAATTCACGAAGTGTTGCAGGGGCATATCACTGGCAACAAACGAGTTTACTTCTGGAATGTGTTGGTTTTTTGCAAAGAGATAGGTAAAACGGATAATACCAAAAGCCCAAGGCTTACCTATATTCCAAGGGTCACAATTAAATTTCGCCAGTTTGAAAATTTTTAAAAATCTGCCAAAACTGTCTTTTCAGCACCCTATATTGACCTATCGCTTCATTTCTTGCTCAATGCCTAACCTTCCCCATCACGGGATTCCGCTACGTGTACGACCACGATCCACTGCCCCTTTCCCCTTCCCTGTCTATTCCACTTCACTTCACTACGTGCCCCGCCATCCCTCACCACCACTCCTCCTTCATGGTCGGTCCCTCCACTCGGTCACCTTTCGCGGTCGACCCTCCTTGGGGTCGGTCCCTTCACTCAGTCACCCTTAGCGGTCGCTCTTCCTCACGGTCGGCCCCTCCACCCGGTCGCCCTTTGCGGTCACCCATCGCTGTCGGCCCACCTCCCGGTCGGTCTTCGCCCCGCCAGTCTTTCACAACCACCGTTTTCTTTCTTATTCCCTTCGTTGGACTAAAGTTGCACTCTGGAATGGGGGACTGCTAACACGGGTAAGCCCACAAAGGATATAGCCCACCGTTTAGGGCCCAATACATAACTCAAATATTAAGGCCCAACGATGCTGGAGCTCAACATGGCATTAAGAACCAATAACACCTAAACACGTGGCAAGAGAAGGACAAGCCACATAAGCAGACAAAGATCCTGCAAAGTTATTGCACTGCACATCAGCCATTAATGAAGGCCCTTACAGCATTTATTGCGATAAGCCCTCCCGGTCGAGACAGAACGGCTCACCATGAATAAGGCAAGCTAGAGCATAGACTTTCGGCCGTGGCGACAGGTCGGAAGGGACAACGAAATGATTACCAGAGGATATAA
Source organism: Camellia japonica (assembly GCA_030407325.1). Taxonomy (NCBI): domain Eukaryota; kingdom Viridiplantae; phylum Streptophyta; class Magnoliopsida; order Ericales; family Theaceae; genus Camellia; species Camellia japonica. Next base: position 119,992,356 of record JAPPVO010000007.1, read on the forward strand.
GCAGACGTCGAAGACAAGAAGAAGATGAAGCTTTCTATCTCTAATCTATCTCTATATTCCATCATTCTTTCTAACTGGCTCGTCGGATTTCGCTGGGGAACTCCCCGTTCCCCGTTGAACTCTTTTGCAGGTTTCACCATGGGCTTGGTCATTCAGACACTGGTTTGAGGAACGTGGATCAATCCGACCCGTTCTATTTGGAACGTGCTGCATCATCAGTTTTCTACCCGAATTACTGTCCCAGCCCTCTTTTTATACTAGGACCTAAGAAGGTGATTCACCATTAGCCCCAAGATGAATCACCATTTATGCCTTCAATTTTTCTATGAGTGGCCTTGGGTGGGGATGCCACATTTAAGCTTATATAAGTTACTTTTGCTGGAAATGCCACATTTAAGCTTATACAAGTGGCTTTTGCTGGAAATGCCGCATTTAAGCTTATCTTTTCCTTAATTCCATTATGACCCCAAATATTTTAATAATTTTATAGTTATTGTGATTTGGCCCCAAATGGTATATTAACCACATTGTTATGGTTTGGTAGCAACAATACTTCTCATTTTAATTTAGATTCCATTTTAGCACATATAATTATAGAATCAAATATTTTATTTATTTATTTATTTATGTATTTATTTATTTAGTTTTTATTTTATATAATTATTTACTTATGTAATTAAACCATTGGGTGTCGCATATTATCCGTTTCGATAATGAAATGATCAGAGACTAAGAAAATATAAAAAAGATTTTATATGATTTTTTATAGCAACAAATTCTTTTTTATTTATGTGGTATCTTGTTTCAACATTTTTGAAACTACCACTCTAATATTCATATATTTGTTCTTCAGATTTATTAGGAGGTATTGATTTTAAGGAATGGTTTTCCTCCAGTTCTAGAATGGAGAGTACTGTTGGGCCCGTGGGGGCTCACCACAGGTCCTATTTTGATAATTCGAACCTTCAATGCGTAGAACTCGTCGAGTACTATATGCTTTCAAAGCATCACGTTGATCGGATATCGATAGCTATGTGATCAAATCAGTTTTTTATGAAAAAAAAATGGATAGTAAAAAATAAACGAATTATAAAAATCTGATTTGATCACACAACTATCTATATTAGATCAACTTGATTTTTTACAGACATATCGTAATCGATAAGTTCTACACATTGAACAGTTCCGATTATCGAAACGGGACCCGTGATAGGCCCTCACGGGCCCAACAGTACTTTCTAGTCTGATCACAGATTAGAGGGAAGCCATTCCCTTGATTTTAATACTACTCCCCAATTATTCTCAGAGACATCTGTTTTTAAGATTAATTTATCTCCTTGATTAGATAAACTTAACTTAGGAAGATTTTTTTTTTTATTTTCTTGATACTAGATACGTTTTTAGTATCTTCTAGATTCCAACTCCAATTTCATTTTCCAAACTTTCTGCTTAATGGGTTTACTAATTTAGATAAGTTTGGAATAAACTTTCCGACATAGTTAATTATTTCCAAAAATCTTTGAAGTTGTTTTTTTTCAGAGATATGATCTTGAAGCACAACTTTTTTGTTGCCATCAATTACTAAATTTTATGGAATTCTTTTCCCATTCATTTTTTTTTTTTTCCCAGATGGCACTAATCCATGATCTATGAATTGTTGAGCTATTATTTTGAGATGGTTTCAATGTTCCTCTCTAATTTTAGAGAAAATTAAAATATCATCGACATATACCACACAAAAATCTCCATGTTTTCGAAAAATATTATTTATTCTTCTTTGGAAGACATTTTCTTCAATATCAATCATATATTGCTCTATAAATGCATAAAATCCCATTGCTAAAATATGTATCTCAAAAATATAAATTTGGTTTTAACTCTATTAAAATTACAGAACCAAATTTATCAACTCAAATTGAACCTCTCTACATAGCGCATCGTGGTAAGCATAAAACAATTGACGAGGATCAAGAAAAAACTTGACAGCAACTATTTGAAGATAAAATTAGTAGTGAAAATAACATTGGTAATATTAACTGAATGTAAGAAATTACACTTACAATCTACTCGTTGAAAGGCTTGAAAAATATTCACAACAAATAAAGTAACGTGGCCATGGAAAATGTAAAAAATAACCTCAATGTAATTAAATTTCAAGTCCTAATTTGCAATTATATAAAGTTAATTTTGTTTTTTAGTTGGTAGGTTATAACCTACCGCTGCTTGTGAGTGCATCACACACAATAAAATTTCAAAAACTCAACTTGTGACTAGGATTAATCATGAAGGAATTCCTGAAACTTGGTTCGTCAAACGCAGCGCCACTCTTCTTAGAAAGCACCAGTCTTTTTTTTTCTTTTTCTTTTTTTTGACAAAAAAAAAAAAAAAAAGAGAGACTGCCAGTCTCCCCATATATATATATATATATATATATTTTGAAGTCCTAGAAGAATTGTTTGGGGAAACTGTTTATGTTTTGTTTAATTTAGTTTTCAAAATCTGTGTTTGAATTTTTTTTTCAAAAAGTTATATATTAATTTAATGAAAGAAATAATAAATAAATAAAATTTTTTGGGAGTGAAAATAAATTTTTTTAAATTTAAAAATATTTTTTTAATGTTTATTTTTGTTGAATTAATTTTTATGTTTTAAAAAAAATTCAAAAAACTGATTCTAAAATCGAATCATGTTAGAAAGATTTGGAGAATTCTTGTAATATTTCTGTTGGCATCGTATTCAAATCATCCAGTACGAAAACAACACGTAGCAAGTAAAGAGTATTCAGATGCCGAAGAGCCCCACTTTCGAAGGTGCCCATGTGAGTTTCGAATTGCGTCTTCAACCGGCAAACATTATAAGTAACATGTGAGAAGTACATGAAAATGGAGTTAATAAAGAGCATTTACTAGCAATTATTCACGTACGAAAAAAAGATTATGGCACTAAAAAATAGGAGATCATGGTAAAAGAGATCAACCTAATTGTTAGATAAGACTATAAATAAATGGAAGTAAAGATTGAAGGGGATTCCTGACCAAAATCCAAACTCTATGTTTTTGTTAATTTCATTTATCTTTAGATTCTTACACTTTACTTTTATGCACTGCACTTACATTTCATAAGAATATATTAGCCTTGTAATTCCATAAATTGGTCCGTTTAAAAGTTTCGAAATTGTCCTTACTGAAGGTAATATTTTGTCATTGTTTATTCAGTTAATCAATTGCAATTTTTGTTCAGTCTCTCCCTCTCATTCTGTTACGAATTTGAGTTAAAAGTTTTGGTTCATCTTTTCAACACAGCACAGTAAAATCCTCTTCATTGAGGTTAAGAGAACTTTGACACAATCGCTTGATAAAAATTGGCATTTAACATTTGTAAGGAATTTTCAGATCTTTACTGATACACTTTAATTACATTTCTGACATTTGAAATGTCAAAAATAACCAATAATTTTTTTGTAATAAAATTTCATTAATGTTTGGGAAGTGCCAGCAAAGTTTATATGTTTTCTTTTCATCCCATAAACTTTCTCCCCTTTGGAATGCCACGCAACATAAATATTTTTTTCTTCCCCAATAATGCTAAGATATAAGACCACATTTTATTGATATGTTTTGTTTATTTTATAAAATTTATTTCGTATTTCAATGTTTTATTATTGTATTCAAATCAATTTGCATAAATTTTCGTGGGGACATAATTTTTGAATGACAACACGTGGCCGAGGTGACACCGAAGTGTTAGCCGAGGTGTCACGTGTCTTGGTCATGACACCGAGATGATCTCGGCTAGGCCGAAGTTATCTGCGAAGATAGCGGAATCCGGAATAAGCGGATAAGGGACAAGAGTCCTAGAATGAGAGAGGACTTCAGTTTGGGTAAAGATAAGACTCTTAGAGAGTTTATCCCAATCCTACTGGGAGTCCAAGATTAGCAGTAATCCTAAGTCCATTGAAGCTAGGCTTCTATTTGGATTAGGTTTGTGTTGGCTGTAAAAGAGAGGCACCCTCATGGATCTAAGGTATGTTTTTTATGTTCTGTCTAGTGAGTTAAGCTCTTTTGCTATCTTTGAGAGATAATTGACTTGATCGTCGGAGTGCCCCCGGGTGGACGAACCACCGCCGGAATCTCTTCTTTTCTATGACAGGTCGTTCAGGCAATCTATTCTGCCAGTGTTCTCCAGCTGATTACCAGTTTGGCAGTGTGGTCGAAAATTGACACACACAATTTGGCGCCGTCTGTGAGAATGAAAGGAGAATAGATGGCCAACGATAGACAAAAAGAGAAAGTTGGGGACGACACCCCTACTGAGAGTGGGAAACACATTGACCTTGACGTCGAAGAAGACAACTGCAACGAAGAGACTCGTGATAAGAATCACAAAGAAAAGGACGTCGGCCAGGAGGGCGACGTGCCAAAGAAATCAGACCGAAGCGGGTATTATAACAAGGACGACCTCCAGGTATGGAAAGATAAATGCTTGCGGAGGGACGACGAGATGAAGCGAATGGCGGACAAATTGACGGACCTGTAAACGGTCGTCAATTTCATGATGCAGAACAACGTCATGCAGCCACCGTTCCCACTACAAGATACGCCGATTGCAACGGCCAAGAAATGTGCCCAGAAAGGAGGGCAAAAAACGGTTCCTGCAGTCCCTCAGCATGGCGGGACCAAGGGACATTCTCACCGGCCTTCGCAGGAAGTCGGACATAGAGAATCCCAGAAGACACGTCGAACAAAAGAAACCTACACTAAAGAACATCGGGATGTTCAGGGGAAGGAACTCTGTTTCAACACGGCCAATAGAGAGAGGTCCAAAAGGACTCACAGCGACACTGAAAGTAGTGCACCAAAGAGGGTTGGAGAATGATGCTTGGGAGTTGGAATTTACAAACTAAGGTTGGTTTAACACTTGTTGAAATTTTAAGAAAAATTTACAAGTTGAAATTAAACCGAGATCATATTTAACACTTGTTGAAATTTTAAGAAAAATTTACAAGCTGAAGTTAAACCGGGGTCATGATTAAAGAAAGAAATGATATAGGTTCCATCACCTCAGGATGCCGAGGTAATAGAACCTAGGGGCAGTTGTGAGGACATAATTTTTGAATGACAACACGTGGCCGAGGTGACATCGAAGTGTCAGCCGAGGTGTCACGTGTCTTGGTCATGACACCGAGATGATCTCGGCTAGGCCGAGGTTATCTGCGAAGATACCGGAATTCACGATAAACGGATAAGGGACAAAAGTCCTAGAATGAGAGAGGACTTCAGTTTAGGTAAAGATAAGACTCTTAGAGAGTTTATCCCAATCCTATTGGGAGTCCAAGATTAGCAGTAATCCTAAGTCCATTGAAACTAGGCTTCTATTGGGACTAGATTTGTATTGACTATAAAAGAGAGGCACCCTCATGGGTCTAAGGTATGCTTTTTATGTTCTGTCTAGTGAGTTAAGCACTATTGGTTATCTTTGAGAGATATTTGATAACTGACTTGATCGTCGGAGTGCCCCCGAGTGGACGAACCACCGCCGGAATCTTATCTTTTTGTTGACAGGTCTTTCAGGCTTAATCTATTCTATCGGTGTTCTCCAGCTAAGTACCTATTTGGCAGTGTGGTCGGAAATTGACACAGACAATTTTTAATAAGTATAGCATTCTAAAAAATATATCTAAAGATTGGTTTACAAATATTGGCTAACACAATTTTAAATAGTTGTACATTTTTTACAATATTCTCATAAAAATATACACTTATTTCAAAGTTTGTTAATAAAATCCTTCTTTTGATTGTTTTAGAAGAAAATATTTTTTGACATTTGGTATGTCAAAAAACGAAAGTTAATGAAAAATGTTGTGGTAAACAAAAAATAAGATTATTTGAACAAAAAATAATTTTCACCTTTAAAATGGTGAAAAAAGGTTTCAAAACTAAAATCTTACCAAGACAATTACATTGTGGGGGTTTGGGAAGTGAGTTTTTTTATAAATTTTTTTAGTTGTAGGATATTATTGAAGAAATTTTTTTTTTTTTTTTTGTGTTTGGGAAGATAGTTGAATTTTTTTATGGTTGAATGTGATGTTTATAAGAGAAAAAATAAAATAATTATAGAGTTTGATGTGATATTTTGTTTGAATTTAATTTTTTTGATTTTATAACCAATTTAACTTTTAATAAAAAAAATAAAAAATAAAAAACCAAAAAACAAACTTCCCAAACACCGCCAAACCGTTACCATCACCCCCACGGCTTCAACTAACACCACAACTAACGCAACCAATAACATATTAATTTTATTGTCGCAACCAGACATATCTAAAAAAAAGTTTTCTTATTTTTTCGCCAAAATAAATGGAATGTAATGGTAAATTAAACAAACATTTCTTGAAGTTCGACAAGAATATACTTTTAGTTATGCATTCAGCTCAAAAAGTCACATATATTTTTTTCTCAACTTTTTATTTTTAATTATTTGTTAACTATGTCAAAAAAAATTATTTTCCAGTCCCTATAATGTAAATGTAAAAGAATTTGAAAAAAAACCTTTAAAAAAAATTATCAAAGACAAAAAAAATCCTTTTATTCTATTTTATCTTTTGTGGTTTTATTTTTTATTTTTTTGATCCGTCTAGTTAAGTAAAACCTAGAAGTGTACGGTTTTTTGAATTTTTTTATAAAAACATTTCACCAAAGATAAGAATTTTTTTTTTTTTTTTGATTTTTTTGATCTGTAATGGACATTTTTTCATTTTATTTTGAATCCGTCTAGTTAAATTTTTTAAGAAAAAAAATTATTAAAAAAATCACTCAAAAAAAAGAAGTTAACAAAAAGTCATTGAAAATTTTTCTCAAACACTCACTCGCAATTTCACACATTTAACATAAGTTTTTACATATGTTGTAGTCTCTCAAAAGTACAATTCCCTTCACACTTATTTCTCATTTTATCAATCATTTATTCACATTAAAAAAAAATGATGTCAACTTTTTTTAAAATTAAACTTTATATTTTTTATTATTAATTTTAACCTCATAAAATAAAGATAAGTATAATTTAGGAAAAATTAACAAAAAATCCTAGGATTAGACTTGAAACAAAATAAATTTTTATTTTTGTCAATTTAAACTTAATCTTTTAATTTATTTTAATCTAAATCATTTACCTATTTTTGATAAATAAAATCGATGAAAATATATATATTTTAGTTATTAAATTTAACAAAAATGAGATTTTAGATATTATGTATACCTTAAAATATTATTTTTTATCCATTTTATTTAACAAAAATAGACGAATAGTTTAGATTAAAAAAATCAAAATATTATAGTTTATATTGAGAAAATAAAAAATTCATGTTTTATTTTATTAAATGGTCAAACTTTAGAGTGTTTTTTTCATAATTTTTCTTAAAATTTATTAAATATATTTTTTCTAAATTTAAAAAATGATCAATCTAAAATGTTTCTCAAGTGTTTGGGAATATTTTATTTTAATTATTTTTTGATTTTTATATAAAAAAAAACTTATACAAAAAAATAAAAAGTGATGTGATTAAGGGGAAATTTGGGAAGCTAGCTAAAAGTTAACTTTTAGCTTTTAACCCATTTTGAGTAAAAATCACCTTCATCTCTTACATATTTTACACACAAAAAGATAAAATAAAATAAAAAAGTCAAAAAAATCAACTTTTAACCAACTTTTCAAATCACCCATAAGTATTTTAACTTATTCTTAGGACTGAGTAAGGAATCCGTAAAATCCGTAATCCAGTCCAGTCCAGTCCAATCCAGTAGGTTTGGATTGATTTTTTGAATCCGTGGTTCGGTTTCGGATTGAAGAATTAAAAATCCGTAGTCCACGGATTGGTTCTGGATTAAACTCCACGGTTCCGGATTGGAACCAATCCGAACCGTATACAAATAGTCTATATTTTTATTATAAACCCTCCCGCATAGTATCTTCCCTTATTCTATATAAAACCTTAACACAAACCTAAACCTAAACCTGCATAGTATCTTCTTTAATTACTTTTGTTTGTTAGTTTTTAGTTTTGATTTATAATGATCTAAATACTTATGGTGGAACCAGTTTTCTTATGGTTATTTATATTTTAGAACAATATATCGCTATTATAGAAAGACGTGTTACTATTGTGGAACTAATATAGTGCTATGTTTATCTTTTTATGAAATTAAAGTATTATGTATATTTTTTTATTATTTAATTATGTGAATCCGTGGTCCTAAACCGATCCAATCCGTATTTAAATAGATTGGTTTGGATTGGTTTCACGATTTAAATGGATTGGATTGGTTCTAATTTTTCAGAAACTGTAGATAACGAATTGATCTGATTTTATCCCCATCCGATTCAATCCGGACCATGCTCACCCTCACTTATTCTAACTCAACTTGCTAAATGCGGACACAAAAAATAAACTATTTATTGAATTATTAATTTATTTCTATTAAATCACTTCTTTAATTTTGTTTTTATAATAAAAAAAATTACTTATAAATTAAAGGGTAAATTACAAACACATTCCCTGAGTTTTACTTAAATTACAAATTATCCCCTATGGTTCTAGAAATTATATTATATCCCCTGAGATTTATAATTTCATAACAAATAAGTCATTTTATTAATAAATTATCAAGTTAATTAACCATTTTTAATAATATTAAAGTTTTATTTCAATTAATAATTTAAATAATTTTATTATTATATAGGTAAACGATTAGAAATCTTATTTTTTTAATTAATTTTATTAAATAAAAAATCTTGATAGAAAAATATTTATAATTTTTTAAATCATAAAAGATAATTTATATTTATATTTAAGTAAACTTTAAGAGTATATTTATAATTTCCGTTAAATTAAAATAGTCCTTAATATCAAACTGTGAAAAAGCGGTTAAAATTTATTGCGGTGATTGAGAGATCAGTGTGGATTTTGTATTAGAGCTACATTGATTCGAGATTAGGGTACTATTCTATTATTCCCCCTGCATCCACGCACTTCTCGAGAATTTCCCTGGCACACGCCGGCGTCCTCGATGCCCAACCTCTTTCCTGTGAGAAAGTATTGATGGCCCATGGACCAATTAGTATTTATGACCGTAACTGAATATATTCATTCATAAATCAATTTGAGCTTAATTCACTCAAAATTTGTTTAAACTCGATTTGTTTTTTTTTTTCAATTTTACGTTTAAATTTGAGTTTGTATTCGTTAAAATTTTAATAAATAAGTCTAAATATATTAAAATCTAACTCATAAGCTCGATTAGTTAGCTGTCTCGTTTAATATTTATTATTTATTTATTAAATAATATTAAAATATATATAAAAAATAAAATAAATATGTTATTTATATGTTTAAAAAATATAATATTAATAATAGCTAACTATAGATAATAAGAAAAATTAGTGAAATATCCCTTTCTAACTTTGTGTAGTAGGAGAAGTCTAAAATATTTTTTTATTAGCTAAGGTCCCTCAATATTTTTCATAGAGAAAATTCAATTCAAAAAAAAAAATTTCCCGATTCGGAGAAATTTTGAAATTTCTCTATGAAAATTGAAATTTTTCTGAATTGAAGCGAAATTTTTTTGAGTTTGACAAAATTTCTCTAAGTCGAATTTTCTATGTAGAAATGTTGAGAGACCTTAACTACTATAAAAATATTATATGTCATTTATCTTATAAAATCTTAATATCAGAGATCTTAAAAAAAATTGTCTAGATAATACATTTATATAATAGTAGTGGTAAATATTATTATTTTGATAATTATTGATTTTTTTAAGTATATTTGTATATATTGTATATATAATTGTACAATGAAAGTTTCAATTGTCACTTTAGTCTCATACGTAAGTATAAATTTATAATTTTTGGATTCATTAAAACTCGTAAACAAACTCGAGCTTGAGTTTAGTTTAAGTCAACTCGACTCGAACTCAGTTCGTTAAATTTTTATTGAGTTCAAACTCGAATTCGTTAAAATTTTAATAAACTAAACATACTAAAGGTTTGCTCGCTCGACTCGTTTGCAACTCTAATGGTGTCCCAACCTAAGTATTAATAGTTGAAATAGTGGATGCCACTACTTGTTTGTCTCCTTTAAAAAGACAATTAGACACTTGGCTAAATATGAATGATGTGGAGTAATACTCTTGGGACAACGAATAATTTCTCCTTTCCTTTGCCATTCTCCAATAATTTTATTTATTCTTTTAAATTTAAATAAGATTAAAGAAAAAATCTACAAATTTAAATGAGTAATATTACAAATCCACCCTTGTCAACCAAAAAATTATTCATAAATTAATTTCTACCACACCCCTAGACTACTCAAATTAATTTCCACCACACAACCATCGACCCAGAGAATTCTAGATAGGTAAGTTTGGATCCCCAGCCTTTCCCAATTTAAATTAGTGCTAAACTTGCTTGGAAATTTATTATTTTAATAACATTTTAAATTTTTATAAAAAAATGTGTAAAAAATTGAAAATGATTTGACGATTCACAATAATTTTTTGATTAAAATAGTTTATTGACAAAAGAGGGGATAGATAAACTTTGAGTATACTATGTAGGAAGAGAATATATGTTATTCCAAACCTGATTTTAAAATATAAATTTAGTAAAACACAAGCCCACCTACTTAATCCCACAAATATGAACCATTATTTTTTTATATTTTTTATCTTCATCTTGAATGGATATTAAATTATTTAAATTATTATTTAATTTTAAAACATTAACAAAATTTAATGGTAAAATAAAAATAATTTTGAACAACTATTTTAATTTAAGCCCAAGAAATAAGTATATATATACTTTTTTTTTTTTGGTCTTTTATATATATTTTTTACTTTATTTTATAACTAAAGTAATATAAAATTACAATTACTGTTTTATAAATGGGCATGCCAATCTGGGATGGGTTAGAACTCTTTGTTCCAAATCAAACCCGAATATTAAAGTCTTCGTTTGGGATATGGGTTGGTTTTAGTTTTTTAATTTTTTGATTATTTTAACTTGAGACTAAAAAATCTCGTTTGTAATAATTTTTTGACTTTTTTGACTTTTATGAGAGAAAAAATGAAATGATTATGGTTTGAATGTGTCATTTTATTTTATTAACTTTTTAACCTATTTTATCTTTTTTACGCCTAAAATAACCTTAAACCACCATGCCAAACAAAATCTCAGCTCAACCCAGCTCTTTGGGCAAAATGATTTTTCCAATCACAAAAAATATTAGGTTGGAATGGACAAATTGAGGAGGCCAGTGAGCCGATGCCACCTCTATTACTAATGCCTCGTTTGGAGAGTTTGCTTATTGGTTTAAAAAATCACTTGATTTTTCGAATTTTTTGCTTGTAGTAAGCTTTTTTTAAAATTATGTCAATTTTTTTCCCCCTAATCCGTCTTGCATAAACGAATCTAAAAAGTAAAAAAAATGAAAAATTCCAAAAAATAAAAAATAAAAAGTCAAAATAAGCCCAAACAAATCTACTATTTTTTGCTTTTTTTTAAAAATATTTTCTGAACTTTTTTTGAATTTTTTTTTTATTTTTTTATTTTTAATCTTTTGGTTCATCTTGTCAAACTAAATCTAGAGGCCTAAATTATTTTGAAAATTTAAAAAAAAGAAAAAGAAAAAGGGCATAAAATATGCAAATCCCAAGTCTAAAAATTACTAGAGTAACTTTTAAAACTCAATAATGAGGCAGTCTATTAGAATATTTAAAATAATTATCTCTATCATATATTCTCTGACCGTCAATCAATCAAATCACTTACACATTATTATGTCTAGAAAGTGAGCTTGTATATTATTTTTCAATTTAAAATTCATTTTTCCTATTATGGCAATCACATTCAAGAAAAACCATCAATAAAGAATCTCTTTTGGGTTTGAACTTTCAAAAATAATTTTTGATTTTTTGAAATTTTTTATTTTCCATATTTTGTTATATATTTAATGAATTATTTATATTTTAATCAATTTCTATTTTTACTTTTAAATGCATATAATCTAAATATACTTTAAATTAAAATATTTGTGAAAAATAATAAAAAAATTAATAAATACAAAAAATACAAAAATGTGTTAAATTTTGTAGTTCTTTATATATATATATATATATTTAGTGAATTTTGTAAGGATTTTTTCATAAAATTTATACTTTTTAAGTATATTAAGCTTAAGTGGTTCCAAAAAATAAAAAAAATAAGGGAGACTTATTCATAAGTCCTATTTTAGACACTTATGCTATGTTAAGTCCTGTGTACTTTCTTATAGAGTCTCAAGTCCCATTTAGATAAGAATGTATTCCACAAGATCCTATTTGCGAAACGTAACGTGACACGTTACGTTACGTTTATGTAGGTGTCACGTTACGTTACGTTACGTTTATGTAGGTGTTACGTCACGTTGCGTTACGTTTATGTAATATCCCATCTGATATGGTCACGTTACGTTACATTTATGTAGGTGTCACGTTACGTTTCGCAAACTTAATCTATGGTAATATTCAATTTCCTATAAATGTTACCATAGATCATATCTATGTGAATGTGAATTTCAAAATACACGAACAAGTAACATTTTCACATTCAATTTAAAAAATCAAAAACCTAGTAGGTTTGCAAAACGGAACGTGACACGTTACGTTACGTTTATGTAGATGTTACGTTACGTTTATGTAGGTGTCACGTTACGTTTCGCAAACTTAATCTATGGTAACATTCAATTTCCTATATATAGTTTTACCATTATTTATGATATTAACAACTAATATTGAGGGTAAATGTGTTAACAAACTTCACACATGACTTGTGGGAACATAAGTTTTTTTGTAGGACCATATGTAGCATAAGTCTTCCTAATAGGACTTATAAATAATTTTCCCAAAAAATAATTAAAATATTAAAACAATTCACTAAAAACTAAAAAAATAAAGATTAAGAACTCGAAACTGTAATGCACCAAAAATATGTATAATCAAACTAACTCTTATGCCCTTCAATTTAACATTCATTTCTCATAAACATGTAGAACCTATAATTAACCTCATTTATTTGATAAATAAAGCATGCTAAACCTGACATCAAATCCATAGATTTTAAAGCATAAATCCATAACATGCTAGTATTTAAAGGAAACTTAAAACTATAACAAGTTCATACCTTAAAGGTTATAAGTTGCAAGACATAGTCCGGTTACACCAAAGAGAGGGACATAAACTCAAAACATCCAAATCCTTGGTTAAGCATAGAAAATATATACAAAGCAAAAGAGTCTTAAGCGCTGATAACCTCCCAGGCAATCAGCTTGGCGAAAATACGTCATCAACACCTAAAAAATTGTTTTCACATAGGGATGAACAAAAAGCCCAACAGAGATAATTTTAATGACATATACGATTTTTAACGATACCATGTAGTGAATGCATATGAAAGGTCATGACAAAAGCATGAGTTTTCATTTGAGAGATAATGCCATGCAATAGTTCCAAACCACAGTTCGAAAGTTTTCATTTCAAAAGAAAACAAAACAGTAAATACGACACTGGTAATCCTTAGACTGGTTTCTGCAAGTGTTCTCAACATAACCATTTTCAAGATACAAAGTATGAAATTCACAAACCCATGATATGATCAATAAGATGCATGATTTGTAAACAAGTCAATAGCTTAATTTACATGTAATGTCTGTTATATGACAATGCTATCCTCCATCGATAGTCAAAACAATTATCTCTAATTCAAAAATTTACAGAGTAACAACAATGATATAATCCAACATAATATAAACATTTCCGAAATCTCTATGATTTTCCAAAATTTCATCAATTCATAATATTCGATATTCATCACTCCTCAAGAGTCTCATGAATCTTAACATTTCAAATTTAATTTTCAAAATCTCAACACATCCTAATTTTATGAAAATTTTGGAGTTACCTTTTCAAAACTTAATTTTCTTTCAAAAACCAAGTTACAAAATAACCATATGAGATTTAATTGAACAATAAGCAAAGCTAAAAAGAAATTCCCATTTTATGCTCTAATACATACATTAATCAAACTCTCAAATCTTCTAGTTATCAAAAATGGCACAAAACAAGATTAAATAACATGCATATCATTAAAAAAATCCCTACCTCGAGTAAGGAGAGAGAAAGGATAGAGAAAATCAATGCCCAAAATCCTGCAGCGACAAAAATATGAACTCTTTTGATTAAAACAATGCCCTTAATGTGCTCAAGCTTTTGGCCTTAAGCACTATGGGTAAATAATGAATGGAACTAGATGAAATCAAAAGTTTCAAAGAGCCAAAAATGACCAACAGAGTTTTGAGGGAGAAAAATAGATCTAAAAATAGATTTTCATGCACTCAAATCAGTTTTAAAAATTCGGAACATTACGGGCGTGAATACACGTTCGCCAGCAAGAACCCCTGATGGGCGTAGCCCAGGAGGGTCCAACCCATGGCCTAAGAAGGCCCAACCCAACTTTGTCTTAAGCCTCCTAGATGACTATGGTTAAAGCCCAATAATAATAAGAAGCCGATACCAGCCTAGGTCTAGTAATGTTTAGACATCTGTCAAATAGGGAGTTAGCCACGTGGAAAATAGAGATCCTGCAGAGTTATTGAACCCACACATCAGGCATTAAATGAGACTTTCATAGCATTAAATGACCTCTCACGCCAGAATATGCAAAATCACTATAACCGATAGCAACTAGGCTATAGACTTTTGGCCAATGAAACAGTTCATAATAGACAAGGAAATGATTAATAAGGGGTATAGGGAAGCTTTTGAAGTACGTTTTGGTAACAAGTAATATTCTCCCTCAACCCTCAACTTTCACTACTCTCTCTCTTTTTTCACGTCTGTTCCCCCTATCGCGTCATCATGCGTACCTATGCACCTTGAGCTACGTTATAACAACCCCGATCCATAATTAACTACTAATCCATAATTAAGAATGCTAACTAAGTGTTTAGAATGGATTTATGTGTTATTGTGTATTTTGTGTGCTATTTGGCTTTCTATCTGTTACTCGTAGAAATATCTGCTTGGAATTTTGCTTTGATCTGACAATTGAAAGCCTTATCAGCATTCGAAACCGAAATTGATTACATCAATATGTTATTCGGAATTTTTAGAATCATTTGGCAAATTTTATTAAAAATTGATTCAGTTCGATTAATTAAGTTGTGTTTGGCAATCCTAATGTTCTAATTGATGCATTATAGCATCATAACTATATATCTATAAATCTTAAGCTCATTTGAGCTTAAAACTCCTCATTTCTAATTGGAAAGTTCTGAGAGAGAGAAGGACTAAATTAAAGAAAAATTTCAAAGTCTTGCTTGAATCCATCAAGATTAAGCTAGAACAAGAGTAATTCAAGACTCTAGGTAAGCTTTTGGTCATCAATTCTTGTAGATTTTGTGTGTTAATGTTGAACCCATGAAGTTTACATGATCTCTTGCATGTATTTTGTCATAGAAGGCCAAGATAGAGTTGAATCTATACATGTATCTGACTATCATTTTGATCATGAGCTTCATCATCTATGTTGAATTTGGAGCATGAAATGAACATGCATGCATATTTGACCAAGTTTTGTGAGTGAATTCCATGTTTATGAAGTTTTGGAAAGGAATTAGAAAGAGCATTCTTCATGCATGCATAAACATGTTGAGTTTTTCTATGACAAGTTTGATTTTGACCATTCATGTAGAAATTATGGGTAATTAGCACATGCATGTTTGAATCATCACATTTTACCTCTTAAAATCTTGTTGTGAAAAGAGTTTTGGACATGCATGGAGCTTTTGAGCTCAAGTTTGTTAAAAACTTGGGATTTGAGAAAAAGGATTATAAAACTTACATGAATGGGAGTATTGACCCCAATTTTGGTTAAATTAATGAGTTTTGAGCAAAGGGTTTGTAAAGGATCGTGTATTTATGTTTTTGGATAAGTTTTCAAGCTTTAAAGACAAGCCATGCATGAATTTTGCCTTTGAATTTGCATTTGGAAGCTCAAGACTCTGTTTTGACAACCCAGAAAATTTACCGACCGCTCGAGCAAACATTTCGAGCATTTAGTAGTTTTGCAGTCTCTTACAGACCGCTCGAGAGACCACTTGGTAGCTCGAGCGAACCCTTTATTTGTTGTCGGACCACTTGAGCATAGGAGTTGTTGGCTCGAGCGTATTTTTCACTCATCTAGTACTTTTGTAGACAGAGCAATCCGCTCAAGCGACTAAAGGTGCGCTCAAGTGTCAAGGCCAAATTCAACATATTTTAGAAAGACATTTTGTGTTCATATTTTTGTTCCCATCCTTTTCTGAGCGTATTTAGGCATAAATTATGAGTCATTAAGGAGAAATAAGCTAAGAAACAACGTATGTAAGTGAATTAGAAAATATGTGTTGAATTTGAGTATGTGGTTCAATATGAACAAGTTATGTGGCATGGAATGAATAAGAAGTTAAGGGAAAAAAGCTAAGTCAGGTATGGCTATATGAATGAGTAATAATGAGACATGTTTTGTGCTATGCACATTTGTGTTTGTAGGTCAAGATTTGAATACTGACCAACCGTTTTTGAAAGCCCACTGTGAGTAACGTTATCGTAAAGATATGTTCATATGAATTATCTTCCAAATATGATTTGATAAGTTATGATTTCTAAAATTATATTTGTTTACGTGAACGAATGTCCTTTGTTTGAAATCTATTATGGCATCCATAAATAGTCCCAAGTCTGGAGACTGGCGTGTTAATGCAGGTCCATGACATATATGTGATTACGAGATCTCATTAGTTACTTCATTGTGGTGATATGCATTTAATCGGTATCCGAAACCGATTACTCTAATCGGATGACGATGTGATATGTTGTATTAGATGTACCATTATTATGTTCAGATATGAGAAATGATTCTATTATGATCTGTTTTATGACTATGATACGTTTGGAATTAGTTCACTAACCTCTTTACATTAATGTTATTCACTGGGTTTTAGCTCATTGTGTATATATATATATATATGTGTGTGTGTGTGTGTGTGTGTGTGTGTGTGTGTGTGTGTGAGCGTTCTGGAGATTAGGCCTGAAGACTTTTGTCTGGATCTGTGTTCTGTTGTCAGCCAACCATTGTGCCTCACGTGGAGGTTCCTGAAGTGTCGCTTGTTATAAGCTCTAGTTGATTCTATATATAAGATTTTGTTTGTTTTTGTTGGCTATACTAGAAATACTATAGTTAAGTGTGTGGGTATCACATGGGAATGATTTTGGATATGTATATAAAGTTTTAAATATTTTATTTCACATAAGTCTGCACAGCTCATTAGACAATTATATTTTCTGATATTAGCTTCCTCGAGCCCCTTATTCTGTAATTCTGTTCAGAGGCCTTCGGTAATCTTAGGATTACTGGCCGGTTACGACACTAAACCTATAAGGGCAGGTTTGGGTCGTGACAGAGTTGTATCAGAGCACAAGTTATACTACACACATGAGCCCATATGACCTATAGGATGTCCTAGAAAAGAAATAGGGACATTGCATTATCATGTGTGGGTATGTGTAAATTTTTCTGCACATGTTTAATAAGAAAAGGAAAAATGAAAACCATGAGCTTGAACAAAGAAGTTATATGTAAGAACGAATAATTTGACTTTGATATTGAACATGAAACTAATATGAACATGAATATGAAACTTATATGATTTGTAAGAACTATTTGCCTATGTTTACTATTGCCTTTGCTTGCATATAGACAAATGGAAGAAATGAGAAACGTAGATGGATCTGAATCTTCTGATGCTAGACTTAACGGGTTAGAAAGAATGGCTGAAACCTTAACCGAATCTATGAGACAACAGCAACAAAGACAATCACTTTTACCTCATTCGTTGTCTTCGGTATAAGTTGAGTCGATTAATAATGATTTAATAACTCTGACACAGAAATACCATAAGATGAAACCACTGGGATTTCTGGAGGGGTATTGAACCGTTGAAAGCAGAGGGTTAGGTTTTAGAAACTGAGAAAATATTTGAAGTGTTTCCGTATACTGAGACACAAAAAGTTTTGTTAGCAACATTCACACTAAAAGAAGAAGCTAGGAGATGGTGGATGTTAATATGACATGATAATGAAAGTATAACATGGGATAGATTTAAAGAACTCTTCTATGAAAAATATTTTCCCCAATGCATCTGAGATAGGAAGGTATCCAAGTTTGAACAACTTAAGCAGGGTGACATGACTGTGGCTAAATATAAGGCAAAATTTACTAAACTAACCCGATACACACCCCATATGATAAACATTGACTACAAAAAGGCTAGAAAATTTGAAAGTGGGTTTGACCTAGATGTGTTTGACGGAGTTGGTGTTTTAAAATTATCAAAGTATGTAGATGTCCTTGATAAAGCATTGATGTCTGAGGCAAACATAGTAGCCTTGAAAATATTAAAGTCGTCATCATCAACTAAATGGGAGAGTAAGAAACAAAAAGTTAAACTGACCAATAATTTGATGACCTCTGTGAAAGAAAAACCTAAGGCAAGGACTTTTGACAATGTAAGTCGGGGAAGTAATGTGAACAATGGTATACCTATCTGTAAAGAATGTGGGAAACAACATTGGGGCATTTGTCGCCGCCTATCAGGAGCTTGTTTTAGATGTGGACAAAAAGGACACTTGGCTAAATCTTGCCCACAAGCCCATCCGAACAACAATAGGCCGAATGTTAGTATGACTGATTCCACTTCGGTACCAAGAACAAAAGCAATTTCTACTCCTAATGGGAGCAATCTTAGGCAAGGAAGGGTTTACACCCTAGTTCTAGAAAAAGCCTGGAACACTGAGACGACTGACGCATGTACTATTTTAATTATGTGCAAATGTATGTATGAAAATTGATTTAGGAATTCATATAACCTTTGGCATGAGATGAATTGTTAGTATGTTAACTGAACCAACTGAATTATTAGAATCATGAGCCTATGCTTCATGCCCTGATTTTTACTGATGGGTGAAATGTTGTTAGAACTTATGGGATAGAACTCAAATTATTGAATATTTTTGAAACTCTACGGATTTGACAAATTGCATATGCTATGGAAAATGTTTGGACTTGTATATATATGTATACCTTTACTCGGGACGTTAATTGATCCAAATTCAACATACTCTTTGTATCTACTACATTTGTATCTAGACTGAGTAGACTTATGAATCATTGCCTTAACTATTGTATCTGGGGAAACTGTTTTGTGTTCATCCGTACATCGAACTTTTGAATCTATACTAGGAATGTTATTAGATTCTGGACATAAGCATATATATAACTATACCTTTGCTCGAAATGATTTGTTATGCTATTTGTTTTATTAACTAGACCATCGGGACTATGACTGTAACAACCCCGACCTATGATTAATGATAATCCATGCTTAATTATGCTTAACAAGTAATTATGAAGAAATCCTGAGTTAATTACATGTGCATTGCATTATTTTGTGTCTATATCTGTTTAACATAGAAAGATTTGTTCGTGCTTTTATTTCGGTTTGCGAATTGAAGGCCTTATCGGCATTCGATTCAGAGCTTGACTTGACATATGTGCTACTTGGAATTTTTAGGACATTATGGTAGGCTCAATTGAAATTCGATTTGGAACGATTAAATTGGATTAATTTATTACCCATTTGATTAGTTTTAATAGACCAACATTAAGGAAGCCTATATAAGGCTCCATATAAGCCCCACTCAACTCTTTTTATTCATTGTCAAACATATTTGAGCTATCACACACACACAAACGTCTGACGGAGGAATGGGGCAAGAGAGGAAGTTGGATTCAAGAAGGTTTTGGCTTGGAAACTTAAGGAATTGGTGGTGTTGAACAAGACTTCTTAAGAATCAAAAGGATTAAGACTTCTGGGTAAGAATTCAATCTTGCAACCTTGAGATTGAACTACATAGTCCAAGAAACCAAAGAATTAAGCTATATGATGCTAGAATTGAGTTTGAATGAAAGAAAATAGGTCATACCATGCATGCATGTCCGTTTCTTCACAAATTGAGCATGATTTCCAAGAATTCCCTCATGCATGTCTGGAATTCACTTTGATTGTGGGAAAATATCAAGCTTCATGTTGTTTTGTAACATTTGATTATGTTTTGAAAAGATTGAGTTTAAAGGAATTCATGCATGTCTTGTTTATGGATCATTCATGAATTTTAAGTTGAATTTTGCACAATTAGCAAGCCATTGGGCCTTGATTTCTTGTAATGATCTTTAATTCTTGATGTTTTAAGAGTTTCCATGTATTTTCTCAAGTTTTGGCCCAGAAAAATGAAGTTTTGGTGCTAAAAGATTAAGTCTTGAACTTGGAGATCAAATCTGGAAATTCTAGAATTTGCATCTACGCTCGAGCGTAGGAGTTCACGCTTGAGCAACCACTCTGGGTGCGTGTACTTCCGCTCGAGCGACTGGAAGCCCGCTCGAGCGTGAATTGCATGTTCCCAGAAGTTCATATGTTTTGCAGTACGCTCGAGCAATAGAATTCACGCTCGAGCGAGAATCTGAGTCTCACGCTCGAGCGGGGATCGAGTGTCTGTCAAGCGTAAAAAACAAGCAACCAGTACTTTTTCAAAGTTTTCAGACCGCTCGAGCGAGGGAAGTTACGCTCGAGCGAACCTTTGTATTTTGCATGTCCGCTCGAGCAAGAAAAGCCACGCTCGAGCATGGACCTTGTTTTCAGCAAATTTTAAAAAATGATTTCAAGTGCATTTTTGCATCCTCATTCCATCCTGGGCATTCCTAGGCCATGATTAAGACACCATAATGAATATAATGAGGTAGAAACACACCAAAACAAGAAAGGACTAAGTTATCATTTCCGAGTGTGTAATTCAGTATACGTTCGTTCTGTAACTGTGTAGGTCACGCACCTCAAGGAAGTTGAATTGTCCACTTGCAGCAGTTGTTATCTGTGAGTAATAACTTAGTAAAGCTATGTTCAACTTTATGTATTTTTTGTATACGAAATAAGATCTGCTGAAAGTAATGCCATGCTTTATACTATGAATGATTGTCCAACAATAGCAAACATTGATGATATTATGCCATGATTCAAGTATGTTACAAGTGATATTATGCTATGATTCAAGTATGCTACAAGTTCCCGATATCGGAGCTTCCTTATGGAACTGACAAGTTATCTATACCCGGCTGGAGGTTCCTAAGTGGAACTGACAAGTTTACAAGTTTCCAGTCCGGAGGTTTCTTTATGGGACTGACAAGTTATCCTTACTCGGCCGAAGGTTCTTTTATAGAACTGACAAGAATGATTTAAACCACTCTATATGAGATCTATCAGCACTAACGGATGTAATACGCAAGATTAAGCATGAACTCTGATTTTTGTATACATGCTCAGAGCGAGAATACAAATTTGAATTTCAACTTCAGCTATAGTTATGGGACATCATTCATTTGCCCCTTTACTTTGTTGTTATTCACTGGGCCTCCGCTCACTAGTTATTTATTATGTATGTAGGTGAGCAGGCTCGTGATCAGGCCTAAGCTGCCACCTGGAGTTTTAGTGTCAGCCAGTTATTATGCCTCTCGTAGAGGTTCCTTTTTGAGATAACCAAGTCATGTTTTGTGGTTGTGTCAATATAGATGTATAAGACTGTTTCTTTTGTTTTATGAACAAGTTCTCCTTTTGTATGTACTTGATAATGACGTGTAAATACTGTACCTACGACGTCACTCATATGTTCATAAAGTTTAAGATTTTCAGTTCCATGTGTGTCTGCACAGCTCGATGGACTTTGTATATTTCTTTATGTAATTACTCCCGCAGCCCCTAATCTCAAGTCAAGTTTTAAGAGGCCTTTGGTAATCCAAGGATTACTGGCCGGTTACGACGCTAAACCTTTGAGGGCAGGTTTGGGTCGTAACAATGACTCTATGATTGTGTGACTTGTTTGAACACCCCAGATAGTAAACCTATGCTTTTTTGACTGTATGACTGAATTGGGACTTCAATATAACAAACTCGTCATTTTGAGCCACCAAAGAACTTTGTATGATACGTTGTTGTGAGCCGGATGGAACCGATGCTTGCAGCATTGACTGAAGCTATGATATAACAATAGAGGGAACAACCTCTACCCCCTCCGCCTTTGCCAGTTCAAGCTGAACCAGATAATAATGACATAATCAATTTGACTCAGAAATTTACGAAGATGAAGCCACCGACCTTCTTGGGTGGCATAGAACTATTAAAGGCAGAAACCTGGCTGCTAGAGATGGAAAAGTTATTCGAAGTATTCCCTTGCTCTGCGACCTAGAAAGTGCTCTTAGCCACCTATACCTTAAAGGATGAAGCCTGAAGATGGTGGCTGTTAGTTCGAAATAACAACAGAGACATGACATGGGCACAATTCAATGAGATATTCTACAACAAGTATTTTCCCCAATGTTTCAAGGATCGGAAGGTGTTAGAGTTTCAAGAACTTAAGCAAGGTAGGATATCGGTAGCTGAGTATGAAGCCAAATTTACTGAACTAGATCGGTTTGCTCCACATATGGTGGATACTGACTACAAGAAAGCACAAAAATTTGAGGGCGGACAGGATCTAGAAGTGTTTGACCGAGTAGGCGTTTTGAAATTGCCTACCTATGTGGAAGTTCTGGACAGAGCAATAATGGCTGAGGCCACAATAGCAGCAATGAAACAAGCTAAAACACCAATAACGGAATAGAAAAGCAAAAGGCTTGGATCTAATTTTCGAAAGGGTCGTTCCTTTTTCATGAACAAAAAGAAAAATACTGGATCTTCGAGCTCAAGCCAAAGTGACGGATCTATACCGGTCTGTTCAAAATGTGGAAGGAGGCACAAAGGCATGTATCAACGTGCTTCGGGTTCATGTTTCTGATGTGGCAAAACCAGTCACATAATTAGAGACTGTCTAATGAGATTTGACAATGTTAACTACCCAGCAGCAAGTTCAGTCAGATCTGCTCCTATAACAAGGGCCAATACTAGAACAATTGCCAGAGGTAATGCTGGAAATGAGACACTAAGGCAAGGAAGAGTGTTTGCACTCGTGCCTAGAGATGTACAGAATACCGAAATAGTGGTGTCAGGTATAATCCATATCTGTGCTCAGAATGCCTATGTACTAATTGATTCTGGTTCTACGCATTCATTTGTCTCGCATGCTTTTTCTCAAAAATTAACTAGACCGATAGAGCCTGTGAAATGTTTGCTATTTGTGTCTACACCATCTAGGAGTTCTCTGATATGTGCTTATGTTTATCCGGCATGTGATGTTATAATTGGTGATGTGACATTATATGTGGACTTGCTACCTTTGAGCATTGATCATTTTGATTGTATTTTGGGTATGGATTGGCTGACTAAATATTGTGCTACTATTGATTGTGTGAACAAAATCGTCATGTTTAAACCACCTGGTATGCCTGAATTTACTTTCACTGGGAATGGGGTAGTTCCTCCACCATACTTGATTTTCTTCATGAAAGCCAAGAAATTGTTAAGAAAAGTTTGTCGAGGCTAATTGTGTTGTGCATTGACTGAATCCTTAGATAGTACCAGTGTAGAAACCATTACTGTGGTTAGTGACTTTCCTGATGTGTTTCCCAATGATTTACCCGGGGACTTAATTGATAGGGAAATTGAATTTACTATTGAAGTAACACCTGGAACTCAACCTATCTCCAAGACTCCTTATAGGATGTCGACTACAGAATTGAAAGAGTTAAAGGTCCAACTCGAAGAACTCTTAGACAAAAATTTTATCCACTCGAGTACCTCACCTTGGGGTGCTCCAGTGTTGTTTGTTAAAAAGAAAGATGGATCTTTGAGGCTATGTATTGACTACCGTGAGTTGAACAAAGTAACCGTCAATAACAAGTACCCACTGCCCCGAATTAATGACCTGTTTGATCAACTTCAGGGAGCCCAAGTGTTTTCTAAGATTGACCTTAGATTAGGGTATCACCAGTTGAGGGTCAAGGCAGAAGACGTGGAGAAGACCGCATTCAGAACTAGATACGGGCATTATGAATTCCTAGTCATGCCGTTTGGGGTAACCAATGCACCTACTGCCTTTATGGACCTTATGAATAGAGTGTTCAAACAATTTCTGGATGAATTTATTGTTGTCTTTATTGATGATATATTGATCTACTCAAAAAGCAGGGAAGAACATGAGAGTCATTTGAGAACTGCCTTATAGATTCTGAGAGAAAATAAATTATATGCAAAACTATCCAAATGTGAATTCTGGATGGACTGCGTAGCCTTTTTGGGCCATGTAATCAACCGGGATGGTATATCGGTGGACCCACAGAAAATTGAAGCCATTGTTGGCTGGCTAAGACCAACCAATGTGTCCAAAGTTAGAAGCTTTCTGGGGCTTGTTGGTTACTACAGAAGATTTGTGAAAGATTTTTTGAAACTTGCCATGCCATTGACACAGTTGACACAGAAAAATGTACCATTTGATTGGAATAACCAACGAGAGATAGCCTTCCAAGAACTGAAGACGAGATTAGTAACTACACCGATTTTGACTCTGCCCAATGGTACAGATGGGTTCCAAATTTACAGTGATGCATCCTACAAAGGTTTGGGCTGTGTATTAATGCAAAATGGTAAGGTGATTGCCTATGCTTCTCGGCAACTCCGTCCTCATGAAAAGAATTACCCGACTCATGATCTCGAACTGGCAGCTGTGGTGTTTGCTTTGAAAATCTGTCGTCACTACTTGTATGGAGTAACTTGTGAAGTGTATACTGACCATAAAAGTTTGAAATATTTCTTCACCCAAAAAGAATTGAACATGAGACAGAGAAGATGGTTAGAGCTAATCAGATGCCTTGAGCCGAAAGTCAATGGGAAGTCTGTCATGTTTGCTTACCGGTCAGAGAGAATTGTTGTATGACCTGGAAAAGAATGAGATTGAGGTTGTGATGCATGAACAAGGTGGAATTTTAGCTGCTATTTTAGCTCAGCCTGCAATCATTGAAGAAGTTAAGGAGAAGCAACCGCAAGATGAATTTCTGAAAAAGATCATGGATGAGATCGACTCAAAGCCAAGGCCCAGATTTATACTTGAGAACAATGTACTGAAATTTCAGATCGCCTTTGTGTACCAAATTGTTGTGACTTGAGAAAACGTGTTACGTCTGAAGCTCACAATTCGAAATTTGCCATGCATCCAGAGAACACGAAGATGCATTATGATTTGAGACAGAATTTTTGGTGGCCTGGAATGAAAAAGTGCATTGCAGATTTTGTAGCTAGATGTTTACATTGCCAACAAATTAAAGCAGAACATCAGCTACCTGCTGGTTTGCTACAACTACTTCCAATACCGGAATGGAAATGAGAGCACATTACCATGGACTTCATTGTGGGATTGCCTCGCTCTTCCCGAGGTATGGATTCTATTTAGGTCATTGTGGATCGTTTGACTAAGTCTGCCCATTTTCTACCTGTTAAATCTATTTACAATGCTGACAAATTGGCCAATATTTACATAAATGAGATTGTGAGATTACATGGGGTGCCAGTATCTATTGTATCTAACAGGGATTCAAAGTTTGTGTCAAGATTTTGGCAGAGTTTGTAACAGGCTTTGGGGACAGAACTGAGGTTGGGTAGCACCTATCACCTACAGACATATGGTTAAACTGAACGAACCAATCAAACCTTAGAGGATATGCTTAGGATGTGTGTGTTGGACTTCCAAGGGAATTGGGGACCTACCTTCCTTTAGCCGAGTTTGTATACAATAACAGTTACCATTCAAGGATAGGAATGGCTCCTTATGAAGCTCTATATGGAAAGAAATGTCGTTCTCCTATCTGTTGGGCTGAAGTAGGTGATAGACTATTGTTGGGACCAAAACTTGTACAAGAAACAACTGAGAATGTGAAATTAATCCAACAGAAGTTGAAAACTGCATGAAGCCGCCAAAAGAGCTATGCAGATGTCCGAAGGCGAGATAAAGAATACGAAGTCGAGGACCATGTGTTCATTAAAGTGACTCAAATGAAAGGGCAAACGTAGTTTGGAGTGAAAGGCAAGTTGGCACCGAGATACATCAGACCATACGAAATTCTTGAAAGGATATCGAGTAGCCTTACCTCCGGTTACGGAGCATATGCACAATGTTTTTCACATATCTATGCTTCGAGAGTATTTAAGAGATCCACTACATGTGATTGAGCCGACTCATGTACTTCTAAAAGATGATTATATATACAAGGAGAGGCCAATGCAAATTGTGAATCGTCGAATCAAAATATTGAGAAACAAAGAAATCCCGTTGGTGAAGGTCGACTGGCAGAATCATGGAGGAACTTATGCAACTTGGGAAACAAAAGAAGATGTGATGAAAAGATACCCTGAATTGTTTCCTTTGGACCCGGTGTTCTTCTAGAATGAAGGTAACTCGAGTTTGGAGGACCAAACTCTTTAAGGGGGGAAGACTGTAACAACCCCGACCTTTGATTAACGATAATCCATGCTTAATTATGCTTAATAAGTAATTATGAAGAAATCCTGAGTTAATTACATGTGCATTGCATTATTTTGTGTCTATATCTGTTTAATATAGAAAGATCTGTTCGTGCTTTTATTTCGATCTGCGAATTGAAGGCCCTATCGGCATTCAATTTAGAGCTTGACTTGACATATGTGCTACTTGAAATTTTTAGGACATTATGGTAGGCTCAATTGAAATTCGATTCGGAACGATTAAATTGGATTAATTTATTACCCATTTGACTAGTTTTAATAGACCAACATTAAAGAAGTCTATATAAGGCTCCATATAAGCCCCACTCAACTCTTTTTATTCATTGTCAAACATATTTGAGCTATCACACACACACAAACGTCTGACAGAGGAAGGGAGCAAGAGAGGGAGTTGGATTCTAAGGTTTTGGCTTGGAAACTTAAGGAATTGGTGGTGTTGAACAAGACTTCTTAAGAATCAAAAGGATTAAGACTTCTAGGTAAGAATTCAATCTTGCAACCTTGAGATTAAACTACATAGTCCAAGAAACCAAAGACTTAAGCTATATGATGCTAGATTTGAGTTGAATGAAGAAAATGGGTCATACCATGTATGCATGTCCATTTCTTCACAAATTGAGCATGATTTCCAAGAATCCCTCATGCATGTCTTGAATTCACTTTGATTGTGGGAAAATATCAAGCTTTATGTTGTTTTGTAACATTTGATCATGTTTTGAAAAGATTGAATTTAAAGGAATTCATGCATGTCTTGTTCATGGATCATTCATGAATTTTAAGTTGAATTTTGCACAATTAGCAAGCCATTGGGCCTTGATTTCTTGGAATGATCTTTAATTCTTGATGTTTTAAAAGTTTCCATGTATTTTCTCAATTTGGCCCAGAAAAATCAAGTTTTGGTGCTTAAAGATTAAGTTTTGACCTTGGAGATCAAATTAGAAATTCCAGAATTTGCATCTACGCTCGAGCGTAGGAGTTCACACTCGAGCGACCACTCTGGGTGCGTGTACTTCCGTTTGAGAGACCTGAAGCCCGCTCGAGCGTGAATTGCATGTTCCCAGAAGTTCATATGTTTTGCAGTACGCTCGAGCAATAGAATTCACGCTCGAGCGAGAATCTGAGTCTTACGCTCGAGCGAGGATCGAGCGTGCGTTGAGCGTGAAAAACAAGCAACTAGTACTTTTTCAAAGTTTTTAGACCGCTCGAGTGAGGGAAGTTACGCTCGAGCGAACCCTTGTATTTTGTATGTTCGCTCGAGCGAGGAAAGCACGCTCGAGCGGCCTGGACCCTATTTCAACAAGTTTTGAAAAATAATTTCAAGTGCATTTTTGCATCCTCATTCCATCCTAGGCATTCCTAGGCCATGATTAAGACACCATAATGAGGATAATGAGGTAAAACACATCAAAACAAGAAAGGACTAAGTTATCATTTCTGGGTGTGTAATTCAGTATAAGTTCGTCTGTAACTGTGTAGGTCACGCACCTCAAGGAAGTTGAATTGTCCACTTGCAGTAGTTGTTATCTGTGAGTAATAACTTAGTAAAACTATGTTCAACTTTATGTATTTTCTGTATACAAAATAAGATCTGCTGAAAGTGATGCCATGCTTTATACTATGAATGATTGTCCAACAATAGCAAACATTGATGATATTATGCCATGATTCAAGTATGTTACAAGTGATATTATGCTATGATTCAAGTATGCTACAAGTTCCCGGTACTGGAGCTTCCTTATGGAACTGACAAGTTATCTATACTCGACTGGAGGTTCCTAAGTGGAACTGACAAGTTTACAAGTTCCCAGTCCAGAGGTTTCTTTATGGGACTGACAAGTTATCCTTACCCGACCGGAGGTTCTTCTATAGAACTAACAAGAATGATTTAAGCCACTCTGTATGAGATCTATCAGCACTAACGGATGTAATACGCAAGATTAAGCATGAACTCTGATTTTTGTATACATGCTCAGAACGAGAATACGAATGTGAATTTCCACTTCAGCTACAGTTGTGGGACATCATTCATTTACCTCTTTACTTTGTTATTATTCATTGGGCCTTCGCTCACTAGTTATTTATTATGTATGTAGGTGAGCAGGCTCCTGATCAGGCCTAAGCTGCCGCCTGGAGTTTTGGTGTCAGCCAGCTGTTGTGCCTTCCGTAGAGGTTCCATTTTTAGATAACAAAGTCATGTTTTTGTGGCTGTGTCAATATAGATGTATAAGACTATTTCTTTTGTTTTATGAACAAGTTCTCCGTTTGTATGTACTTGATAGTGACATGTAAATACTGTACCTATGACGTCACTCGTATGTTTATAAAGTTTAAGGCTCTGTTTGTTTATGTTTTCAAACTAGTTTTCTACACCAGAGTTTGAATATGATGTTTGTTTAGTGTTTTAGAATCACGTTTCGAAAGCTCTGCGGAGAGCTCTATCTCAACCGCGCTTTTCAGAATTTTTTTTTGAAAATTTTGCCTGACGGGACGTCCGGCCGGTCGTCTGGCCGGTTGACCAGAATAGTGATTTTTTTTTTTTTGCAATTGATATGTTAATTTTTATATAATCGAAAAGACATTTTCTGAAATTTTTAAAATTTTTTATGTGCTTTAAATAATTTTGAGTTGTATGTTTAGTTATGAGTTGTAAATTTTTGTATCAAATTCAAATGTCACATCAACAATTCCCCATCAAATCAAAACTCTTTTCAAAACTCTTTACCAAACAAATTTTCTACACTCAAATCATAATTCCAAACCCCACAAACTCAAAATACAACTCATACTCTCAAATCATAATTACAAAACACAACCAAACGCAGGCTAAGATTTTCAGTTCCATGTATGTCTACACAGCTCGATGGACTTTGTATATTTTTTTATGTAATTACTCCCGCAGCCCCTAATCTCAAGTCAAGTTTTAAGAGGCTTTTGGTAATCCAAGGATTACTAGCCGGTTACGACGTTAAACCTTTGAGGGCAGGTTTGGGTCGTGACAATGACTCTATGATTGTGTGACTTGTTTGAACACCCCAGATAGTAAACCGATGCTTTTGTGACTGTATGACTGAATTAGGACTTCAGTATAACAAACTCGCCATTTTGAGCCACCAAAGAACTTTGTATGATACGTCGTTGTGTACCGTATATCTACGAGAAAGACTTATTTGGAAATTGTTATATGGACTAAAATACATGACTCTGATATGATTTTGAGAACTGATGAACTTAGAACAACTGTGGAACTATTGATTATGCACCTAAGCGAATGGAGTATGAACTATAGAACCAAATGTACTTCATTTGAAAATGATGGGGATAGAACGTTTATCCGGTCTAATCTGATAGAACTTTGGTTTGATGAGACCTTTGTTTGAACTAATAGAACTTTTGTTTGATGACCCACCCTCTGAACTTTTGTTTGACCTGACCGGATGGAACTTTCAGCTGATGTGACTTGATAGGACCTTTGTTTGATTTGATATGAGGAGATCTTTACTTAATTTGAGAACTATTATCTGATTAAATTACATTTATGGGGGATTATGAATTGCTTATAATTAAATGATCAGGTTGTGTTGCTAAAGGAACTAATCGATTGAGAACTTAAATCAATTTTGAACACCTACGAAGGATGTGAACTGTCAATAATAGACTATGTGATTATAAAAAGCTTTTAACCATATGCCTATAATTGATTGGGAACACACGTGAATGGGATTATAGGATTTTGTAATTTATGCTCTGGGAATATGGAAATACTTTATATATGACATGTGATTAATTGCTCCAGTATTACGGTTACTACCAAGAGATTGTTTGAATAAGAGAATGATCGTTTTTGTATTACTGTACTTAAAATTTGGTGTTATAGTGTTGACAATAGACTAGTTTGATTGTAAACCCTGATTACTTGGAAGTATATGAAATCAGTATGTTCTATGAATGACTTTGAATAATTGTGATGGATTGCTGAATCGACTACCGAATTGAACAATGAACTGTTGAATAACTGTGAAACGAATCAAGTCTCTGTAACAAGCTGAATGGGAAGGAAACCACTTACGAAAATGGAAAATGGTGTAAACCTAAGACATTTTATCAACATCTGATTTTTGTGGTAACTCAAGTTTGGAGGACCAAACTTCTTAAGGTGGGGAGACTGTAACAACCTTGATCTATAATTAACTACTAATCCCTAATTAAGAATGCTAACTAAGTGTTTAGAATGGAATTATGTGTTATTGTGTATTCTGTGTGCCATTTGGCTTTCTATCTGTTACTTGTAGAAATATCTGCCTGGAATTCTACTTTGATCTGACAATTGATAGCCTTATCAGCATCCGAAACTGAAATTGGTTACATCAATATGGTATTCGGAATTTTTAGAATTGTTTGGCAAATTTTATTAAAAATTGATTCAGTTCGATTAATTAAGTTGTGTTTGGCAAGCCTAATGTTCTAATTAATGCATTATAGCATCATAACTATATATCTATGAATCTTAAGCTCATTTGAGCTCAAAACTCCTCATTTCTAAGTGGAAAGTTCTGAGAGAGAGAGCCTTGTAAAGAGAGAGAGAGAGAGAGAGAGAGAAAGAGAGAGCTCTTATTCTAGAGAGAGAGAGAGAAGGAATAAATTAAAGAAAAATTTCAAAGTCTTGCCTAAATCCATCAAGATTAAGCTAGAACAAGAGTAATTCAAGACTCTAGGTAAGCTTTTGGTCATCAATTCTTGCAGATTTTGTGTTTTAATGTTGAACCCATGGAGTTAACATGATCTTTTGCATGTATTTTGTTATAGAAGACCAAGATAGAGTTGAATCTATACATGTATCTAACTATCATTTTGATCATGAGCTTCATCATCTATGTTGAATTTGAAGCATGAAATGAACATGCATGCATATTTGACCAAGTTTTGTGAGTGAATTCCATGTTTATGAAGTTTTGGAAAGGAATTAGAAAGAGAATTCTTCATGCATGGATAAACATGTTGAGTTTTTCTATAACAAGTTTGATTTTGACCATTCATGTAGAAATTATGGGTAATTGGTACATGCATGTTTGAATCATCACATTTTACCTTTTAAAATCATGTTGTGAAAAGAGTTTTGGACATGCATGGAGCTTTTGAGCTTAAGTTCGTTAAAAACATGAGATTTGAGAAAAAGGTTTATAAAACTTACATGAATGGGAGTTTTGAGCCCAATTTTGGTTAAATTAATGAGTT
Organism: Camellia japonica; assembly: GCA_030407325.1. NCBI lineage: Eukaryota > Viridiplantae > Streptophyta > Magnoliopsida > Ericales > Theaceae > Camellia > Camellia japonica. The sequence continues at coordinate 120,024,232 of JAPPVO010000007.1, forward strand.
TTGAGCAAAGGGTTTGTAAAGGATCCTGTATTCATGTTTTTGGATAAGTTTTCAAGCTTTAAAGACAAGCCATGCATGAATTTTGCCTTTGAATTTGCATTTGAAAGCTCAAGACTCTGTTTTGACAACCTAGAAAATTTGCCAACCGCTCAAGCAAACATTTCGAGCATCCAGTAGTTTTGCAGTCTCTTACAGACCGCTCGAGCAACCACTTAGTGGCTCGAGCGAACCCTTTGTTTGTTGTCGGACAGCTCGAGTGTAGGAGTTCTTGGCTCGAGCATATTTTTCACCTATCTAGTACTTTTGCAAACAAAGCGGTTCGCTTGAGCGACCAAAAGTGCGCTCGAGCGGCAAGGCCAAATTCAGTATATTTTAAAAAGACATTATGTATTCATATTTTTGTTGCCATCCTTTTTTGAGCATATTTAGGCATGAATTATGAGTCATTAAGGAGTAATAAGCTAAGAAACAACGTACGTAAGTGAATTAGAAAATATGTGTTGAATCCGAGTATGTGGTTCAATATGAACAAGTTATGTGACATGGAATGAATAAGAAGTTAAAGGACGAAAGCTAAGCCATGTATGACTATATGAATGAGTAATAATGAGACATGTTTTGTGCTATGTACATTTGTGTTTGTCGGTCAAGATTCGAAGACTGACCAACTGTTTCTGGAAACTCACTGTGAGTCATGTTATTGTAAAGATATGTTCATGTGAATTATGTTCCAAATGTGATTTGATAAGTTATGATTTCTCAAAATTATATTTGTTTACATGAACGAATGTCTTGTGTTTGAAATCTATTATGGCATCCATAGATAGTCCCAAGTCATAGGGGACGACATGTTAATGCGGGTGCATGACATATATGTGGTTACGAGATCTCGTTAGCCACTTCACTGTGGTGATATGTGTTTAATCGGTGTCCGAAATTGATTACTCTAGTCGGATGACGATGTGATATGTTTTATTGGATGTACCATTATTATGTTTAGATATGAGAAATGATTCTGTTATGATTTGTTTTATGACTATGATACATTCGGAATTCGTTCATTAACCTCTTTACATTAATGTTATTCACTGGGCTTTAGCTCATTGTGTATATATATATATATGTATATGTGAGCGTTCTGGAGATCAGGCCTGAAGACTTTTGTCTGGATCTATGTTCTATTGTCAGCCAACCATTGTACCTCACATGGAGGTTCCTGAAGTGTCGCGTGTTATAAGCTCCAGTTGATTCTGTATATAAGATTTTGTTTGTTTTTGTTGGCTATACTTAAGATGCTATAGTTAAGTGTGTGGGTATAACGTGAGAATGATTTTGGATATGTATATAAAGTTTTAAATATTCTGTTTCACATAAGTTTGCACAGTTCATTGGACAATTATATTTTTTGATATTAGCTTTCGCTAGCCCCTTATTCTGTAATTCTATTTCAGAGGCCTTCGGTAATCTTAGGATTACTGGTCGGTTACGACGCAAAACTTATAGGGGCGAGTTTGGGTCGTAACACCCATGCACTATCAAAGCTGTCAAGTCAACTTGCCCGATCGATCATTTGGTCGGTCAGCCGCCTAGTCGGTTGCTTGCCCTCACGGATGGCTTGACGGTTGGTCACCTTGCCAATCGGCCGCCCTCATGATCATCCACCTGACGGTTGGCCACCTTGTCGGTCGGCCGCCTGATCGGTCGGCCACCTCACGGTCGGTTACCTTGTTGGTCGACCATCCATTACCTCGCTCTCACTCGTTCAGTAAGACCTTTCGGTTGGCGACCTCATGGTCACCCCGCCAGGTGGTCGCCTTTTCAGTCAGTCACTTCCGATCGGTCACCTTGTTAGTGTGCTGCCTGGCTGGTCACTTTGCCAATCGGCCGCCTCGACGATCTTCCACTCTCGATCAACCTCGCCTGCCCACCCCTCTACTTATTTGGTCCCTTATTTTCAGGGCTTGTGGGAGTACCTTCACCTTTTTTATTCCTTTCTTTGGACTAAAGCTGCACTTGGGAATGAAGGAGTACTGATAGGCATAGTCCAAGAGGTCCTAGCCCATGGCCCAGGAAGGCCCAATCCACATTTGTCCGAAGTCTTCTAGACAATCGGATGGTTAAAGCCCAATAGTAATGAAAAGCCGATATCGGCCCAGGTCTAGTAACGTTTAGACATCTGTCAAATAGAGAGTCAACCATGTGGCAGACAGAGATCCTGCAGAGTTATTGAACTCATACGTCAGGCATTAAATGAGGTTGTCATAGCATTAAATGCAGCAGGACCTCTCACACCGGAATATGCAAAATCACCGTGACCGATGGCAACTAGGCTATAGACTTTCAACCAATGAGATAACCCAGAATAGACAAGTAAATGATTAAGAAGGGGTACAAGGAAGCTTCTGAAGTACGTTTTGGTAACAAGTAATATTCTCTCTTAACTCTCAACTTTCACTATTCTCTTCTTTTCGACCACTTCTTATCTAACTTAACCGTCGGAGAATCCACAGGGAGAAACCAACCCAGTCTTGGTACCTTCCCACTAGAGCTTTTGTAGGCGCGCATCAAGAAAACAAAGGCCAACAAACTCGTGGAGCACGTGGATCAATCCGACCCATCCCTCGCAGGCCATATTGAATTATCAAACCCCACATTTGCGGGCGCGACCAAGAAAGTAGACAACACTATTTGTAAATCTTAAGGACTGTTTAGTTTCATAACTCAGGATTCACATTTTTTAAAATTGAAAATTTTATTTTCTTGTTTTTTTATTTTCACTGATTTTTTTTAATATTCTAAGCAAAATACACTCAAAAAGTATAATATTTGTGAAAAAAATCTTTACAAAAATCATTAAATAGCAAAAATACAAAAAAAAAAAATGAAAATTCAGTACATTTTTCGTATTCTTGTGTATTTATTGATTTTTTTAATAAATATTTTACTTTTTAAATACATCTAAGTAAGATGCATCTAAAAAGGTATAAAAATAATTATTCAAAGTTTAAAAATATTCACTAAAAATTAAAAAAAAATATAAAAAATAAAAAAAACTTTAAAAAAAAATTGAATTCAAAAAATTAAAACTAAGGCCTCGTTTGGGAACAGGCTTTTTTAGTAACTTTTTGACTTTTTGGCTAAAACGTGATGTAAAAAAAATTAGTATGTTTGGGATGACTTTTTGACTTTTTACGAAAAGATGTGCAAAAAATAGAGAGAAAATGAAATCTTTGACTTTTTAATATGAATTGTTAACTTTTTAATTTTTTTAATAATTTTTTGACTTTTTAATTAAAATAACCGCTTGGCAAACGAGACCTAAATGAAGCGAATGACAACCTGTGTATAGCTCAAATAAATGGGGTAACAATGCTACAGACCCCCGGTACGGACGACCCCCACCGACCCCCAGTGCCACGTGTCAGCTTGAGATTGGCTGGAAACAAAAAAAAAAAAAAAAAGAAAAATTGTTTTTTTTGGGCCAATAACGGACGACCCAGCACCCAGCTGGGGTCCAAGTCATTTTTCTAAATGGGGTAGGAATAGACGCAACAAGTGAAATGTTTAAACAGATAAAGTAAAAAAAGTCGACTCTTAACCCGGATTATTATAAAAATTATTTTAAAAAATTGCAAAACCGAAAAGAGTATTTGGTTTGGTTTTTAAAAACAATTTAAAAAAACAAACAATCATTATTGAAAAAATAATAATAAATAAATAACACTCATTATTTTCAAATAGATTTACATTTTTTAGGGTAAAAATAATTTTTAAAAATTAAAAAAATGATTTTAGTGTATTTATTTTTATCAAATTAATTTACTTTTTTTAAAAAACTAATTCTAAAATTAAAAATGATCTTTTCAAATTCAATTCAAAGCGTAGAGAAATTTAACCAAATTAGCCCAGTCACAATTTCCATTCTAAATCACTTGCCGGAAAATGATTTGTCCCCCTAAAAAGGCTCCCCCTAATCCTCCTAATGCTCAAAATGATATCGTTTTGGGCATTTTTTTTTTAGCCTTGGTTTGAAATTTAGGGGGATTAGGGGGCCAAAAATTAGGGGATGTAGCACAGCCCATCACTTGCCCGAACACAAAATTCAAGTTTATTTCAAAAAAATTCAGATAAGTTTGGTTTGCCTTAATTCAATATAAAAAATGTCTTTGATTTCGATTTTTTTATTTTTTAAGAGGGTGTAAAAAATGTCTTTAATTGAGCATAGTGTTATATGTATCAAACAATAGAATTGATTTATATTATAATATGTGACATTTATTTATAAATTTCTCTTTATTCACTTATGTTTTATTATAGTTATTTGGGATATGCTATAAGTACACTTTTTGACTTTTTAGTTAAAAAAGTAGAAAAAAAAAATGTATATTTAGGATAACTTTTTTACGTTTTTACGAAAAGATGTGTAATAAAATACTGTAATAAAATTAAAATGACGATTTTACCCTTTTGACTTTTTGACTTTTTAGTAATTGAATTCAAAGGGTAAAATAATAATTTTACCCTAATGGCTTCCCCAACAAGCTACCCTTGAATAGTATAGACTTTTTAGTTTTTTTAATAATTTTTTGACTTTTATAGTTTATCTCAAACAAGGCCTAAAAAGCCAAAAAGTTACTAAATTAGCCAAAAAGTCAACAACTCATACCAAAAAGTCAAAGATTCTATTTTCTTTCTACTTTTTGCACATCTTTTCGTAAAAAGCCAAAAAGTTATCCCAAACATACTAGTTTTTTTTAGCTCATATTTTAGCCACATAGCCAAAAAGTTACTAAATTAGCCTGTTCCCAAACGAGGCCTAGTACAAATTATTTTTTTATATTTCAATAAGTCCTATGAGTAACATAGTTATCAAAATACCCTTAATAATAATAGGGTGAAGCATGCATTAATGTTCACATTGACAGTGTTAATGTTTCGTGATGTGAATATTTATATGTTATATTATAAAATATGAATGCTCAAATTACCAAATTGCTAATACTTAAAAAAATATTTGTAAAGATAAAATTAATCCTAGAATACTTTAAATATGATAATTAAAATTTAGTGGATCAAATATTCAAATAATAAGATTTATTAAAATATAAAAATATATTATACACTAATTAAAATGCAAATACTTAAAAGACGATTTCTTAATAAATTCTCCTTATAATAGTGATTTGATCTAACGGTAAGAAAATAATAACTATTCAATATTATTTTATATTTATCAAATGGATCCTGCTAAAGACAAACTCTCAATAGGTAAAAGAAAATATCAAAAAAGTTAAAATTTCAAAAAGCTTTAAACATTTATATATATATTTTTTACACATTTATAAACATTAACGTTCAATAAGCTGTCATTTACATTTTTCTTATATATATATATATATATATTATTGATAGGATTCAACTTGTTCGAATTAGGATAGTTTGTTGGCTACTATAATTTTTAAGACAAAATTTACTTAGGAATGCGCAAGATTACTTTTCTATCAGCCTCACTACATTAAAATTGACATTATTATAATAAATTGCTACATATAGTGATGATACACTATTAATAGGTTATACAACATTTTGTCGTGATTGGACATCCTGTCGATCATCCAAACGGACATCCTGCCGGATGACCGGTTGTTATACCATTTTTTCATTTTGGAATATGAAATACAATATTTTATCATTTATTACCGGACATTCGGCCAGATGATCTAATGTGCACCATTTTTGTTTTTTTGTGTGTTTTTTTTTTTTTTTGAGGAATATGACAAGAACCTTCTAGAAGTGGTTTAGGCATGATTGTTTGCAGGAAAAAGATTTGTGCCTCGAATTTCTTTCCCCCGTATGCCCCGAATGCCCAAAACGACGTCGTTTTAGGCATTCTATTTTTTTTTTTTTTCCCCTTCTTCTTCTTCACGCAGTCAACTGAGCAGAGGGAGAGAGGAAGAGAGTCGTCTGCTCACCACCGCCGTCGCCTCGCCGCCGTCGATCGTCGCAGCACCACTGCCGTCACCTCCGGCCCCGCCTCCGCCTCCTCCCACTGGTATGGCCCCCCTCCAGTCCACTCCTCCTCCTCCTCTTCCCTCTTCTTTCTTATTCTGCTCTGAAAAAAAAAAAAAAAAAAAAAAAAAAAAAAGGAGGAATTCGGGGCATTCGGGGGAGCTCAATTCGAGCTCCCAATCGCGATTGATTGTTTGCATAATCCAGCAGATGATAAAAATAAATATTTCATGAAATTAAATTTTGGAATGGAGAGTCTGATTAGAGATGTACATACAAAACATATTAGATAAAATAAAAAAAGTATTTTTTTAAATTTTGATTTAGTTCAAAATTTATTGAACCTGATGTGGATGCTCTAATACACTCTTCAATGATAAATATTTTAACTTGAAATAAGGGGTGTTTGGAATTAATTTTTTTTGTGAATTTTATTCTTTTGCAAGATATATATATATGAAAAATCTAGAAACCTCCTAGATATTGATTTGTGATTATGTAACAATTTTAAGCAGAATATAACAATCCCAATCAAACAATCAAGAGAAAGAGACACAACGATTTTACGTGGAAAAAACCACAATTGGACACCTCCAACTGTGATAAAAAAAATCACGGGCAACAGCCACAAAACAATCCACTAAGAAGATTTAAAGGAATTACACAGGTATATTCTCAATTATCTAACGAATCCACAACGCCTAATTGAACTAACCTCTATGTGCCTCTTCCAACCCCATCTTCACCACGGAATTGTCTTTCTGATGAGCCACTCCAGAATCCACCGAAGCTTCAGGCTCGAATTCTTCAGAATCCACCGAATAACAACTCTCTCTTTTGTTTAACAAACAAAACCTTTGATGTACTCTTTTTTAAACCATGAGTTGAATACTCAATAAAAACATCAAAGAAACTAACAAAATATCCCCAGATATAAACCTTAAGAACCACAAAGAAGATCTGAAGGAAAAATTAATGAGTAGTGTAGTTTTGGGAGAAAACCAACTACTTATAGAAAATCCAAAGTAATCCTGTTTTTGGAAGAAAACCAACTTCTTAAAGGACTCCAAAATAATCCTAGTTTTGGAAGAAAATCAACTTCTTAGAGAAATCCAACGTAATCCTAGTTTGACCCAACATGTGAATTTAAAAAATTACAACCTTGGGTTTGATCCATGGAATTTGACAAATCTCCCCCTTTGTCAAATCCCGGACAAAACCATGCTAAAATAGTTTTCCTAACAAAAACACTAAAACAATTTTCCAATCAAAACAAGAACAACACCACCAACTAGGAACCAGCACTTATAACCAAATCTCTTTACAAACTTATTTCTCAAGGTCATGATCTGCAAAACAACTATTAGTGCCACAATCTCCAAAACAACTATTTGTCCCACAAGAGTATATGAAAAAGCAATAAACATATGACAAGATTATCTTGAAGTATGAGATGGAAAACATGAATAGATGCAACTTGGAGATTTTAAGAACATGTAGTATGAATAGATGAAAACTAAGACACATGCACCTGACACATGACATGAATACATGAAATCCTAAGACACATGAAAAACAACTTTCTCCCCTCAAACAACAAAAGCAAGATCATAAACCACACAAGCATGATATGATGATGTAAATATCAGGACATGCAAAATAACTATAGCCAATCTCCCTTACAAAACAAATCACAAAACAAATCAAAGTGTTCATGCTAACAAACTCTTGTAATGATAAACCAAACTCCCTCTCACTCAAAGCAACCACAAACACTGTACTGAAAATAATGAACAAGAACAAACTGACAAAAATAATATGGTGGAGCAGACAAGGAATTTCACATTAGTACCTTAATACACACAAGACTATCCAAGAAGCACAATTACTTGAAAACACAATGTGCACAGCCTCTAGAAAATTCCTCATAAAAGAAAGTGATGCATTATGTGAAAAGCATAGATCCCATGATAAAAGTGTGTGTGTGACTCTTGGAGTTCGACAAACACAAGATTCAAATCCTAGTAGTGATCTGATAGCTGGACCTCCGACAAGAGAATCTAAGCACAACAAAGGAAAGTCAAACCACTAAGAATCAAGGGGTATTTGGTGAGTAAAGGCGGAGGCTCCCCCTCAATCAATGAATCTTTTCTTCTTTTTTTTTCTTTCTTTTGCATATTTTTTCTTCTTCTCTTTCTTTTTCTTTTTCTTTTCTTTTTCTTTTGCACACTCATTGGCGGCTGACACGCTCAAGAGTATGGAAACCGAACCAGAGAAACATGGATATAATAAGGATAGCCTGGTTGGTGACTCTGAGGTAGCCTTTTCCTCATGGCTGAACTGCAAAGAATAAAAGGGGAAAGCCATGGAGATGCAAAAAGATGGAAGGTGGTTAAGAGACTCAACATCACCCAAGATATGCTAGTATTGGTCAATTCCTGAAGAAAAAAGATATCATGCCAGAAGTTCATAGAAAAAAAATAATCACTAAGGCGAAAGACTCCGATATTTGCTAATCCAAGAGTGTGTACAGAATGAAACATACTAATCAAAGAACACACACTCCAAAATGAGTAATGACCACAGAAAGCACACACATATTAACATGTAATGGATATTCTTATCAATTCCAATATGTACCAAGGACCACTCAAAAAATTTAAGCTTGCAAAACTATATTAAGAAAATCTTTTTGGTTTTTTTTTTTTTCCATAGAATTTCCCTCACGAATTGTATCCATTATCACAAATCAAACAAGATCTCGATCTAAAAGATTTGTTAAAAAAATAGCGCGACCCGCTCTGATACCAATTGAAAAATCTAGAAACCTCCTAGATGTTGATTTGTGATTATGTAACAATTTTAAGCAGAATATAACAATCCCAATCAAACAATCAAGAGAAAGAGACACAACGATTTTATGTGGAAAAAACCACAATTGGACACCTCCAACTGTGATAAAAAAAAATCACGGGCAACAGCCACAAAACAATCCACTAAGAAGATTTAAAGGAATTACACAAGTATACTCTCAATTGTCTAGCGAATCCACAACGCCTAATTGAACCAACCTCTATGTGCCTCTTCCAACCCCATCTTCACCACGGAATTGTCTTTCTGATGAGCCACTCCAGAATCCTCCAAAGCTTCAGGCTCGAATTCTTCAGAATCCACCGAAGAACAACTCTCTCTTTTGTTGAACAAACAAAACCTTTGATGTACTCTTTTTTAAACCATGAGTTGAATACTCAATAAAAACATCAAAGAAACTAACAAAATATCCCCAGATATAAACCTTAAGAACCACAAAAAAGATCTGGAGGAAAAATTAATGAGTAGTGTAGTTTTGGGAGAAAACCAACTACTTATAGAAAATCCAAAGTAATCCTGTTTTTGGAAGAAAACCAACTTCTTAAAGGACTCCAAAATAATTCTAGTTTTGGAAGAAAATTAACTTCTTAGAGAAATCCAAAGTAATCCTAGTTTGACCCAACATGTAAATTTAAAAATTACAACCTTGGGTTTGATCCATGGAATTTGACAACACAGAGTCCTAACAATATATATATATATATATATATAAGTAGAAAGAATGCTTTGAGTTGGGAAGTGTTTGAGTGTATAAGGTGTATACCATATATATTTGCGTAAGTTCTCACAAATATATATAAGTCACCTTATAAATTTGCGTAAGTTTTCACAAATATATATAAGTTGTAATTTCTCAAATTTTTACAGGTTAATTTACGTATATTTATAAAAATTTACATAATTTTGTAAGATAACTTACGTATATTTATGAAAACTTACGCAAGTACATATGGTATGTATTTGCATACTTAAGAATTGCCTTAATTTGTAGCAGCTTTTTAATTTTTTAACTAAAATTTAAGGTTCAAACAATGCCTAAATAGTTCGTAAAAACTCTATATAAAAATTTATGAGTTATTTACACTAAGATCCCTTAATTATTATAAAATATTACTTTATCCTCTTTCATTTACTAACTCGTACATATTTAGGGGATCGAAATGTACAACTTCATAAATGAGGTAATAAAATGATATTCGCTAATAGTTAAGGGAATCTTAATATAATTAACTCAAAATTGATATATATATAAATTTTATTTACATCTCATTAGATTAATTATTTTTTCATTGGCATATGTTCTCAATAAAATATAGAGGAATTTTTTTTTTAGGAGGGACCTCATGTAAAATTTGGGGAAGTATGGACCATGTTTGATTTATATTTGTGAAATAATTTTAAAAAATAATTTTTTGAAAAAAGTTTATAAAATTAAAAAATTTATTTGGTTGTATATTTTGAAAATTGTTTTGGAATTTTGGATGATTTACTTATTTATTTATTTTTTTGTAATTGAATAGATGTGTGAGATATAAGAGAATGAGGGGAAAAAAAAAAAGTGATTATTTGGTAGTAAAGAGAAAAGTAATTTTAAATTTTTTTTATAAAATTTTTAACTAAATAAATTTTTAATTTTTTTAAAAAAAAATTATCTGATAAAAGACAAACAACGCTATGATGATGGTGAAGCCATTGATAACAAACGAGACAAGGTTTGTTTCCATGTACGTATGTATTGTCTCTGTATAAAATGGAAGAAATCCAGTAATATTAATAAATAATTGGTTTGGACTTATTAGGAAGAAAACGATCACACAATGGATCATTCCCTTCTGCAGGAATTTCCATCATTCCTCTCTGCCACCCTTCTGCAGGAATTTCCATAATTCCTCTCTGCCACCCTCATAAAGGCTCTTCCACCCCCACCACCAGTACCAATCCCTACCACTCTCTCTCTCTCTCTCCTCAACATATATTACAAATACAAAATTTGTTTAAAATATAAATTATTTTCTGTGATTTAAAAAATCATAAATATATATCTGTTTAAATTTTTTATTTAACATAATTAATTGAAAAAATAAAATTTTTAACTGTTCACTTATATAATAATAAAATTATCTGAATTATTAATTAAAATAAACTTTTAACATTATTAAAAACTGTTAATTAACTTAATGATTTATTAATAAAATAACCTATTTGTTATGAAATTATAAATCTTAGGGGACAAAATGTAATTTCTAGAACCACAGAAAATAATTTATAATTTAAGTACACCTCAAGAGGTGTGTTTGTAATTTACCCTTTTGTTTATTTATTCGTAAAAGTCAATTTTCAATTATTTTAAAAAAACTAATACTTATTTTTGGCTTGTGGTAAAACTATTTGGGTCACAATTATCTTATCTTATCACATCACTTTTCTACTATATTATTTTAAACTCAATTTATATTTCACATTATTTTGTAAAAAATTAAAAAACATACTTATTTAGATTATTTCAAATACTGTTAAAAATTGACTTTTTAACTTTTATTTTGCTTGTTTTAAAAAAATGTATTAAAAAAAAAATAGAGAAATCATGTGATCCAAAAATAAATTAAAAGTCAAAATTTGACTTAGCCAAGTTTCCAAAATAGCCTTTCATTTATTATGAAAAACCATGTAGAGTCTAATGTAACTTCTAGCTGAGGTAGGGGCTTGCCCTGGCTTGGAGTATTCTCCCCTCACCTAAACTTTAAATACAAAAATATATTTATATATATATATATAAAAAAAAAATAGAGAAGTGATGTGATCAAAATAAATTAATAAACTCCTTATTTTTTGTGTATCCAAAACAATAGTACAGGTAAAAATAATATTTTCATGATGGTACAAATGGTTCAAGTCAATTTTGTATTTGGTGCAAGTTTTTCTTCTCTTTTTTTGATCTACTAAAGTCAGTTGTATACAATTTAAAAATCATAAATTTTAAATTTTATCGTACATACATCAAACAATTTATTTTTAATTCAATATTTAAATTTTTATCGAATAGCTTTTTAAATTAAAATTTTAGCATTCAATTTTTAATACTTAATTTTCAGCCTCAATTTTCAGTTTTATCAAACACCACCTAAATAAGTAACTTATTTGCTTAAAATCTCATTTGTCAACTATATATTTTAACCAAAACATTAGTATAAATTGTCACATCACTCTCTTTATTTTTCTACACATCTTTTCATAAAAAAATTAAAAAATTAATAAAATAATTTATTTTCAAACGAAACCTTACTTTTTCTATCACGTTAACTTTTTACTTTTTCACATGCCTTTTCGTTTAAAAAAAAAAAATTAAGCAAATCCCAAGCTAACCAAGTCTTCTCACATTTGCCTCCTGATTAAATTTTTTTTTTTTTTTAGAGAAAGTTGAAATCATGACATCCCCTTACGATAGGAGAGTATGGTGGTCAATTAGGATAGAATTGGTCAATTTGGTGCAAATCCTTCTTATTTGTTAGTGTTCCACAAGAAAAAAAATTTCATATGTAATGCAAATGTTTTATGACTATGACACCTATTAACAATTTGCTCTAAAATATTTGTGAGATAGCGGATGAAATATAATTGTTTTAAATAATGAAACATTACAAATATGTTGAAGATGTTTAAATAAAATAAAAATAATGATTAATGATTGATATGTGCATACATGGACATCCAATAAGATGTCTTTGAAGGTAGTGTATTGTCTTTCAACAATTTCAAAATGACATAAATTAAATACAAAATTAGAAATAAAAAATAAATTGATTGATGGTCTTTTATGTCAACTCGAAACAATTTAAATCCATCTTATTCTAAAGAAATAGAACAAATTACATCAATAATTCTTATGTTTTAATTTTTTTGTTATTTTAATTTCTGTAATTTTAATTAACTCAATTTTTATTTTAAATTTATGACTTTATCTTAATTTTGTCGAATTAATTATAGTTACTAGGACTTTTTTGGTTAAAATACGAACATAAACAATATACGTTATATTTTTAGAGATAAAATTATAAATTTGTTCAACTCTCAGTGAATTAATTTCAACTAATTCAGTAATTATTTTTTGTCAAAAAACTCTAACGGTGTTATTAATTAAAAAAAATTCAACTAGGACATTTAGCATAGTGATTAAATTAACATTTTTTATAGTGTGAGGTTGTGGGTTCAATTCCTATAAAAACCAGTTTGATATTTTTTATAGTGATTTATTTATCTGTCGTTATGGGAGTTATATGTAATTAATAGTGGTGATTGATCTTAGGCCAAGTTTGGGAAGACTAATAAGTGCACTTTTTGTCTTTTTGGACTAAAAAATTGAGGTTGAAAATATGGATGTTTTGGTTAATTTTTTGACTTTTTATGGAAAAATGTGTAATAAAAAATTGTAAAAATTGATTTATAGAGGAAAATTTGAATTGGGAGTTGTGCAGCCGTAATTGTTGACTTTTGGTGAATAGTGTTAACTTTTTAACTTTTTGAGTAACTTTTTGACTTTTTGGATTATTTCTTACATCCCAAACTTAGCCTTAATTTATTGATTGTTAGACTTTATTGACTTTTTAATTACACAAAATTTAAAATTTAAAATCATATTAAGCCAAACAAAAAGATAAGAATTTAAATGACACAAGTAAAAAGAGTAAATTATATTTTGCTCCTTTTATGTTTGGCAACTTTTTCACTTTAGCCCTTATGGCATGTTTGTTTGATTGACTGTGAGGTAAGATTGAATTGCTAATGATGTGAGTCCCACAATAGCTTGTTTGGTGGTTTCATTATTGAACGGGATTGTTAATCCAGGCTCATTGCTAATCCTACACCACCAACCAGATTAGCTTTCCCTCTCCGAAGATAGGATTGAAAAATCAATCCTTGGACTGGCAGGATAGCTGGCTACTGAAACAATATTATATATATATATATATATATATTGGAATGTGAAACTACTTTGGTTGCTACATCAAGATTATAATATTAAAAAATTATTCAGTGTGTTTAATTTGAGTTTTTTGGATTAAATTTTTTAAAAATTAAGTTTTTTATTTTTCGTGTTTTTTTATTTTTAGTGAATATTTTTCAAATTTTAAGCATTTTTTTTTATTTTTTTAGATGCATCTTACTAAGATACATCTAAAAAGTAAAAAAAATTGTGAAAAAATATTTTAAAAAATTAATAAATACATAAAAATATAAAAAATGTATTGAATTCTGATTTTTTTTTTTTTTTGTATTTTTGGTATTTAGTAAATTTTTAAAAGTTTTTTTTCACAATTTTTTTACTTTTTAGGTATATTTATGTTAGGTATATCTAAAAAATAAAAAAATTGCTTAAAATATTTAAAAAATTCAGTAAAAATAAAAAAATACGGCAAACAAGAAAGTAGAATTTTCTGAAAAATTGTTTTCAGAAAAATGAAACCAAACAAGCTGATTAATTTTACATATTAACACTATCAATACTATTACTAATCTAGTGGTGTACAAGTAAACACTGTTTATCTTACATTTTCAATCTAATACTATTACAGTAATAATTTGTTCACTCAATCTCACCATACTCTTGGAGAGTTTGGGATGCGGGTTGGCTTTTTGGCTTTTTGATTTTTTTGGCTATTTTAACTTGGGGCTAAAAAGTCTCATTTAGAATGAACTTTTTGACTTTTTTAACTTTTTTGACAGAAAAAATGAAATATTATGGTTTGAATATGATATTTTGTCTTATTGATTTTTTAACCTATTTTGAGCTCTTTTGGGAAGTGCAAAAAAAGGCAAAAGCCAAAAGCTAGCTTTTAACTTATTTTGGATCAGACCACCTCTTTACTTTTTTTTTATATATATATTTTTTAAAAATCCAAAAAGTCAAAAAGTTAATTTTTAACTAACTTTGCAAAATAATCATTGGCCCTGTTTGGTAGGGCTTATTTTCAGCTTATTTCAACTTTTAACTTAATTTAAGCTATTTTGATGTGTTTGGTTCGGCTTAATAATACAACTTATAACTTTTTGTAAGTCAAAAATCAACTTATTCTTTGAGTGGGGGAGGAGAAACTTAATTTATAAGTCAAAAATCAACTTATGTTCACAGTTATAAGCTAGGGCAAATTACACAAATAGTCCTTATAGTTTGGGACTTGTGTCACTTTGGTCCCTGACTTTTCAATTGTGACACATTTGACCATGAATTATAAATAATTAGATTTTTCATGGATAAAATTGTCAATTTGATAAAATATAAACTAATTTGACAAAAATAAATGCCGAACAAATATTTTTGAATTTTTAAAAATTATTTCTACCTACTAGAAATAAAATTATGTAAAATTGATAAATCTTTTGGCATTTATTTATTTTTTTTACCAAATTAATTTTTATTATGTGTTTTGATGATGATCATGTAAAATTAATTTTAAAAAATTAATCATATAATTTTTATTAATTTTACATAATTTTATCATTGGTGGATAAAAATAATTTTAAAAAGATAAAAAATATTTTTTTGACATTTATTTTTGTCAAATTAGTTTATATTTTATCAAATTGACGATTTTATCCTTGAAAAATCTAATAATATTTTCAATTGTCCTTATTTGGAATAAGATTCAAAATTCAAGGTCAAATGTGTCACAATTGAAAAGTCAGGGACCAAAGTGACACAAGTCCCAAACTATAGGGACTATTAGTGTAATTAACCCTATAAGCTAGAAGCTGTTAAGTTATCAGCTATAATCACTTTCTCACAGCTCTACTAAACGGGGTCATTGTCTCTTTGTGGTTATTTTAGCCCCATATCTTCATGCCAAATGAGTGCTTAATCTTCTTAGTCGGCTAAACAAATGTGATCTTAAAGTTTATTTTTTTACTACTTTGATCCTTTATATTTCAAATTTTTCACAGTTTACTCTTAAAGTTAATTTTTGTTAAAAATTAGACAGAAAATACTAATTTAACAGTCATGTGACATACAAATATTTTATTATATATAACTCACATTTCTGACGCAAACTCAAACTTTAAGGGACAATTACACCCCACTGGGGTGCAGAGAAAAAAAATTATAAAAAAGTGAGAAAAATATATAATTATTAATATTTATAATATTTATCATTTTTTTCTTCTTACCACTGATATGTAAATCTCTCAAACTTTAATATAATAATATATTTTTTATGTTATGTGATAATTATTACAATATTTTCTGACTAATTTTGTACAAAAATTAGCATTAGGAATATATTAAGAAAAACTTAAAACATAAGGGACCAAAATGAAAAAAAAAATCAATAAAAAGAGTAAAATATAATTTATCCCAAGAAAAAATATACAAAATATACCCAAAGAAATAAGTACAAAATATAATTTATTTTTACAAGGAAAAAGTCAACTTATTGATTTATGGACTTATTTAAATCAAATCATCTCTTTATTTTTTTATATATTTAAAACAAATTAAAAAATAATAAATTAATTTTTTTCCTAAAAACAATTCTGAGGTCTCGTTTGACAAGTGACTTTTTTGGTCAAAAAGTCAAAAAATTACTAAAAAAAACTAAAAAGTCAACAATTTATACCAAAAAATTAAATTTATTTTTTATATATCTTTTTTGTAAAAAGTTAATAAATTATTTCAAATATATTAATTTTTTTAAATCATATTTTAGTCAAAAAAAAATTAAAAAATTACTAAAAAAATCTGTTCCTAAACGAAGGCTGATTGTCAAAAACAAACCTTGGTTGGAAATTCCCCTTCTTTCTGTCCTAATAACTCTTCTCTCTCATAAATTTGTTTTTTAATGTCTTGGTGTCGAGTTTTTCAATAGTCGGCACCGTCTCTCCATCGTAGAGAGGCATCGAAATCCAAGTAGACCAGAAATGATCCACTAGACCTCTTCTCTGGAAAATTACACAAAACTAAAATTAAAAACGTGATTGATGTGATTATTTATAATTCCAAATTCTACATTTCTATTTCTACTTCTACTTGTTTTTAGAATTCCGACCACTACGTTGTTTATCTTTCTTCAATCAATTTCAATCGTTGATCTCTCATAAAAATTCGTGCCTTGTACGGTTGTATCACCCAACAGACGGTCCTGATTTTATATTGGGAGTTTTGTTTGAATAATTAACCTTTCTTGGTTGGCTCTACTTCCTTTGTGGCGTACAGTTGACTTTTTCTTTGCAAAAACTTTGACATGAAATTATTGCCTTACCAAATACCACAGAGCTCAATAATGTCTTTTTCTGGTTTTGACTAGTTTTATACAGGAATAAATAAATAAATTAATTAATTAAAGGGGAATCTTAGTTAAAAAACAAAAAAAGGGAATGTTGTTGAATAATCTTCATTAAAGGATCAACTTTTTTTTTTTTTTTTTTAATCTTGATTTTAGTGATTTTTTAAATATATATATATATATATATATATATTTTGTGATTGGTCTAATTGAGTAGAATCTAAAACTGTAAAATTTTAAAATACAAATTCACTAAAAAAAATAAAAAAAATTAACAAAAAGAACAAAAAATTAAAATGTGTATATAGTATCTACTTTATAACAATATTATAAAATTTTATAATATAAATTATAAAATAACATTACTTTTTACTAACCACAAAAAAAATTAATTTTCACTGGTACATGCCGGAAATTTATTATTCATAATTTTACTATAAATTGATATAATACACTATAAATATTTATAATTTTGATTACAAAAAATTATAAATTTAATGTGCTTCGTTTTTAGGAATGCTTATCATAAATTTTCTCATTCAACATTTGTTTGATTGGACTAGGAATTTGGATTGGTTTGCTAATACAGCAATGTTAGATATCATGAAAGTTTTGTGATCCTTGAATTACACTTAGAATAAAGCACTACACACTAATCAAGATAATTCAAGAATTATAAATCTTTCATGATCATTTTCATGAAAAAAATTTCTTGACTCCTAACTTTTCCCTTACTAATATATCATGCATGAGTTTATATATAATCCTATTTTCTAGACAATTAGTCACTTGCCTAAATTATCATCATTTTCTCCACTATCAATGGTAAAAACATAATCTTCAAAACTTACGTCATCATTTAACCCATTCTAATAAAATTATCTGTCCTATAGTTCTAAAAAATCATATGAATCTCCCAGTATCATTGCAACAAGTTATCTAGTATTTCTAAAGCTAATTCTTGTATTGCTCCAACTTAATTGCCATTTGTCTGTGTAGTGAGATTTATCACTTTTATAATAATATATATTTAAAAAAAAAACACTAAATATATGCACACATCATTTTCATTTTCCATATATTAATGATAGATAATGATAGATGAGACACCCATGAATTGAGTGAGCCTCAAATTGCAGCAAAGTTTGAAACATGTAAAAGGCAATCCAAAAGGTGAAATTGTGTAGAAAGGGCATGCGTGCAATAATATTGTGTTAGGTATTGATTTTTGGTCACATTGGAATGTAATCCATCATATAAAAAAAAAAAAATCCGAGAGCATTTTCACCAATATGTTCATAATCATGACAATCTTAAGGAAAAAAATAAAAAATAAAAACACAATTTCAACATAGATATGATGGGAGCATCATGTAAAGTTTTAGCTCTTCTCAAGAAATCAAAATAATATAACATTTTTGTAAATATGAAATAATACTTTTAAAAAAAACACGTATTTTACATTGTTTTGAAATCTTCCTCATGATTAAAAAAAAATTGAAAATGACATACACATTGTTGGGTTGTCAAAATACAATAATATAACGTTGTAATTAGCTAAAATATAGCATTGACATAATTAAATTAGCATGATCGACTAATAAGCTTTTTCAAGTAAGTTTAAAAAAAAAAAAAAAAAATTCCCAATTATAGCATGATCTAGCTAAGTAGCCCCTTGACTAAGCTCACATTAACCCTTGATTTAAGTCACATTATGCTACCTGCTCCAAAAAGATTTCACATTCAAATTAGGTTAATCAGGTGTGACTATTTACTAGCATCGTATTCCTTAAGTCCATTAAAGCTTATTGTTAGGTATAATCGTGATGTCATTGTATCATTAATTAATAATAAACGAAAGTGTAGCAACACATAAAGTTCTAAACACATCATGCACGAATGTGACACATATGTTCAAATCTATAGATGAGAACATATTCGTAACTACAGCTATAGACATTTTTTGTTTTACATCTGTATATTTTGTGTTTTGAACTTTCTGAATTCCTAGCAATATTGAATAATAAAACAATACTTGGGAGGATAAAGCTTACTAATCAAATATATCCAACAACTTCTATATTTGCATAAGTTAACAATTTATACACGACTATTTGTTATTGAAATAGTGATACCATATGTGAGTAATAATGTGGTATCGCTATTATATTGATATATATATATATATTTGTTAGTGTCTCTAGCAGCACGAATTCAAGTTATGAAAGTAATATCTAATAAAAGGGTATGTACTCTTTATTCACAATTTTTTTGCTCTACTGTCCTAAAATATTAACATATATTGGATCAAATTTTGAGATTACTACACTTTTAAAAATTTAATGATTCAATAAGTAAATATTTTAAAATCAAAAAATAAAGAAATTCAGGGATAAATTTTTTTTGACCAATTAAAAGGTAAAGTTGCGTCCATTTTTTATTATACTGACAATAAGGCATTTCTTTGACCATGGTTTATTAATGTCTTGAGCAGTTTTGCTTTCTACTCCTCCATACATCAATAAAATAAGTTTTTTTTTTTTTTTTCTCATAAAAAATAAAATAAAATTACTTACTCATCCAAAACTCACATTAATCATAATTACCTTTTTTTTTTTTTTAAACATTGATATATATTTTATTTTAATAAATTTTATGTCTTTATATTATTTGAATTAATTTTAGTGTCTTTAATCTTATTAAAAGAGAAGTCACTGTAATTTATCAAAAAATTTAAGATCCACAAGCATGTGGATATATTTGTATACTTAGAACTCCTTTAAATAAGCAAATATTCTAATTGGTTAGCTAGCAATTTTGAATTTTGTTAACAAGTGTCTTAAAATTATTGTTTAACATACTTAAAATGATTAGTTCAAAAAAAAAAAAAAAATGTACTTAAAATGATTGTACAATTTTTATGGCACATATTTTATATAAAAGAAGAAAGAAAAAGAAAACTATAATTATTTTAGTCTTGTTAACAAAGTTAAAACTTTTAATTGCTTAACTAGACAAAGAATTGCAATTTTTTTTTTTTTTTTTGATTGACAAAAGTTAATTGTTAGATTGGCACTTGCCGGAGTTGAACTCTCACATTCTCCTTGCAAGCAAGTAAATCTTACGCCCTATTCCACTCTTAATAGTAAAACTTAAGACCTTTTCTTAAGAGAGACTTGGTAATTAAAGAGCTAGTCACATCGGCTAAACCCTAATTGCAACCTATGACAGCTTCATTTTATTGAAATAACTTCGACTTTATTTGGTTTGGTGCATTTTTTTTTTCTCTTTTTATGATATTTAGTCATTTTTTCCTTTTTGTTTTATTTTTCCTTTTTACAAAAAAATAAATAGTGAATTGTTGAAAAAAAAAATCATTCTTAAAATTTAGCAAGAGATCACCACAACAGTATTCCAATGGACTATTATGAGAGTATTTGGTAGAACTTTGAGCATGTTTGGTTTAACTTATGGGTTAAAGTCGTAAATCGGAAAAAAAAAAAAAAAAAAAAAAAAAAAAGGCAAAAACACTCCTCAATCTATTTCTAGATAATTAACTTTTTGCAATTTTTTAAAACTATTTTTACCTGTTAAACGATAAGAAAATATTTGAGACCTCTTGTAGAACTTCTTCAATTTAACTTACAATGATGTGACATGATAAGTGTCAAATTTTGATTTATTATCAACTCTATTATATAAGACCCTACTACCTTATCACATCATTGTAGTGGTGTGGGAAAAAAATTGAACTCACATTCATTGTGCTTGGTTACCAGTTTTCAAAAACACTTTTCAGAAAATTCTACTTTCTTATTTTCTGTATTTTTTTGATTTTACTGAATTTTTAAAATATTTTAAGCATTTTTTTTTACTTTTTAAACACACCTAACATAAATACACATAAAAAGTAAAAAAATTGTAAAAAAAATCTTTTAAAAATTCACTAAATACCAAAAATATAAAAAAAAATACAAGAATTCAGTATATTTTTTGTATTTCTATGCATTTATTAATTTTTAAAAATATTTTTTCATAAATTTTTTACTTTTTAGATACCTCTAACTAAGATGCATCTAAAAAAGTAAAAAAAATATTTAAAATTTAAAAAATATTCACTAAAAATAAAAAAATACGAAAATCAAAAAATTTAATTTTTAAAAAATTTAATCCAGAAAACTCAAACCAAACACACTAATTGTTATTGAAGAAATCAACGAAGAGGTAAACCACGCCCATGAATATGCAAAATAAGAGCATCGTTAGTGCCTGTCAGCCTATGTCGAATGGGCATTTTAATGCCTAAGTTTAAAAAAAAAAAAAACTTTCACGAATGTAAAGCTAGAAGTACTATAGTGTTTTTGTGTGAGAAATTATCTACCTCATTGTGTTAGAGAGAATTAAATAACTGTCTTTAAGATTGTATCTCCACTAATTGGGGATAATATTTCAATTTTAGGTGAGGATAAACCATATCTAGATGTATATTTAGAATGGTGTCTCCTTATTTGGAGAAAAAATTAAATATAACAGTGATACCAATGATATGATATCATTATTCAATTATCAATCATTATTTTTTCTGCTAAGTATATGTGGTATCCTAAAAAAAGGGTTCGTCCCTCTCATATAATTTTTTTATTAATTAATAATGTCACGTGCTATTAATGACAAAATATCACCGTTGCATTAAATTTTTACTTTTTAATTGGAGGAAAAAAGCTTTAACCATGAGTAAGTTGTGATAACCCATGATATCCTTAACCATAGTAGCTTAACAAACTTGATCACATCACGTGTCTGACCTTGGGCCCAAGTAGTTACAAAATATTATTAACTCTCACATGAATAAAATCAAAGATATAAATCATAAGCATCTACTTTTCCAATCCAACAAACAACACCTTTGAAAAGATCTTTTAAAACACAAAATGCTGTTCCATAAAAATTGCTTGTTGGGTGAAATTTTTCAAAACGAATGCAGCATCCTATAAAGTCTATCTAGTCGAACACAGCGGGAATGCCTTTTTGAAATGACTTCTCGCGAAGTCATTGCGGCGCTGGTTAAATGGCACTAGCTGAAGTTACCATTTTGCCCTAATGTTTATGATAATACCAAACCCAAAATTTCATGAATAGATATGCTCATCCAAGCATAGATATTAGATGCTAATTGACTCTCCCTCATCCTACTATCCTAGCAAAGTTACTCATCTAATGGCTAAAATGATAATATGAAAATTACATTTGCACTAGTAATTATTATTATTTCAATAGTGTTATTTATCAGGTCAAATTTAACATAATGTTGAATATAACACGATTATTACCAAAAAAAAAAAAAAAACTCAGAATTTAAATATTATAACAAAATAAATCTTGAAGTTTTAATTTTGTTAATTTAAGTACTAAACTTTTGAATTGTTTTCATTTTAAACCATTCGTTAATTAAATTGACAAAATTAAAAATTTAGGGTCTATTTTGTTACAAAGCTCAAATACTAAGTTTTTTTTTTTTTTTTTTTTAAATTTTTTTTTTTGTATTCCATAATTTATATGATAATCATGCTAAAAAATGGCAGAAGTAGTGCTGGAGTGAGCTTTTCAAAAAATGAAATTTGATAGCACACAAAAAAAAAAGACTAAGATAAAATTATGACATTGAAACAATTGAAATAGTATTGCCTGTGAGGTGATTTGAGAAGTTGGTTAAAAATTATTTTTTTAAATTATTTTTGTTTTTTTTGTCTTTTTGTGTGTAAAAATTGTGATAAATAATATGACCCAAAATGAGTTAAAAAGTTAAAAATTAACAATTAACATTTAGCTAACTTCCTAAATTACCCCCGTGTAACATATTATTATCTTTGTCATTGTCATTTTTGATAATGATACGTGAACATGTTTTTATGATTTTTGTTTTTTTTCTTGACTTTTTTTTTTATTGAAACTGAGCCTTCAAATCTTAGAGTTATCACTCACACAGGTGGCTAAGAAAGACGCGCGAGAAATCCAGGTGGCACAGCATTTGGAGACTTCCATGCTTTCATTGTGCCCTCCGAGTGAATTTAACATCGTTCCACCCAAAACAATTCACTGCGGCGAGTTTTTGTTTTCCTCGGCTGGGATTTATCGGTTATATATATATATATATATATTTATTAATATTTTAGATAAAAATAACACTAACCTCTAATAAGATTAAAAAATAATACTGTGAATTTCTCAAATTGACACAATGTTATCCTAAATAACATATTCTACATCAATCATACTCTCAACAATATGAATCAGAAAGGATAAAACTTTGGGTTGGTTTGGCAAGGGCTCATTGGGCTTTTTTGGCTCAATGAGCCACAAAAGACAGAATAGGCTCATGAGCCACAACAGACAAAATATCACATCCAACCCCCATAATCATTACACTCTTCTCTCACAAAAAAAGTCAAAAAGCCAAAAGCCCTTCCCAAACCAAATTTTTGAGCCCAGGCTCATATAGCCAAAAAAGTCAAAAAACCAAAAAGCCAACCTACTTCCCAAACGGAGGTTATAAGTTACTTTATTTAACCTATTTGCTTAAAAAAAAAATGGAGAAATTATGATGTAGTAGTAATTTTTAAAAATAATTACGAGTTAATAAAAAAATTTATTATTTTTATTATTTATATTTATAATGTTTATTACTTTTTTTATAATTATTTTTCCTAACATCCATTGTCAGGTTATTTCCCAAAAAAAATTGACTGACAATTTTTTATTGCAATTTAAAATTACAATTTAATTGATTTTTTCATCCTATTTGGTTAAAAGTATTTTTTTTTTAAAAGTTACAATATCTATTTTTTTTAAAACTTATTTGAAGTACTTAAATACATTTGAACAAAATAACCGTATCTCCTTAGTCTTAATTATAACTTTTAAGAACATTTTGAATATTTGCACAACAAAAAAGTTTTGTGACATCTTGATATCAAACAAATTCTACTTTTCACTAGTTATGAAAACTGTGCTAAACAAATTTACAAAAGTTATAATCATAAAAATTATTCACAAGCGATACCAAATGAAACCATTGTTATCTATTTATATTAAAATGTATATTTTAACCTTGATTAACTGTGTTCATAGTTACTTATTATGTCAAATTTTTTCTTGTATAATTATGTTAAATTTGTAAAATTTATTATATTTTTTAAAATTTTATTTGAAAGTATTATTCATTATGGCATAGCTCAATATTTGCCCTCACCTGATTATTTTTTAGGCTCAAAATCCAAAAAACACATTTAGGGGTTGTTTAGGATGACCTAAATAAGTGTATTTTTTGTTTTTTTATGAAAAGATGTGCAGAAAAGTAGAGAGGTGATGTGATGGAAAAAAGATAAAAAAATAAAAAGATGGATTATTTTGTAGTAGCCAAACTTGGCCTTACAATAAAAAGGAGTATTCATGGCTCCGTTTGGGAAGAGCTAGATTGGGCTTTTTTGGTTATTTTAGCAACAAAAGACAAAATAGGCTATTTTAGCCATAAAAAATAAAACATCACATCTAATCCATAATCATTACACTCTTCTCTCACAAAAAAAAGTCAAAAAAGTCAAAAAGCCCTTCCCAAACCAAACTTTTTAGCTTAAGCTAAAATAGTCAAAAAAGCCAAAAAACCAACCCACTTCCCAAAAAGCCAACCCACTCAAAGTCCAAATATGCACCGTATACAAGTCCATCATGTACCATTTTTCTACATTAGATGGTGCATATAAGTCCATTATGTACATTTTTCTACATTGGAAGTGGGATGAGAACATCCCAATCTTGATGCAAGCATGGCATTGCTATATTGTAAATTATTTGGTAGATCAAATGTTAAAATTATAATGAAACCCAACAATTGAGAGATGGAAAGTGTGATTATACCAAAATAACATTTGCACTTATGAATTAACAATGTCAAAATTTAATATTTTGATACTATAAAATGTTAAATTAATATTTTAATTTTATTAAAATGAAAATAATTAATGACGATGTTATAGGTTTTTCTAGCGCTTCCATAGATAGCTTATACTTAAGAATTTGAAGTCAATTGTCATCCTTCTTTTAAAGCATTTCATTTTTTGATTTTCCATATTTGATTCATATGAATCTCAAGATCAACCAAGCAAGAGTTAGTGTTGTGTAGTCAAAATAGAGTTGCTGGTAATCTTTGGCTAATAGCTAGCCTAAGACAAGAAGCAATAAAGCACAACTAGCAAAGGGACACTCAAAATAGGAGCTTTTTAAGCATGTTCTGAAACAAAGGAGACACATATGCAAATACGTGAATGAAATGAGATATTGGAACAACGACAGTGGGTGTAGGGTTTGATCCTTTGTATTGAAAGCTCTCAATTCATTTGGGTATCAATCCTTAACTAAAGGAAAACCCTACTCGACAAGGATATACGAATGTCTCGAAAGAAAAAATTTAGCGCTAAAATTGTTAGGGCACTTTTTTATGCTAGCTAAATGAGCTAATATAATACATGATCTCATTACATCCATTTAAAAACTTTAGAATTTTAATTTATCTCTTTACTCCTCTAATATCTCCAAATATATCTTCATCCTTAATCTCATGTCTTCTTTTCCCATTGGTTAAGAGAAGACATGAGGTTGTGTTGGATGGTGAAGTAAGAATGAGGAGAGCCTTAGTCAACAGCGAGGAAGTACGGTGGTAGATTTGGTGGAGGGGCGGGGTTGGGGAGTTAGGCTGGGCAGAGTCGATTTTGGCCCAAAGTTGGCAAAGTGGCTTTGGGCCCCCAAAAATTGAGTCGAAAAAAAGGCCCTGAGTTTTTTTTAGCTATTATACTAGTCCAAAAAATAAAAAAAATAAAAACCTCAATTTGGAAAGCATCAATAAAGTTTGGTGAAAATTCAAAATTAATAATTGATTGATGTGGTGAATTATTTAAAACAAATGAATAATTATTTTTATTACCAAAAACCAAAAAGTTGATTGATGTGGTGAATTATTTTAAATTACTGGATAGTTGCATGTATTGCATATATAAACAATTAATTATACCAGTTTATAATTGTTTCTGAGAAAACAAACTTCTAAATTTAAAATTAATTAAATTTTATCTTTGTTAACTATGTCACAAGATCCCATCTGAAAAATCTTTTGATCACAATTTTTTTAAAATTTTTTTTTATAATATATGAGAGGTTCCCATATCAAGAGTTTGCTTTGGACTCTCAAAATGTTAGAGCCGACCTAATTGGGGTGACTAGGAATGCAATTTGGGCGGGTTCAACCCGAGTAATTTAAATCTAGTCTGAATTTTTTTAGGACTTAGATAAGATATTTTCAAATTCGGTACGGGTTTGGACAAAAAATCAGAAGTCCGAATTAAATTTGGACGGGTTTGGGCAAAGACGTCAAATAACCCGAGCAATCCGAAACCCGAATTATATATATATAGATATATAAAAAATATTAAATATACATATAAATTATTAGTCATTACATGATATTAAAGTAATTTAGATTATTAAATCATATTAAATATATATTATATAAACAAATAACATAAAATCTTACTTTTTTTATTTTCACTCATAAATTATAAGGACTATTATAGCGACATCTCGCTTACATTATATAAATTATTTATTTTGATGGTATTAATGATTTTCTAAAAAAAAAATTGTAAATAGAGTCAAATTTTAATAATTTAATAATGTAGCTGCAAAAAAAAAAAAAAAATTGAAATTCATTTACAATTCGGGTAATTCGGGTTTAACTCTGGTCGGACTTGGACAGATAACCTCGAGTTACAATTCAAACTTGAACGGGCCTAGACAGATCTTGGCACAACTTAAATTGGGTTTGAACAATCTCCTAACTCGACCGAAATTACCCGAGTTGCAGCCCTAAGGGTGACAACAGTGACAAATAAGATAAGAAAAGGTGGCAGTAACGAAGGGATTGTGGCAGTGGTGGGTTTGAGGAGATAATAAAAATAAGGGTAGTGTGAAATTTATATTTGGTTTGATTTTTAAAATTTTTTATATATATTTTTTTAAAATTGAAAACTAATTTAATAAAAAAATAATAAATAAAAATCACTCATCATTTTTGAAGAGCAAATATAATTTAAATTTTTTTATTATAGTCAAATCAATTTTTATTTTTTTAAAAAAAATCAAAATTTTGATCATAAAGGTTAATTCGGCAACTAGATTAAAAGCTAGCTTATTAATTTTTTAATTTTTTTGATTCATATCACTTTTTTATTTTTTTACACATTAAAAAAAAAAACTTTTAACGTACTTTTCAAAATAAGTCAAAATTAAAACTAAGCCTATTAAAAGTTAATTTTTTTTGGGACTTTTTTTGACATTTTTAAAAAAATATGTAAAAAAATAAAGAGATAATGTCACTTAAGTAAAAAAAAAAAAAAAAAAAAAAAAAAATTGAACTTTTTAACTTTTAACAGGTATATGTTTGGCATGGAATTTTTCAGCTATTTTGGCCAACAAAAAAAAAAGAAAAAAAGACAGTGGTTATTTGAGATGTGCTATATAAGTGCACTTTTTGACTGTTTAGGCCAAGTTTGGCATCCTCAAAAAAATTCAAAAAGTTAAAAAATCACTATTCTATTTAAGTCACATCATCTTATTTAAGTCACATTACCTCTCTAACACATCACTTCAAATCCAACCCAAATTCAACCCATATTTCATAAAAAGTCAAAAAGTGCACTTATTTTAGTCTTCCCAAACTTGGCCTTAAAAAAGTAGAGAAAAAAGATATATATTTGGAATAATTTTTTGACTTTTTACGAAAAGATATGTAATAAAATATTATAGTAAAAGCAAAATGACCGTCCTATCCTTTTGACTTTTTGACTTGATTTTTGGGTTATTAAATTCAAAGGGTAGAATAATAATTTTATCTTCTAGACTTTCCTTACAAACTTACTCCAAATAATATGAATTTTTTGATTTTTTTAATAATTTTTTGACTGTTTGACTTTTATAGTTTATGTCAAACCAAATAGGTTAAAAAAAGTGCACTTTTTGACTTTTTATGAAATATGAGTTGGGTATAGGTTGGATTTGAAGTGATGTGATAGAGAGGTGACATAACTTAAATAAGCTGATGTGACTTAAATAAAATAGTGATTTTTTAACTTTTTGACCTTTTTAGGGATTGTTTGGGATGATCTAAATAAGTACACTTTTTGACTTTTTATGAAATATGGGTTAGATTTGGGTTGGGTTTAAAGTGATGTGTTAGAGAGGTGATGTGACTTAAATAAGATGATGTAACTTAAATAAGATAGTGACTTTTTGACTTTTTAACTTTTTTAAAACTTGCCAAACCAGTCCTTAGTATATGCCAAACAAGGCCAATAAGATAAAATATTATATTTAAATCATAATTATTTTATTTTTTATCTCATAAAAATTAAAAAAATCAACAAAAGTTAAAAAATCAAAAAATCCATTTGAAATAAACTTTTTAATCTTAAGTTAAAATAATAAAAAAAATTAAAAAAAAAACTCACATTCCAAAGGAAGACTGAGGCCTTGTTTGTCATCCTCTAAAAAAGTTAAAAAGTCACTATCCTATTTAAATCACATCATCTTATTTAAGTCACATCACTTCTCTATCATATCACTTCAAACCCAACCTATATTTCATAAAAAGTTAAAAAGTAAACTTATTTAGAACATCCCAAACGACCCATCAGAATTACCAAAATAAGGCATAATTTTAATGACAATTTGAAGCACAAATAAAAACAAATAAAGGTGGAGTAGAAAAAAAGAATGTAATAAGGAGAGAGAGAGGTGGTGTTGTATTGGCCAGAGTAAATAGAATATCACTTCAAACTCAACTTATATTTCATAAAAAGTTAAAAAATACGCTTATTAGAACACCTCAAACAATCTCTAACAATTACCAAAATAAGGCATAATTTTAATGACAATTTGAAGCACAAATAAAAACAAATAAAGGTGAAGTAGAAAAAAAAGAATGTAATGGGGAGAGAGAGAGAGAGAGAGAGAGAGGTGGTGCTGTATTGGTAAGAGTAAACAGAAGCTCTGGGTAGCTGCAGCAGCCTAGAGGGGGATGGACGTCACCATCAAGGCGTCCTTGGATTCATTATACCAACAACTACGAAAATACATACAAAATTCTTCATGGGCTTTTGTGATCATGACGACGTTGGCTTCTTACGATTCTAGAGAGAGAAAATCAGGAATCTATAGAGAGAGAGAGAGAGAGAGAGAGAGAGAAGGGTCAAAGCAGCAGCGCAGCAGAAGCAAAAAGCAGTTGTATTTGTAATGATTTCGTGTAGGAGAGAGAATACAGAGAGAGAGACAGAAAAGGATCAGAAACTCGTGATGGGAATTTTCCTCGCTGGGGTAGAACAGAAGTAGCTCATCAGACTCCTAAAGAATTTACAGACCCCCTCTTTCAGCTGCTCTTTCCTTTTTTTTTTTTTCTTTTCTCATAATCTCTCTCTTTCTTTCTCTTCTTTTTGTTCTCTCTCTCTCTCTCCCCCCTATATACTGCCCCCTTTGTGCCACTATTTGGTGCAGCTTCAAACCTTAGACAGTTCTAACGGGATTGGCTGATATAGAAACGTTTTGGGGGGAATACTTGATCAAGAAGGGAAAAGAAGAGGCTTTGAAGAGACCCTTTTGGATATTTGACAGATTTTCTCGAGAAACAAACAGGGTTTGATAAGAGGAAAAAAAAGAAGAAGATCAAGATGGGTAGTTGTGGAAGGAATGGAGCTGTGAGACAGTATATAAGATCCAAGGTGCCTCGTTTGAGATGGACTCCTGATCTTCATCAATGTTTTGTTCATGCCATTGAAAGGCTTGGGGGTCAGGATAGTAAGTTGTTGTCATCAATCAATGTTTGCTTTCTCTCTCTTGACTTTGTTGGGGTGCTCTTGTTCTTTCCTCTCTCTCTCTCTCCCTCTCTTGATTTTCTTGATTTGTGTTGTTGTGTGGTCCTGTAATTTTTGTTCTTTGATAAAGATATATGTTGTTGGATTTTTGTTCTTTCTTCTTTGTAGAAGCAACACCAAAGCTGGTTCTTCAGTTGATGGATGTGAGAGGACTCACCATTTCACATGTCAAAAGTCATCTCCAGGTTTGTTTTTTTTTGTTTTTGTTTTCATTTCTCTTAAGTGAGATGACTTTGGATTCACCATGTAAGTAATGCATATCTTTGTTTTTGTTTTTTTGGTTGTTTTTGTTCCAATCAGATGTACAGAAGCATGAGAAGTGACCACAGCAAACAAGGTATCCAAAGTTTTGACATCCCTATATCCGTTGACATACATACATAATATGATTTTAAATACATATCAGGAATTTCGATATATATATATATATCGAAATTCGTGATACGATTATATATAGAATGATATTAGACTGTGTTAATTGATGACCGATATATCAGTAACAGGTGAATATTTTTGTAATGATCCCTTGTTGGTCCCAAAAAATAGCCGAAGCTTGGTTAGCCGAGAGATATTTCTCGGATCAAGGATTTAATGTGATCTACTAATTTAGGGTGAGAATGGGGAAAAAAAAAATGCATCTATTCGAGTAATAATAAGTGCTAGGGCACTGTCCAAAATCATAATTCGTATTGGAATGAATATCTATCGGCTAATATTTAAAATCTTGATATACATTAATTATAATGTGAACAAATATGATTTCCTAGAATTGTTGGAAACTCAAATGCTATTAATTTCTTTCTTTTTTTTTTTATACAAACTTTGGATACTCAACTGGGATTTGCATAAAAATTTCTGCACTAGGAAGTTGTATTTAATTCACTATGTTTTTTTTTTTTTTTTTTTTTTGGTTCCTCTGAAAAAGGTTTCCTCTATTAGTACTTATCTTTGTCCCAAATCAAAGTTGATGTAATCACATCTTTACCAAAATGTGTTTGCATCCTCACTTCATTTATTGTTTCATTCCCCATAAAGTTGTCCCCTTTTAGCCAAAATTGATGAGCACAGAATAAAACAACCATCCTTTTAAATCTTCTAATATTGGCATTTCTTATGAAATCCACAAAGCCTAATTCTTACTGCATGGTTATCCCAAAGTGTTTTTTTTTTTTTTTTTTTTTTTCTTGGATTCAAAACCTTGCTAAATGCTTTACCCAATTTGACTTTTCTTGTTTGTTTCAATACATGGACCTTAGAGGAAAATTTAGTAGATGTTTATTCACTAATGCTAAAGAATACATAATAGAAACACAAGAATGAATTACAAAAAATTTATTAATAGATTGAGATTTATTTTGAATATAAATTTCATCATAACTACGTTTAATTCCAACCATCTATCATATTCACTATGGGCCATTTTGCTATCTGTTATACGGGTCTAGCATTTTGTCTATGATGCGATTCTAGCATTACCTTTTAATAATATGTGCTAATATGTTTAGCATAATTTCGACTTATAAATTATGATAAAAAATAATTTAAATAAATTAAAAAATGTGAAGTATAAAAAATTTAAGAAAGGGATTTTTTTATTTTTACTGACTAATTTTCAATTTTCATTTCACAAAAGCTACTCCAAATAGACGAGATACATCCAAAAGGAAAATGTTAAAAATATTATACAAAATAATTTTACAATGTCGTTTTTACAAATGTAGATCATAATGCTGGACTTTTTGATTTTTAATAAATGACATTTTGTATGGTAGTTTTATATATAATTTCTATTTGTATAACATTATTCTATAAAACAAAAGCATGTTTTTAATTTTTTTATTTTTAAAAAAAAAGTTTCATACCTAGTAAATATCACTCTTAAATTTACTGGCATGTTTTAATTTCAAGGATCCTCTTCTTAGATCCTTTTCTTGACTCCTTACTTGGTAACATTACTTTTTTTCTTTT
Organism: Camellia japonica; assembly: GCA_030407325.1. NCBI lineage: Eukaryota > Viridiplantae > Streptophyta > Magnoliopsida > Ericales > Theaceae > Camellia > Camellia japonica. The sequence continues at coordinate 120,056,330 of JAPPVO010000007.1, forward strand.
TTGTTTTTTTAATTTTTATTTTTAATAGTACCTAAAGTTTATGTCTCATCAATAACTGCAGATCGGAGTTCAAACCAACAAAGGAAACAATCTTTTGAAGATCACTATGATGATGATGGGTGTGTTGATCAAGAAAATGAAGTCTCCTGTTTCCATCCTTCTTTAAAGCCCATTGAAGAATCAGATTCTCACTTCATCTACACTAGTCCTCCTCTTCCTCCTCCTCTCCCTACAAAAAGGTGAGAGACCAAATCAAAGCAATGAAAGCATAGTATTAAATCCCCTATTTTGCTTCAGACCCAAATCTCAAGAAACAAAAAGTGTATTGCATTTCCACATGCATTGTTGTCTTTACTGTTTCTGAAATTGTTTGTATATATGATATGATATAATACTATCTTCTCTCTCTCTCTCTCTCTCTCTCTCTCTCTCTCTCTTTTGTGTTTCTTCAAAGTTCTTTTTGTTTCCTCAGAGCTAGAATCGAGAAGATGAGTTCAACTATCTCAGAGAACCTGCAGTGCAGCAGCAGCCAAAGAAGAAGAATATGTGAGACAGTCACCAATCCGTACTGTTTTGATGATTATTTACAGCAGCAGCAGCCTACTATGGCTGAGAAAAGTGGAGTAAAGGAGGAAGAGAGTGGTTACACGTGGCAGAACCACGAGGCAGCTCCTATATCTACTGCCTTTTCTCTACCACATGATCTTTTCATCAATCCCTTGGGCCATGCTGGTGCATTGGAAGAATCTGATTTCCACAAGGTACAATAGCCTCTCTCTCTCTCTCTCTCTCTCTACTATTTCTTGTACCAGCTTTTATGATGGTATGGGTAATGTCATACAAATATAAATTACTTATAAAATTATATATAAAATGATGTGGCAGAGTTTTACTTGTAAATTTTATTACCTTAAAATATTTATATATAAAAAAAAGAATTGGGCATCACAAGGTCTGATTTTAACTGGTTATTTTATAAATTTTTTGTGCATATATTGTCTATTAAAAAAAAATATAAATAAGTCGATCGGATAATCATTATATTTTTTTATTTATTTGTTTTCAAAAATATAGAAATCTATTTTTAAAAATATATTTGTTTAGTTTTTGAAAGGCCAGATAGCATGAATGATTTAGGTTATCAAAATGAAACCGTGGTGGGTTCCACAAATCTAAATAATTCTGAACTTGAAAAAAGCTGCACTCATAAAATAACTCACCAAGATGAATGTATGAAAATTGTGGAAGAATAGCATTTTCCTAATGATTTTCGAGGAAAACGAGTTTCAAATTTTGAGTCGTGTAACATTAGAAATTATCACATATGTCTGAGACATGACATCGTCGTGTCTCCGTTCAAGTTTATTAACCCTTTATTATTAAGCGGACACACAATCGATTCCTAAAAGACGGGATCTTACATGGTTTGCCACTTGACTGTAGATACGTACTGGCTTAAAAAAAAAAGAAAAGAAAATTAAGAAAAGGGGCAAAAAGTGGATTAACAATTTTATCAGGGTGTTAAAACTCTAATTGGCACATATTTGATATTCAATATAAGATTTTATGAATAAATTTCGAATACATATAATTATTTGTAAATTATGTGTATAGATTAAATTTTAGTCTTTTTGCACTTGTAAAAATAAAACTTAAAAAAAAAACTCTAAAAGTTAACTAGATAAAACTCCCATGTGAAACATATCGACTACACCATCCGTGAAGATTGGATTACGGTCCCTATTGTCCTTGTGGACAAATTAATATAATCTTCATGGTTATTAAATTTTGTTGCATTATTGCATACAAGCACTGTATACTACACTCATTCTTGTTTGTTGTTTTGTGGTTTTCTTGTACTTGTTATTATGACCTTTATGCTTTACTATTATACTCTTTTGGCCTCATTTGAATGAGAATTAGCTGGTCCATTGATGGGGATTTTTCTACCTTTTTTTTTATTTTTTATTTTTTTTAAATAAATAATTTCTATCCTGTTGCAAGAAAACGTTTTTATTTTCTTGTTTAGTTGGTGTGGGATATTGTACACAAATAATTGCAGGGTTTCAAACAGGAGTTGGTAGAAACTAGATTCTGTTCACTTTTGTCCAATACAATAGAAACGTTTTATATTTATCAAGTTCATGTTTAACACCTCTTGTTCAAAAAAAAAAAAAAAAAAAAGGTTCAAATGTTTAACGCACAAGAAGCACACCAGCTAAACTACTTAAATGTCTTATCCAAACACACCTGTGGTCATTGATTTAAATTTTCCTTCAGTAGGTATTTCAGAGGATTTGTTGTCCGCGGTGGATAGTGGGGATGAGTTTGTAATGATTCAAGGTGGGGGAAATTGAGCAGGTGGCGGGGGCTAAGGGTCAGTATGCGGACCAAAGCCTTAGGCCCAAGGCCTGCCCAACGGGCTGGTGGGTGGGCCAATGAATGGAAACTATAGGTTGGGACGGGGGCTTAGCTTAATGAGTTGAGATTAAAACTTATATTTTGAATTCTTTTTAATTTTTTTTTCCTATTTTTATATTTTGGCTAGGCTCATAGGCTGAGCCAACGGGCTGGGTTAGGCTTCAAGGCCTTAGGCCCAAGCCAAGCCTCATTCGAATTTGCTTGCCCCACCCAGGGTATGGGCTTGGGCAGGGTAAAAACCCACTAGGCTAAGCAAGCTTGGGTTGAACTGCAGGCCTTTGAGCCAAATGATGACCCTTGGCAAGGGCAAGATAAAGTTAATTTTGCAACCTTGTAACGTAGATACCAATAAAAGTGAGATAATAAGGCATATTAGAAATAATAATTGATAAGTGATAAGAATTGAACAAATGTAAACTGAGAGGTAAAAGTGAAAATGAATGTTAAGTGTAATAGTTTGGTATCTTAGTCTTCCTATATTTAAAAAATAAATTATATATATGTATATATATTATATACAAACAAAGAGATTTAATTGGGATGGAGGCAGGGAAAGGAAATTTGTCCTCACCCTACTTCCTTATTTGGGTAGAAAAACCCACAAGGGGGTGGGTAGGACTATTAAATGAACTGTGCTACTCGTTCAAGATTGACTTTTTGTGTAAAAAACCAAGCTTGAATACATTTTAAAGCTTGTTAAATATCAAACCAAGCTTGAACAACCTACAAATCAGCTCAATAAATTTATATCTACTGCAAAATATCGATTCACTTGAGCTTGACTTGTGTTCTACTTGTTTAAAACTCATTCAAGATCGGGTTGTTATTTAAACAAGTCAAGCTTGAATGCATTTTATGTTAAAAAAAAAAAAAAAGCTTGAACACATTTTGAAATTTGTTAAGTTTCTAAGCAAAACTTGAACAACTTAATACTTAGCTTGATTCGGTTTGGTTATAGCCTTAGAAGTGGGGAAATTGCCATCCCTAATTGTGAAAAATAGTCCTGATGTTTTGATTGGTAAGATTAACAATTATAGGCTTGTTTGTCCTCTCTATGTTCATATTTTGTCATATGCCTCTATCTTTTCCCTTGGTCTTGCCCCTCTTCTTGTTGTGTCACCAAAAAACACGAGAGGGAAAGACACGAGCCGGGACAATGAGAGGGATCTGGTCCTAAGCTCCTGCCCTTCCCCTCTTCTTGTTATGTCACCAAAATCAAGAGAGGGAAAGACATGGAGGGATGGTGACAGGGATCAGATCGGATCCTGAGCCTGTGAGATGCACACATACTGTGGTCCACTATATTTTTGATAGATAGGGATACGTATGTTCCCCCACTTGGGATCCAAAATGGAAGTCCAAAATGGCCCTTCAACGCATTATTATAGCAGTACGGTAACTAAATAGCAACATCAGTGTCCTTGTGGTAGTAGGCCACCTCATTCATCATGTAACATCCTTGTCCAACTTTAATTACTTGAATTAAACAATTGGTACAAACCTATAAAAAATTTAGGAATTTGTCGTACCAAATGTAGCCATTGTACATTCTCTTCTAGTAAAATCAAATTTCAGATGAAAAAAATTCAGAGCATACACTTAAGAAACAGTTTTGCATGTTTTTTCTTTTTCTTTTCTTTTCATTCTTTTAATTTCTTTTAGGCAGTTGTATTTGCCAAATCCAACCTCCTATATAGTATGTGTAAAGGGTTTTATGCAAATGATTAGTCAAGGGTTTGTGCCTTCTTATTTGGGTGGTGCCCTTTTAGCTACAATACTTACCCTTAGTCCTTAATCACCTGGTTGTATTTATTCTCCCAATTAATAAAATCTTCTCTTTGAAAAAAAGAAAAAATATTTGCATATGAGGTATTCTGATACTGGCTCGCATTTGTTATATTGCTTGTCATTGTTGTTTTGAAAATCTTTTCTGGCTTGTATTCTGTCTGAAAAATTCTCTTTAAAAAATAGTCGCCTTTGTTATATCGAGTCATTTGTTTTCTGTTTTGTGTTGTGTTGTGGGTGTTACTTATTCCAGCGTTTACAGTGATCTTACAAGTTTCAAAAGAGGATTGAGAGAGAGATGGCTCATTGTAATCTCTACATTCATACTAAAACTTATTTGTCGCTCTTCGTTAGTGGACATAGTCATATTGCCAAACCGCATAAATCTTTATGTGTGTGTGTTTGTTCCATTTTAGATTTTCGTATCTTGGCTCCTGGCATAACAGTTTGTTTACGAATAGGGTGACAATCTTTTAGGTTGCTAGAGGTCAGTTCATAAAAGAAACCTACAAGGTTTGCTAATCTATCATGTCCACAATGAAAGCATAAATGCTCATAGATTTCACTAAATTGCCTGTTGGTGGCTATGAATTTAAAACATTCCAGAGATCTGTTACTAACAATACTTCTCTAAACTGTGCATGTAAATTATGTAAACATTTCTAGGTTAATTCATTAACCTGTTCTCTTTTTACAGGTTGCCATGCAAGAAGATCAACAGTGTGCATCATCAAAGAGGTGCAAATTCGATAATTCTAGAAATGGACACACAGAAGAGGAAGAGGCCGATGGTTGTGGGTTGTCGCTGTTGCTCTCATTGCATCATCCCTCTGCACAGAGAAGTAACGCTTCGTGGACAAGCGACATGAGTGAAGCAATCTCATCGTCATACTCTAGGCCTAACTTCAACGACTGCTCTGGTTCCTCTTCTGAAAAACACAGCATTAACTTAGATCTCTCTATTGCTTTGTGTGGTGGCTAAGTTTAATGTAAAAGTTTCTGTTTGGGGAATTTTCATATCCCTATTTTGCACTTTCATATGGTTTCTTATTTCACTTTTGGGTTTAAAATGTTCTCAGAAAATTTTCTATATATAATGGAAACCTATATATTATGAGTTAGATCCTATGAGTTTGCATTCCATTCTTCATAGGTTCTTGTTAGTGAACGCTCAAGATTTAAATAATGCTAAAAGTGTTAAAATTAATGCCATATTTACATTAGATACATTTGATACATTGAGTTCATACATTCTTTGTATTCATGTATTTTTATATTCATGTATTTTATATTTATTAAGTACATTGTCTAGATTATATTCATGTACGTAGTTAATTGTAAGGTTGTTTAGATTCATGGATCTTATTAATTGAACTTATGTATAACCTTCTCTATATAAAAGGATGTAAGCCTATGGACAAAATATATAAAAAATAAGTGAGAAAAATTCAATACAAAATAATAGTTCATTCTAGAGAGAGTTTTATCAAAAGCTAACAGAAGTGGTATCAGAGCTTTGGTTGGGTCAAGAAAAAGCTGGGCGTAGAGATTGGATACGGGAAAACAAGTCCTGAAGAAGAACAAACCGACGTCCATGGTGAATCTCAACAACTAAAATGTATCTACTCCTATCTTTAATGGTGAAAATTTTGATTTTTGGTATGTGAAAATGAAAACTATATTTGTCTATACGGATCTTTGGGATCTTGTTGAAAATGGGTTCAAGGAACCTGAAGATGAAGGAACTTTGACAAATCTCCAAAAGAACCAATTGAAAGAGCAAAGGAAGAAGGATTCAAAGGCTTTCTCTTTTATTCAACAAGGAGTTTTAGAAGCAATCTTTCCAAGAATTATCAATGCAACAAAAGCGAAGTAGGCATGCGATATTCTTTAGAAAGAGTATAGAGGCAACTTGAAGGTAAGAACTATCAAACTTCAATCATTGAAAAGAGATTTTGAAAATTTAAAGATGAAGGATATGGAATTGTTGAAGGATTGTTTTTCTAGGGTTATTTTTCTAGGGTTATGGAACTTGTAAACCAAATGAAAATTTATGGAGATAATATTACTAATCAAAGAGTTGTTGAAATTTTTTTGATAAGTTTGCCGGAGAAATACAATCCTATTATTGCTGTCATTGAAGAAACTAAAGATCTTGTTGATTTGAGTATTGAAGATTTGATGGGTTCAATTAAAACATTTGAGCAAAGGTTGAGTAGGCAATCTGAAAAGTCAATTGGAAGTGCCTTTCAATCCAAGTTTAATGTTAGTTCCTCTAATTCCCAAGGAAGAGGAAGAGAAAGAGGAAGAAATGCAACCAGAAGAGCAAGAAATGCAAGAGGAAGAGGAATGTCTAATTTTCAAAGAAAGGAAAATGAAGAGTCTACTCAACAAAAGTGTGGAATTAGCAACCGAAGCAATCATGTTGATAAAGATTGTTGGTTTCGAAGAAAGCCAAAATGTTACAATTGCAACAAATTTGGGCATGTTAAGAAGGATTGTCAAGTCAAGAGCACTCAACAAGTTAATTTTTCTATGCCTGTCACAAGGCATCGGATCAAAATAAGGATGTATGGTTTCTCGATAGCGGATGTAGCAATTACATGACAGGAGATGATTGCATTTTTGTGAAAATAGATGCTTCCTCCAGTTCTCAAGTAAAAATGGAGAATGGTGCCTTAGTCCAAACAAAAGGAAAATGTACTATTGCTATAGAAACCAAGATGGGTACAAGATTCATTTCCAATGTTCTCCTAGTTCCAGACTTAGAGCAAAATTTGTTAAGTGTTGGACAACTTATGGAGCATGGATATCTGGTTCACTTTGAAGACGATTTTTGCAAAATTTTTGACAAAGGGGAGAAAAGCCAAGTTGTAGCAAAAATCAAGATGGAGAAGAATAGAAGTTTTCCTCTCATTTTCCGGTATAGCAAAAATGCGGCTTTGAAGATGGATGTGATTGATAATTCATGGCTTTGGCATAGAAGATTTGGGCACTTGAATTTTCAAAGTTTGAAACATCTACAACAAAAGAATATGGTTTTTGGGTTGCCAACCATTCATGAAGTGCGACATATTTGTGAAGGTTGTGCACTTAGAAAGCATCACCGGGAGTTATTTCCAAAGGAGAAAGCATGGAAGCTAAAGCACAATTGGAGCTTGTCCATACCGATGTGTGCGGACCCATGGATACACCAACTCATGGAGGTAAAGTATTTCATTAGCTTTGTTGATGATTTTACTAGAATGACTTGGGTGTATTTCATGAGACAAAAGAGTGAAGTTTTCTCTATCTTCAAGAAATTTCAAAATCTTGTTGAAAGACGAAGTGGTTGTTTGATGAAAGTATTGAGAAGTGATAGAGGCGGAAAATACAACTCAAATGAGTTTATGAAATTTTGTGAAGATATTGGAATGGAAAGGCAATTGACTGTTGGGTACACTCCACAACAAAATGGTGTGGCGGAAAGGAAGAATCGAACCATAGAGGAGATGTCCAAGTCTATGCTACATGAGAAGGGGCTACCCAAAACTTTTTGGGGTAAGGCTGTGTATACAGCAGTTTACTTGATGAATAGATGTCCTACAAAAGCTCTTAAGGACAAAACTCCACTTGAAGCTTGGAGTGGAAGGAAACCATCGGTGAATCACTTGAAGGTGTTTGGTTGCATTTGTTATGCACATGTTCCAAAAGAAGTGAGGCACAAGCTTGATAAAAATAGTAAGAAATGCATCTTTGTGGGTTATAGCTCTAAATCCAAAGGCTATAGACTCTTCAGTTTGGATCAAAAGAAGGTGATTATTTGTAGAGATGTTCTCTTTGATGAGAAGGCGTCTTTTGATTGGAAGGAAAAGAAAGTCCAAGATCAAAGCATTGTTTTCAATGAAGAATCGGAAAGTCTACAAGTTGAAGATGTTACAACTCTTGAATCTCCACAAAGAGAGTCACCAATTGCTAGTTCACAATTTTCCCCAAGTTCAAGTTCAAGTTCTTCATCTCCAAGTTCAACTCCAAGAAATATAAGGAGTCTTAGTCATGTGTATGCAAGATGCAATTTATGCATTGTTGAACCTGAAAATTTTGAAGAGGCAATTAAAGATGAATCATGGAAGAAAGCAACGGAAGATGAAATTCATGTGATTGAAAAGAACAAGACTTGGGAGCTAGTGGAGAAACCGAAAGGAAAAGAAATAATTGGTGTGAAGTGGATTTTCAAAACAAAGTTCAATTCGGATGGCTCTATTCAAAAGAACAAAGCAAGACTTGTGGCAAAAGGGTATTCACAACAACCCGAAATTGATTTCCAAGAAACTTTTGCTCCTGTGGCTCGACTTGATACAATTAGAGCTATCATTGCTTTGGCGGCTCAAAAGGGTTGGTTTTTGCACCAACTTGATGTAAAATTAGCATTTTTGAATGGAAAATTAGAAGAAGAGGTGTATGTTGATCAACCTCAAGGCTTTGTTGTCAAAGGCAAAGAAGATAAAGTGTACAAGTTAAAGAAGGCTTTATATGGCCTAAAGCAAGCACCCCGGGCGTGGTATAGTGAAATTGATGCTGACTTCAATGAAAAGGGTTTTCAAAGAAGCAAAAGTGAGCCAACTTTGTACATCAAGAGGCAAGGTACAACCGGTATTCTCGTTGTTTCACTTTATGTTGATGATTTGGTTTTTACTGGTAATGATGAAAAATTGATTAAAGATTTCAAAGGGGAGATGATGAAGAAATATGAAATAAGTGATTTGGGGCTATTGCATCATTTTTTAGGCATTGAAATTTACCAAAACAATGGTGGTGTTTTTATTTGCCAAAAGAAGTATGCTCAAACACTTCTTGAGAAATTTAAAATGAAGAATTGCAAAGCAGTTGCTACTCCCTTGATTGTGAATGAAAAGTTGTCAAAGGAAGATGGAAGCAAAGAAGCTGAAGCATCTTGTTATAGAAGTTTGGTTGGAAGTTTGTTGTATTTAACTACTACAAGACCGGACATCATGTATGCTACAAGTTTATTGTCTCGGTTCATGCACAGTCCAAGCCAAATTCATTTTGGGGTTGTAAAAAGAGTGTTGAGATACATTCAAGGTACACTTGATTATGAAATCTTTTATGAGAAATTTGTTGATGCAAAGTTACTTGGATTTTGTGATAGTGATTGGGCTGGATGTGTTGATGATATGAAAAGCACTTCTGGGTATGCATTTTCTCTTGGATCGGACGTAATTTCATGGTCATCCAAGAAACAACAAATTGTGGCACAATCATCTGCTGAAGTCGAATATATTTCCGCATCATTGGCAACTACATAAGCAATTTGGCTAAGAAGAATTTTGGATGATTTTGATGAGAAGCAAGGTGAAGCTACTCCAATTATGTGTGATAACAAGTCTGCTATTGCTATGACAAAGAATCCCGTCTACCATTCTCGTACCAAACACATTGCTATCAAACATCATTTCATTAGAGAAGCTGTGGAAGATGATGAGATTCAAATCAAGTATTGCAAGACTGAAGATCAAGTTGTGGACATCTTCACCAAAGCTCTACCAACGGACAAGTTTGAATTTTTTTAGAGAAATGTTAGGTGTCACACAATATGGCATTAAGGGGGAGTGTTAAAATTAATGCCATATTTACATTAGATACATTAGATACGTTGCATGCATTGGATACATTGAGTTCATACATTCTTTGTATTCATGTATTTTTATATTTATGTATTTTATTTTTATTAAGTACATTGTCTAGATTATATTCATGTACCTAGTTAATTGCAAGGTTGTTTAGGTTCGTGGATCTTATTCATTGAACTTATGTATAACCTTCTCTATATAAAAGGATGTAAGCCTATGGGCAAAATATATAAAAAATAAGTGAGAAAAATTCGATACAAAATAATAGTTTATTCTAGAGAGAGTTTTATCAAAAGCTAACAAAAAGATAGTTAACGTTTTCAATGGACATTTCACGTATTTTGGGACACAGAATTCGGTACAAAAGATCTTATGTGTTTGAAGTTGCTTGGCCAGTAGTAAAGCACCAAGAGATTGCCTTTGTTAATGGTTTCGATTTGTAGGTGCTCTTTTTTCCAGGCTGAATTATAAGATAAATGATTACCAAGTATGGTATGATTAAATGTCCTCATCCATATCAAGGTAATCCAGTGGTTTAAAGGAGGTTCAGGATCAACAGTAAATTTGGAGATCTTGAGTTTGATTAATATTATTTTTTTTTTCCTAAAAAAAATTATTGATGCAAATCAATAGCACAAAAAGTACATATGAATGGCATTAATAAAGGCTAGGCCAAATGTCTCATTGCTTGCTAATTTTTTAAAATTTTTTTGTACCTAATATTTGTGGCTTACTGGTATCAGGATTTATTTAAATGAGGTGGGTCCTGAATGGCCGTATAAATATGATAAATTGTTACAAGTTATGGTATGAAGAACGTAAAATATTTGCAAGTATTTTCCGTATATAAGGTGTATGGTAAATTAGCTTGCTATTTTTATTTTTTCCTATTGACATTTGGGGGGATATTTAATTTTTATGAAAATAATCAAATCTCTCTCTCTGTAGAGCATAAGACACTAGGCAACACTCTCAATCCATTTTTTTCTTTTGACTCTAAAACTTTCAATTTTTATCACCATATTATCTTAACATAAAATTTTAATTTTATCTCATTCTTAACCTTTCTAACTTGAACCCTATCCCCACTCCTCACCAACTCCAGCCACCCTTATTTGCCACCACCCCCACCCCCACCCCCACCCCCCCCTTTTATCTCACACAGCCTTCCCCATTTTTGTTTCAATCTCTTTTGCCTCTCTTTGTCGATCTCTCTCTCTCTCTCTCTCTCGCTTATTTTCTCTCTTTGTCAATCTCTCTCACTCCTCTCCTTTGGTGAGAAAGGGCATGGGTGGCTAAAAATGAGTTGTAGAAGGTGGGGGTTGGCGGGGAGGGGTGAAGGTGGTTGGGTAGAGGTATAATTAAGATTATGGTGGGTGTTTAAAAAAAAAAAAAAAACAATGAAGACTAATTTTAGTAGGTAAGGGTCTAAAGAAATTTCGTGGGAACAAATAGCAACACTCACCACCTCTCCCTCCTCTTCCACCACACATCCACCTCTTCCCTCATTCCCCAAACCACCCATAGCATCCCTAGCCACAACTTTCCCCACCTAACAATTTAATATACATGTGTATGCCTGCATATATTTACCATTGAAGCAAACAAAACTTGATATCAGCATGAAAATACTTAATAAAAATAAAATAAATGCCAACAAACATAACATCATTAGAAAGTGGTTATATATCACATGAATATTTTAGCTAAAAGTCTTCACTATTAAGATTGGAGAACCTATTTGGCACACCAACAAGCAATCACAAGCAATAACATAAGAGATTTACGTGATTCGACAGCTGCCTACATCCACAGGGAGAGATTTCTCACTATAGAATTTTCCGGAGGGAAATTACAACTCACACCTTACTTCCTCTCTATAGACAACTCACACCTTACAACTCACACTCTCTCTCACCCCTTCCTTTTCAACTCAATTTATAAACAAGAATGAGAGAGAGAGAGAGAGAGAGAGAGAGAGAGAGAGAGAAACCCACCGAAATTTCAACTTCCTTTTGGTGGAAGTCAGAAATGGCAGGAGCGAGAGAGTTGGCATTGCACATGGCCAGCTCAATCTTCACTTTCGGTAGCTGTCTTCTTTGACTCCTCTGCTCCGCATGTACCAGTGTGATTGACGATTCTCTCCCTCTACGCCTATGTACATGACCGACTTCTCACTTGAAATCCATCATAGTTAGATTCTTGCAAATTTTTAGTTTGTTTCTGGTGACAACATTGGTCATCATGTTAGAAGGGTTCTTGTTCGTGTGAATCTTTACCAGCTTCATCAACTACTTCTCCATCACTTCTTGTATCCAATGATGTCGGACATCAATGTGTTTTGTACAAGAATGGTACATGAAATTCTTGCTTAGATCAATTGCACCCTGACTATCACAATGTACATTATACTCTTCCTGTTGTAAACCCAATTCTTGAAGGAATTGCTTCAACCACAACATTTCCTTTATGGCATCTGCGACAGCAATATTCTCTGCTTCTATTGTAAATAGAGCAACACACTTTTGCAGTTTGGACTTCCATAAAACAACTTCCCCTACAAAAGTGAACAGAAATCCTGATGTAGATTTTTTACCATTAAAATCACCCGCCATATTGGCATCTGTAAAACCCTTCGAAATTGGTTCAGCTCCCCCAAAACATACACATCTTTGAAGTTCCTTTCAAGTATTGAAAAGAAGAATCTATTTAATTGCCTCCAAATGCTCATTTCCTGGATTGGCGAGGAATTGGTTCACAACACCAACTGTGTGAGCTATATCTGGCCGGGTACATACCATTGCATACATCAAATTTCTTATCAGAATTAGTCGTGGGACACGAGCGTTTTGTCACCTTGAAATGGTTGGCCAGTGGTGTGCTGACTGGCTTGTCATCCTTCATGTTGAACCTTTCAATCACCCGTTCAATATATTTCTCTTGTGACAACCATATCTTCTTGGTTTTCCTATCACGGACAATCTTCATGCCAAAAATTTGTTGTGCTGGGCTTAAATTCTTCATGTCAAAATACTCTGACAAGTCCTTTTTCAACTTGCTGATCATAACAATATCCTGTCCGATGATCAACATATCATCAACATACAACAGTAGGATAATGAAGTTTCCATCCAACACTTTCAGAAGTATACACATTAGTCTGCTACCGTTCTCTTGTACTTGTGATCCACCATGAATAAATCAAACTTCTTGTACCATTATCTCGGCGCCTGCTTCAGGCCATAGAAACTCTTCTTCAGTTTGCAGACTAGATTTTCTTTCCCTTAACTTTAAATCCTTCTGGCTGCTCCATGTAGATGTCTTCCTTTAAATCACTATGGAGAAATGTAGTCTTAACATCTATCTTTTCTAGCTCTAGATTCAAGTGAGCTGCTAATCTCAAAGCTACTCGAATGGAAGTCATCTTCACAACTAGGAAGAAGATCTTATCAAAGTCAATTCTCTTCTTCTGCCTAAAACTTTTGACCACCAAGCGAGCTTTATGCTGAAGCAGTTTTTCACTACCATCTTTCTTCAACTTGTATACCTATTTGTTCTTCAAAGCTTTCCTGCCTCTTGGAAGTGGAACAAGCTCATAAGTGTGGTTCTTCTACAAAGAACTCATCTCCTTTTCATGTCTTGTATCCAGCAGTCTTTCTCTATATGACTCTTCGCTTTTGAAAAACTCTCGGGCTCCTCCTCATTAGTAATCAGAATATACTGAGAAGTATGATATTTGGTTGATGGCACGGCAGCTCTTTCTGATCTCCGCAACTGAGGCCCTGTTGCTTCCGGTGGGGTTGCTCCCCTTGCTCAACACCTTCTTTATGTGGGTCTTCATCTTTTTCCTCTTGATCCTTATCTTCTGGCATAGGATCCTGTAACTCTGGTACTTCTGGTTGCACCCCATCAGATCTAGCATGTTGTAATGATTTGAGAGATAGAAACAAGTTCGGAGTGATGACAACTCTAGACTTTGTAGACTTTTCAAAATTTGCTATGGTTTGGTCTTTATGGAACACAATATCTCTGCTCGTGAACATTTTCTTGTTCACTAGGTCCCACAACTTGTATCCAAATGTTGCATTTGAATAGCCCACAAAAATTGCATGGAGTGGACTTGTCATCAAGCTTCTGTCTATTTTCCTTTGAGATATGTGCAAACGCCTTACACTCGAAGACTCTTAAGTGAGAATATGATACCTTTCTTTTGGACTAGACTTCCTCAGGTATCTCGAAGTTTAGTGGGACTGAAGGTGACCTGTTAATGAGATAATAGGTTATACGAGCAGCTTCAACCCAGAATGACTTTGGTAACTTTGCCATTCTTAGCATGCATTTGACTCTTTCTATAATAGTGCGGTTCATCCTCTCTGCCATAACATTGTGTTGTAGCGTACCGGGAACTGTTGTCTCGTGCTAGATACCTTTGCTGGCACAATATGCTTCAAAAGTTTTGGAAGTGTACTCGCCATCGTTGTCTGTGCGAAAACACTTCAATTTTTTCCTGGTCTCTCTTTCCACCATCACATGGAACTCCTGAAAGTATTAGAATACCTCATCATTTGTCTTTAGGAAATACACCCACAACTTCTTTTATGCATCATCAATGAAATTCAAAAAATAATTGCGACTGCCAAGTGACTCCACTTCAATGGGGCCACAAACATTTGAGTAGACCATGCTGAGCACTTCTGATTTTCTCTTGCTCCTTGAACTGAAGGCTACTCGATGTTGCTTGCCATAGCATCAATATCCTCTAGAGTGATCTTCTAGAGTGATCCATCCAACAATTGAAATTAAAACTAACCAAAACAACGTCGTTTTGGTGAGTAATTTGAAAAAAAAAAAAAATCAACTTTCTTTCAAAACATCGATTGCAAATATGAAGCATTAAAGAGAGAGAGAAAGACAGAGAGGAGGAGCAGGACATCAGCATCCCGCCCTACTCCTTCCCACCCCTGACGCGCCACCGCCACCGCCACCGCCGCCGCCACTTTGCTGCCCTTCCATACTCCAATAGATTGAAGGGAAAAAAACATAAGTTCATTCATCCTCCAAACTTAATATATTAGGTCTTTGATTCCAAAAATTAGGATTTTCTTTGAATCGTAATAGTAATGGTATTAAAATATTGTTTAATGTGTTGATTGAGAGATTGTTACTTGATTTATTTGAAATTTGTTCTTAGGGTTTTGATTTGGGATTTTTTACACGATTTATTTCAAATTTATTCTTAAAGGAGCCGATTTGGGAGTTTTTACATGATTTCTTCCATGTTCATTCAGAGATACTAATTTTTTTTTTGTTTATTTATTTATTTTACAGTGAGATACCTATTTTTATTTTTTATTTTTTTAATTTTACAACGAGAAACGTAATTTTTTATTTTTGGTTTGACATTATTTATTTATTTTACAGTGAGATACCTAATTTTATTTTTTTTTTACAGTGAGATACGTAATTTTTTATTTTATACGTCACTACTACAAAAACAGATAAAGATCACACTTTGATAAATAAAAATATCTCTTTTTTAATGGAAGTGTGATAAAAAAAATTAGATTGATATTTTAATTACACTTGATTTGATTGAGTGTGATAATATTTGTTTTTTATGTCACTTTTCAATTACGTGCGATTATATATATATATATATATTTTAATCATACCTTTTAATTAACATGTGATTATATTTATTTTTATATCATTTTTCAGTTAAGTGTCATTATATATAATATTCATTTTTAATCATACTTTTTAAATAAGTGTGATTATATATATATTTTAATCACACTTTTTAAATGTGTGTGATTATATATGTATTTTAATCACACTCCCTAGATAGGTGTGATTGTATAAAATATATCAATTTCATTTTATTTTAATCACACTTTTTAAATAAGTGTGATTGCATAAAATATTTCAATTTCATTTTTATATAAAATTTGATTCCCAAATTGGTGCCTATTCTGTACCACCATTGAGAGCAAATGACTCTTGCTTTTCCCAACAAGATTGAATCTCTTCTCCTTGCTGAAACGATTCATTTTCTTCATCACAGCTTCGAACCACCATTGCTTTTCCCAACAAGATTGGATCTCTTCTCCTTGCTGAAACGAAGCCCTTCATTTTCTTCATCACAGCTCAGAACCACCATTGAAGTTACTCACTCAAACCACCTTTGAAGTTTGTCTTTTGAAATAAAAAATATCTTGAAATTTCTAGTGAGTCCTCTGGTTTTTATGCCCTTTTTGTGTGTATTTCTGTTGGTATAATAGAATCACAAATTTTGCAGTTTTCTTCTCTGTATGTGTATTTATCCTCTTGTGGTATTGGATATGGATGTGTATTTGATTGGCCTTTTAACTTGTTGGGTGTATATTCTGTCATTGTATTTGTGTGTATGCTAAGGATGTGTATTTGGTTGGCCTTTTATCTATTTTGGAATTTGCTTTTCTGTTATGCAAGATGGTATTTTGTTCCTGTCAGTTCTTAATTATAGAAACTTGCTATGCCTGGATCATTTGAAGGTTGCTATCCTTCCTACTCGAACCATACAAATGATGATTGTTACTCTTTGCAACCAGTGATTGAGTGCTGAAATAGTGAAACTCACTACTCTATTGGCCTCTATTAAGTGTCATTATATATATTTATTTTATAAATTTTCCTTTTCACCAAAGTAAAATTAAAATAAAAAAGGTTTGTTGTATCAACTTATCCATGTCATTTGTATCGGTGGGTGTCCTGTGTTCAAGCACATGCAGCATTGCATTTAACATTGAAGTTCCAAATTAGTTGGTTAGACTAGTGAACCAGAAAATCCCATTCAAATTGGATGTGTTTTACATGGCTAAAAAGGGTAGACAGAGTTATGTTTTTCATTCTCTATTTTTTTCTGGTTTGGAAGGTAATAAGTTCTGAACGTTAATTTTTGCAAACACGACCAATATCACTACTCCTAGTACTAGCAGGATAGGGCTTAGTTGAGTTAAGTAAGTTATGTTGCTACTATTTTTATTCATCATTTCTAAAAATGTAAAAAAGACAACCATTCATAAAGGCCATGGTATATATATAAAAAAAAAAAGAAAAAAAAAAGACAAAAAGACTTAGGAAACTCATAAAAATAAGATTATGGTACAATAAATGCATCTTCCAATGTGATCTTAAGCTAGATATTGCACTAGATAGGGAGCTCACTTGTATAAGTAGAATGCAATTCCCAGAAACACAACATAGGGAGCTCACTTGTCAAAGTGAGAATTGCATTATGGACCAAAGCATCATACATAGGATTACCTTTCTCAGTGAATGACATTATCTTTAATTTACATCAGGTCAGATTCTGTTCCAGGTGACTCTCAATTCTGGTTTGGTCCTGATGCAGGGGTTCTTTTTCTTTCCCTTTCTCTTTTCCTTTTTTTTGATTTGTGTTGGAGTTTAAGTTGTTAGAGCTGGTAGTTGATTGAGGTGGTTGAGTTGTCAGTTTTGGTTACTGGTTTGGCTCTGTGGCTGCTGCTACTGCTGCTGCTATCTGTCAATTTGATTCTGTGGCTGCTGCTATTACTATTTTTGGGAGTTTTAGTTTGCTTTCTTGTTTCTTTGGGGTATCAATCAAGAACAAAAACCAATCACATATCTTATAACTAACAAAACCAAAATTGCTATATGTACAACAACCTAGCCAAAACTATAAAATGCCGTAACTACACAGCAGAAAACCTTCAGCAAGTAGCAAAGAAAGCACCCTGAGCAAGACATTAAATGAATATATATATATATATATATATTTACACCTTCAAATCATTGATCCCCTCTCTCATGAATTGGTAAGTAGCTCAAACATTTTGTGTGGCTTTCTGTGACTTCTTTGAAACTATTGCATTCATATTCAAAGCGTTATTGAGCATCTTATGCAATTCTATCTTCCCTCCTATCGTTTTTTTCTCCCGACAACTTTTCCTTTCCTCCATTCACTTTTTTCAAAAGGATATCTGCTTCACAGCATGCCTCATCCATTGCTTTTCTCCTAAATCTTACTTCTATGACCCTCGTTCTAGCGATGAGGATTTAATGAGAGAGAATATCCATGTTTTAGGAGTGTGCAACCTTTACCTGAGCCTATGCAGGGAACATTGTTCATGCAACTTGCACAAGACCTCAACAACTGAATCTTTGTTATGAATTTCAGCATTGTGCATCATCATTGGTACAAACATGTGGCCCTTTGCATGCTAGTACTCATTTGGTTACTATGTCAACGATGCAAAGCCTGCTACAAGAAAGGCATACCAGTTTTTGACACAGAAAATCATTAGCATATTGTAAAGTTCTATCCTACATATAATTGGAATGCTTGTTATTACCTCATAATATTTTGTTAGTGTGTTGTATGTGGGTCTATCGTTATTTAGAAGAGTTATTATTTTTATGGAGATTTTAACCTTGGCAAATGGTGTTTCGCCAAGTACTATACTTCCTTTTGAGATTGGTTATGGAGTCGTGTTGATGCAACTCCAAGTAATCATTAAGTTGTGGGTTTTAGGTTATCATGGTTGTCCACCAGTAGGACTACTGATGCATCAAATTTTTTATTTTTTTAAAAAATATATTGTGTGACTAAAGACACTAGTGGTGCACTGATCGTTGGATTCAATTTGGTTCCTCCATAAACCAAATCATGTCAACAAAAAAGAAAATGGCATTAGGTTCCCTAAAACAGAACCAAAATGAATCCAGACATTTTTGGTTGTGCAATATATGAGAATGAAGGATATATTTAGTATCTGACAAGTGAAACACTGTCATAAACTAAACCTACAGTTCCGGGAAAGTGGTTTTGACATCGTTGTCAACCTTCTCTTGTTTAGATTTTCACTCCTTATAGCTCTAATCACAAAAACTACAAAGTGAGTAGTCAAAACCAAAACATTCTGTATTTTAATCAAGAATTAGAGTAGAAATAAGTGGAAAGAAATCAAAAGGAAAGACAAAAGTGAAATTTCTTCTTTTTTTTTTTTTGTTTTTTTTTTCCTCTTAAATCTTTTGATAAAAACAAAATCTCAGAGAATTTTTTTCGCAAAATCAGTTTGTATGCATATGCAAAACAAGTAGATAGTCTTCATTGAATGAGAAGGAATACTGATACACAGATAGAATACTGATAAACAATTTGCCTGTTGATTTGGCTCCTAGACTGGTATATTTGGTGTGTATGGTCTGATATAATATGAGGGATGCTACTGGTGTGTTTGGTGTGTATCTGATAGATTGGCTAGAATCTGAAGGTTGTTATGTGGTGAGTATCTGATGGGGTCTGGTCTGTAGTGGTTGCTGGTTTAGTATTTTGGATGGATTTAAAGTGACCTAGGCTGCTGTTAACATAAGTTTTCTTTATTGTTTTGGTATTTTTGTTGCTATCTGTTGTCTTTGTGTATTTGTTGCAGTATTGTAAGCTCTGTTGCGATTTGTATCTATTGGTCTCTCACCAACAGGTGCTTGGATTGATGCTGCCATGTGATTGTGTGAGTTGCTTAGTGCCAACCTAGTTGGGATTTGGTTGTCTCGTTATGATGGCTTTTGCATCATCCCCCTCTCTTTGTTGATTTTTTTTTTCCCTTTATGTGTAGGTTCTCTATCATCAATAAAGATTTCTCCGTTGTTGATTAAAAAAAAAAGATAGAATATAAGGATGGAAATTTTTGATATGTTTTGACAACACAACTCGAACCATACCCAAAGTTTTATACCTTAGCGGTTACACCCAATAAACAAACCACACCAGCAACACAACAACAACAAAAACACAGCAACACCCTTCACCTTAGCAACTGCAGCACCTGATTCAAATTGATCACCAAATCATGAACTGAGTACTGCACACCTGCAATACTGCTCTTTGCCCAAAAAGCTATCATTGACTTCACAATATCCACCAAATCAGCAAAAATGGGATGACCCCCATTGAACACCATTTCATTCCTCAACTTCCAAACTAACCACATCATCATTAGTGGCACCATATTCCAAATTTTTCTTTCCTTCATCTTGAGCTTCAACCCATCCCACCATTGTAGCAAGGCTTCAATGGAACTAGGGACTACCCAACACACATCCCACCAGCTCACTAATGCAAACTAGACTCTCCATACCAATGGGCATTGGAGTAAAACATGGCTAACAGATTCTACATCAATTCTAACCTTCACTACTTCACCCAACTTAACACAAGAAGGTTGCCCATTATTAAATACACAATCTTTCCTCACTAAGATCCTGTATTTTTTTTTAAAATTTTTTTGTTGCAAGTTTGTTTGAGGCATTTAATGTTCTATCAAATAAATTGTGCCTTGTCAATGACATTCCTTTGAGGTTATCAACTATGTAGCCTCTAGTTTATTGTTTTATATTCTAATTTCTTTGTTGATATAGGTATTCAAAAATACATTTCAAATGGAAAAATCTTGGATGTTCAAGGATAGAAGATCAAAAGACTATGAGAATGGAGTTGAACAATTTCTTAATTTTGCTATGATCCATGCAAGTGATCTTCAATCCATACATTGTCCTTGTAGAGTCTGTGGAAACTTGAGAAGCCAACCTATTCGAGAGATTAGAAATCATCTCTTTTTCAATGGTATTGACCAAAGTTATACCACATGGATATGGCATGGAGAAGCAGTCACTAGTGGGGCATCACCATGTTTAAATGAACAAGATTTTTCCTAACAACAATTTGACATGTCTTCCATAGACAATGTAGCTGAAATCATAGAAATGGTTCAAGATGCATACGATCATTGCACGACTAATCCTGAAGTGTTTAAGAAATTACTTGTGGATGCGGAAAAACCATTGTATCCAGGTTGCCCAAAGTTTACCAAGTTATCTACATTGGTTAAACTATATAACTTCAAAACTACGAATAGCCTATCTCACACTGGGTTTTCAGATTTACTGACGTTGTTGGGTGATATGCTGCCATTGAACAATGAAATACCATTATCCATGTTTGAGGCTGGGAAGACGTTTGCTACATTGGGAATGGGATATGAGGAAATACATGCATGTTCGTATGATTGCATACTCTATAGAAAGGAGTACAAAGATACAACTTCATGGCCTACATGTGGTACATTCGGATGGAAGTTGAAGAAGAATTCCACTGAAATAAGAATGGATGTGCCTGCAAAAGTTTTATGGTATTTTCCAACTATCCTAAGGTTTCGAAGGATGTTCCAATCAGCAAAAATAACGAAGGATTTGACATGGCATGCTCACGAAAGAGATTATGATGGCACAATGTGTCACCCTGCGGATTCTCCATCATGGAAGTTAGTAGACCACAAGTGGCCAGATTTCACTGCAGAGCCAAGAAACCTTCGATTAGCTATTTTTGCAGATGAAATAAATCCACATAGTTCCCTTAGCAGTAGGTATAGTTGTTGGCCAGTTATAATGATTACCTATAATCTTTCAATGTGGTTATGTATGAAGAGGAAATTTATGATGTTATCATTGTTAATATTAGGTCCATAACAACCTAGTAATGACATTGATGTTTACTTGGCACCACTAATTAATGATTTGAAAATATTGTGGGAGGTAGGTGTTGAAGCTTATGACGCTTATAAAGAAGAATACTTCAGGCTAAAGGCTATATTGTTGTGGACAATTAACGACTTTCCAGCATTAGGCAATTTGAGCGGTTGTACTGTAAAGAGATATTATGCATGTCCAATTTGTAGTGAAGGAACATGTTCTCACAGATTAAAACATGGTAAGAAGAACACATATGTTGGCCACAGAAAATTTCTTCCACGCTACCATCCATATCGGAGGCAAAAAAAGGCTTTTAATGGTGAGAAAAAGTTTAGATTAGCTCCAATACCATTAACTAGGGAGGAGATATTAAATAAGGTTGAAGGGCTTCTAACTATATGGGGAAAGAAAAATAAAAAAGTATTAGATGTTGGTGGTACAAAATGTTGGAAGAAGAAATCATTATTCTTTGATCTTGAATATTGGAAGTACTTACATGTTCAATATAATTTGGATGTTATGCATATTGAGAAGAATGTGTGTGAGAGCCTCATTGGTACGTTACTTAATATTCCAGGAAAAACAAAGGATGGAATTAATTCTCGCCTTGATCTTGTAGAAATGGGTTTGCGTGAAGAATTGGCATCACAAATTGGGGAGAAGCGAACATACTTGCCTCCAGCATGTTACACATTATCTAAGGAGGAGAAAAGAAGAGTATGTACAACATTATTGGAATTGAAGGTTCCATAAGGATACTCTTCAAATTTGGGAAGTTGTGTATCAATGCAAGATTTGAAACTTTATGGTCTAAAATCACATGATTGTCATGTATTGATGCAACAGTTACTACCTGTGGTAATATGATTTGTGTTACCTAAGCATGTGAGACATGCCATTATCAGGTTATGTTTCTTTTTCAATGCTATTTGTAGCAAAGTGGTGGATGTGGGAAAATTAGATGAGATTCAAAAAGATCTTGTGGTCATATTATGTTTGCTTGAAAAGTACTTGCCACCTTCGTTCTTTGATATCATGGTGCATTTGACAGTGCATCTTGTTAGAGAAGTTGACTTTGTGGACCAGTTCACTTTAGATAGATGTACCAATTTGAAAGGTTCATGAAGATCTTAAAGGGTTATGTTCTTAATAATAATTGTCCCGAAGGTTGCATTACTGAAAGTTATATTGTAGAAGAAGCTGTTAAGTTTTGCGCATAGTACTTATCTAGAGTGGATGTAATCGGGATTCCTTTTAATAGGAACATGACAGTTGATGATGATATAGAAATTGGAAGGCCTTTATCAAGTGGTTATGTTGTTATTGTTGATCGCAATGAATGGGAGCAAGCACATCGTTATGTGTTAGAAAATACAAGTGACATTCAACCATACATTGAGTAAGAATATTTCATGTACATTTTTTTATAATTGTATTCTCACAAGTTAGAGATTTATTTCATAATATATTGCTTTATTGATGATTTGATAGGAAGCATATGGCTTGGTTGAAGCTAAAATATCATTGTCAATCACAAAGTCAAAAATGGCTACAAACTGAGCATAATAAAACATTTATGTATTGGCTTCGTGAAAAGGTATTAGGGTAATTCAACATTTATCTTTTTCTAATACCAAATATTATTAAGAAAAAGTTACCTAACTATTCAACCATATACAGGTCTCAAAGGAATTAAATGGCCAAAATAATATCTCAAATAACCTGAAGTGGATAGCACAAGGACCCCGATTGGATGTGATAAAATTCCCTGGCTATATCATCAATGGTTGCCGTTATTACACAAAAGATTGGGATAACTCACGAATTAGCCAAAACAGTGGAGTTAGTTTAGTGGCAACAACAATGCATGTGACAGGTTACAAGGATAAGAACCCAGTGTTTACTGATATGAGTTACTATGGAGTTATTATTGAGATATGGCAACTTGACTACAATATGTTCAAGATTCTGGTATTTAAGTGTGAGACCCCTAGCTTTTGTAAACCTTATTAGGTCCCAAAATTTTGAGTTACTATAACAAAGCCTTTAATTCGTTGATTGCTCGCAAATTAAACCCTAGAGCCGAAAACGTATCACGGACGAACCCATACAAACCCAAATCGACCCTGGAAGCTTAGAATCATAACACTCTAATATTAATTATTTAACTCTCAAATTTTAGATTAATTGCTCTAAACCCTAACTTCCGGTTTTTATAGTCTTCATTCAGTTATTTACCTTTAAATTCAAAGCAAGATAATACAAACTGAATTATTTTTCCTAAACACTAATTTATTAACTCTTCACTTGAAATAGATATTTTAATTGAGCCCAAGCCCTCACATTTTTATTAAATCACAAATTGACCTCAAACAAGTACCATTATATATTTATATATACACTTGTACCCTAAAATCTTTTTTTAACATTATGTTTTACAATTTCCAAGATTTGTACTCAAAATAAATAGGGAAATCTCCCCAAATCTCGAGGACATGACTAGCCGTCATCATTATACTTTAGTATAAACAAATCCCTTGAATCTTGGAGCAATAATGACTTTGGTACCAATAAAGATTTGCTATGAGTATTTAAATTAGCCCTAAACCTAACTAGATCATAATTAAATACATAAATAAGGTCCCAATACATGAGTTTAATTCCAAGCCCTCATTTCTTTTATTAAGAATTACCCCCAAAAATAGTACATGTACCCTAATACTATTAGTACCATCAATCAATTGAAATCTATATATATGCATACATTGAGAACTGTGCCCCTAATACCTAAAATCGTTAAAATAATAACCCCATCACCCTTCCCTATGCCTAGCCTTCCTAGGAGAAAGTGAGAAACCAATTTCCAAGAACCACCATCATGAAATTCTAGAAAAACACAACCTAGTACCCTAGACCTAGGATACAATTCTCAATGCTAGTTACTTTTCAACTAAGAGCCAACTAGATGATGCCTAATCCTTTGATTTAACACCTTAATCACTCCTATCCCATTAGATTCCAAGCAAAACTCTAAACTTTCCATCCATTTTCAACTAGAGGGCCTTTTTGTCTTTTTACACCAAATTGTCTATAAATACCCACACCCCCTAGCTTGCAAACACACACAACACACTCACTCACACACACATTTTGGCTAGAGAGAGGGAGGAGAGCAAGGAAGAGAAGTCTAGAGGAGAAGAAGGAGGAAAAGAGAGCTTCTTGTGCAAAGCTTAGTAGGTAAGCCACAACACAACCTTCTCTTTCATTTTCCTTTTTCAAATACATGTTCTAAGGTTCTAAATAATGTTTTCAGATCTGTTATTGATGAGTTACTTGTGTTAAAAATGCTAAAAGTTGAGTATTGATTCCATCTCTCTTGTATTTTCCCCATTTTGGCACAAAACCATCTTTTTATACCCATCTCTCAAACTTTCCAAAGGCACACCTTCAAGAAAACTTTCTGAGTTAAATATATGTTAGTTAGCATGTTTT
The DNA here is from genome assembly GCA_030407325.1 of Camellia japonica. Taxonomy (NCBI): domain Eukaryota; kingdom Viridiplantae; phylum Streptophyta; class Magnoliopsida; order Ericales; family Theaceae; genus Camellia; species Camellia japonica. Next base: position 120,081,205 of record JAPPVO010000007.1, read on the forward strand.
CTTCACAAAAGAAACGAAAACTTTCTCTCGGTGGAACCCTTTTTCTCATAAATCTTCTTGTTTTGGACATTCCACCTTAGAATCTGTTTTTGCATCCCACTTCCAGAAATTCTAGAAAAATGTACAAAATTATTCTAGACCTCTATTTTATGTCAAAACCTTCCTTAAGGAGTTAGGTTTCAACTAAAATTGGTTTCATCAAAAAACATTAAGCGGTTTGCAAGAAAATCAAATTTTCATAATGGTTGACGGATCTGGGCAGATTCTGGACAGCGCTGGCATATTTTCTAAATAACTTAAAATCTGGAAAAGCAATCCCATTTCCGAAATATGTTCTAGAAACTAGATCAAATTCTCTACGAACCATAGGAAGGCCAAGTCCGGTGAAGGATCTAAAATAGTCCTTTAATTTTAATCTTTATGTGATATTAAATCTGGAAATTTTGTTATGCATGAATGTTTTATGCCCTTGTATTCATGAAAATGTTTATTAGCTTATGATCATATCTTGGCATGATATTGTATGTGTTATGTTATGTTCTTCATCTTCTTCACCTTATTGATGCATGCTTATGTGGATATTATTGTCTTATAAGTTGGACTAACCTTGATGTAAAACACTTAACTCAACGGGAAACCTAATTGGGAGGGTATTGGGTTTTCGAGCACTTGAGTAATGAAAAGATGAGAATATGTGATATATGGATTTTTGGGATGCGTTCCCTATTTGAAAGTTAAAGTCTTGCGCAAGCAGTTGTCGCGTAAACCCTGGAATGGAACGGACGTATTCGGACTCCTTGCGACGGTTTGAATGGTGAGATAAGGTTGGGTTCGGATGGGACATTCAGGATGATAAAACTTTTTCTAGAAGGATGAGGTTGGATTTAGGAGATAAAACTTTTTCTTTTCGCTATCCCTTTTGAGGCCCTGCGGTTGGCGCTACGCGGTATATAACCGTTGGTAGGCATTCGAGGTTAGTTCTGCAACAAAGCAACAAAAGGGGGAGTTCCGAATAGTCTGGTGTCCAATTCTTGTGGTTGGGAGGACGAAATCTCTTTGGGGGATTTCTAGTTTACTAACATCTAACTTGTAACCCTTTGTTTATTTGGTTGAGTATCATGTTTTACTATTTGATGTTATATTTGTGATTGTGTATTGGACTGGGAAAAGGGGTAGGGTGTGTGTGTGTTTATTGGGCATTCAAAGCTCACGGCGTGTCATGCCAGGTGCCGAAGAGGAGTTTATAGCTGGAGACGACGAGCCTGAAACCTTCAAAGACTTTTGACCATCTTAGGAAAGTTAGAAATTCCCTTTTGATATTTTGTAAGACTCATATGAAGATTTAAGTTTTCTCTTGGGATGTAATGTAATGGGTCAAGCTTTTGAAATTAATGATATTCGAGATTGTTATGTACTTATATTTTAATATTTATACGTATACACCTTATCGTTGCTTATGAGACCTTGTGTCAATACCTTTTAAGATCTGTCAAAAGGGTAGTGCGCTGCCTAAGAAAGCCGGACTTAGAAGGGAGGCTAATTTGACTCCTCCGGCGATCTGGGATCTTACTTGGTTATTGACCATAGGGCTCATTAGTGACTCTCCCTTGACTGCAACCAATAGTGTAGGTTTGGGGCGTCACATTAAGTGTGATTGGGTTGACAACACAAAGGGAATTAGAGTGGATGAGTTAGGTTTCACATTAGTTGAGTTAGGGAGGATAGGCCATAAAGACGATCCCTTCATTTTGGCTTCCCAAGCTACGCAAGTTTTTTATGTACTAGATCAACTTGATCCGAGATGGTCAGTTGTGCTAGAACCTCCTCAAAAACAATATTCTTGTGAAAATGATGATGAGTTCAATGATTTTTGTATAGAGCATCATGACTTTACAAAAGTTTTGCCAGAAGTTGAATCAGTAGATATAGTTGATGATTCTATGTCATCTTACATGCGAGGAGATTGTGAGGGAACTTGGCTCGATAATCCATGATGAAAAAAAAATATGTCTTTGTAAGAATGTATGTCTAAGTGTTGTATTTTCATGTTAAAATGTTTGACTTATATTCATTTTCTTCATGTCTTTATATTTAATTGTCTAACTATTTGACATTTTTTCTTAAATTTTTATTTTATTTTATTCATAGGATGGATACTTCTCATGTCCTGCCTACTGATGGAGAGGATGCATGGTTACTAGCAACAGAACCAAAATCTAATAAAAGAAAAGGCAGAGGTTCGACAACATTACCAGATGTCATAAAGGATAGGAGTTCTGGTGTACGTAAAGCCATTGACTATAATGAGAATGGTCAATTGATTGGAAATAATTCAATCAAATGTTCAAGCTATCATGGGGTGTTGGCTCGCATAATGATTTCGATATGCTATAAAGACTGGTTTGAGGTGCTAGGTGAACTGAAAGAAAAATTATGGAGTTGTGTGGAGGTAAGTAAGACACTTAAACATGTATTTAAGTGCAATCAAAATTAGAATTTTATAACGTTATATTTTTTGACTACTCAGTTAACATACAAAGTGGATGAAAGAAATAAGAAAAAAGTGTTGTTAGGACCCTTTGTTGTCAAAATCCGTGAATCAAAACCAAGGTTGTAAGTTGTTATAGTTTTCCAGATTTTCATGTTTTTGTCTCCCCGCTCGAGCGGGGAAAGTAACGCTCGAGCGGGGATTGCTAGTCCTCAGCATCTCTGCGCAGCATGATCAAAGTACTGGATGGTGTGATTCCCCGCTCGAGCGGGGCAATGGACGCTCGAGCGGGAAGGCTATATGAATCACAATTGTTGAAGTCTCCGCTCGAGCGGACCTCGCGATCTCAGAATCTATAAATTCGCTTGTTGGGCTTGTTTTAGAATTACTCTTCCTAGATCTGGTTTAGGGTTTTCTAGGGTTTTGTTTGAAGTTTTCTTCTGAGTTTTTGTGAGTTTTCTTTGATGTTCTTGAGAGAGTTCTAAACTTATGAGTTGAGATTCATACATCAAAGAGTTTGATACAACATATTCAAGAGAGTTCTCTTCGGTGGAATCCGAAGGTCATTACGTAGAGTTTCAAAAGGCGTTTGATACTTTACGTAGTCGTTAATTCGACAAGTGAAGTTGTGGTGTGGAATCAACTTCAGGATCAGTTCCGTGACGAAGGCGTGGTGAAAGAGTTACAGAAGATTCAGAGACAAATTGACTGGGTTGGGTAATTTGTATGGTATCTTTGTAATCTTTTAGTTCTTCAGTAGTGGATTGATCAGTGGCGGTTCGCCCGTGGTTTTTGATTACAATTGAAGGTTCTTCAATTGTGGTTTTTTCCACGTAAAAAATCGTTTGTGTCGATTTATTTTTATTCTTAAAAACAAACAAACTAAAATCACTCTCGTAAGTGCTTGATGATTTTAGGTTGTGTGTTTTGAATTGTTGGGATTTGGAATTCGTTAATCTTGATCTAATCACGAATCACGTAGGATTTTCAATTGGTATCAGAGCGGGTCACTCTTTGTTTTTTCAAAACTATAGGAGTGTGATTTTGTGTGACTAGTTTCATGGATTCTATTCGTGAAGGTAACTCGACTCATAGACCCCCTTTACTAGACGGTACAAACTATTCTTATTGGAAAGCTCGTATGAGAGCATTTTTAAAATCCATCGATGAGAAAGTTTGGCACTGTGTAATCTTTGGGTGGAGTGAACCTATGATCACCGTTAATGGCATTGATATTCCTAAACCCCTTGATAAATGGGACACAACTGATTACCAGAACTCGAGTTGGAACAGCAAGGCTCTCAACTCCCTCTTCTGCTCTGTCACACCTGAAGAATTCCGTCGAATTTGCACGTGTGAAATAGCAAAAGAGGCGTGGGATATTCTTGAAACAATTCACGAAGGTACTACCTCTGTTAAAAGGTCAAAACTTCAACGTCTCACCTCCGCCTTTGAAACCCTTTTTATGCGCGACGATGAGACGTTTGATGATTTCTATGCAAAACTCAGTGATATCGTGAATTCCTGTTTCACTCTCGGTGAAAAAATCCCGGAAGCGAAAGTTGTTAGAAAAATTTTGAGGTCCCTTCCCGAGAGGTTCCAATCAAAGGTGACAGCCATTGAGGAGGCTCAGAATGTTGATACCCTCAAGCTCGATCAATTGGTTAGAAATTTGTAGACTTATGAAGCCCACTAAATTTCAAAGAAAAAGCAAAAAGAAAGTATGGCTTTCACGAGTGCTCATGAGACTGCAAAACCTCCGGAGACTGAATTTGATTTAGAGTCTGAGATGACGGCTATGCTTACAAAACAGTTTAAAAAATTTTTGAAAAAGAAGCCTAATTTCAGAGCCCCTATTTCAAAAGATAAGAGTAATGACAAACCCAAAACTTTTCCACCAAAATTTGCTCAAACTACTGAAAAGAAGATTGTAAGGGGGCCAGGGGTCAAGTGCTATGAATGTCAAGGGTTTGGCCATATGTCCCTTGAATGCCCTACGAAAAAGAATCGGAAGAAAGTCTACACCGTAACTTGGGATGATGAAAGCGGGTCGGAGCAAGAACCCGAAGAACCTGAATCTGGTGAAGATGGGGATAGTGCTTTCATGGCATTTTGGGCCACGGTTTCTCAACCTCTTCCAAAGCCTTCGGAATCAGCCCGTGGTCAGAACTTGCATCATGCTCCCACCTTTGATGGGACCAACTACCTGTATTGGAAAATCAGAATGAGGGCTTTTCTGAGAGCCTTTGAACCAGAAGGTTGGCAAACCATTGAAGAAGATACAGAAAGTGCAGATAATCCGGGCAATCAGAGAGCCCTAATCATTATTCGTGGAGCAATTTCTAATGAAGAACAGCAACGGGTTGTTCACTGCACAAAGGCTAAAGATGCATGGGAAATTCTGAGCCAATTCCATGAAGGAAGAGATCCACCTCCACCACCATCCAGCAACTTATCTGTCTTGGTTGCTAGAGTGGACGAGGTCAAGAAGAATGAGGAGCAAAGAGAGGATGATGAAATATCTGAAGACCTTGATGAGATCAATGGCGATGAGCTACAACAAGCTTACGAGAAGCTGTACGAGGAATCTCTGAATTTGTCTAAAACCAACGACAAACTCTCTCTCAAGCTTAAAACATGCGAGAGTGAGAATGTCCGGCTCAAAGGAGAACTCTTGACAGCAAAACAGAATGTCATCAAGATCTCAAGTGACAGGCAAGACTTATGTGGAAAACTTCTATCCTGTGAAACTGAAAGGAATGAACTTCTGAAGGTGTATTCCACATATGAAGAAAAGCTTGAAAGTCTTGAGCTGTCACAAGCTGCATTGGAAGAGAAAGTCAGACAGAAAGATGAAGAACTCCGTATTGCTCGAGCAACAATTGCCATGTGGAACAAAGGTTCCAGATCTCTAGAAGACATTCTCGGGTCTCAACAAATGGGTTCTGACAAAAGAGGGCTAGGCTATGGTGCGACAGCTCACAAAGGACAAGCCTCTACCTCACATAACTTGAAGACTCAAGCAAAGGGAAAATTGAAGGTAGACCAAGATGACTCTTTTCTTCATCAAGCAAAAACAGGTAAGATCAACAAAAGGGAGGTAAAACCTGTTTTTATTTGTCATCACTGTGGTAGGTATGGCCACATTCGTCCTTATTGTTTTGAACTGTTTGGTAAGGTGTCTCAAAAGGGTAGAAATTCTAATACTTTTTGGGTTAGGAGACAACCTTACATGTCTAGGCGGAACACCAAGACTAAAAAGATTTGGGTTAGAAAAGATGATTTGACTTGTTTTGTTGCTCACACTGCTCTAAAAGCACGTGACTCACACATGTGGTATCTTGATAGTGGGTGCTCTCGTCATATGTCCGGTAACAAATCCTACTTCACCTCCCTTGAAAAATATGAAGGAGGAATTGTTACCTTTGGAGATGGCGGCACTTCTAGAGTCATTGGTAAGGGCTCTATAAGTGTTGCTGGTCTTCCCAAGCTAGATAATGCCTTACTTGTTGATGGCCTTAAAGCTAATCTTTTGAGCATTAGTCAAATGTGTGATTCCCATCATGAAGTATTGTTTTCAAAAGATAAATGTGAAATTTTGGATAAAAAGGGAAATACTGTTTTACATGGGGTTCGCACATCTGATAACTGCTATGGGATTCTTACTACTAATGATCTCACTTGTCATTCTGCCATCATTAGTAACATTGATCTGTGGCATCAAAGATTAGGTCACATGAATTTCAGAGACCTAACTAAGATAGCCAACAAAGAACTTGTGAGAGGAGTACCTAAACTAGGTAAGAATTTGAGCCATGTGTGTGGACCATGTCAGCTTGGCAAGCAAACCCGTGCTCCTCATAAAAAGGTGAACAGCTTTACAACCAAACGTCCTCTTGAATTGGTTCACATGGATTTAATGGGTCCTACTCGCACTGAAAGCATTGGAGGTAAAAGATACATTTTTTTAACTGTTGATGATTTTACTCGATTCTCATGGGTAAATTTTTTAAGGGAAAAATCTGATACGTTTAATGCTTTCCAGGCTTTAGTCCTTAAAATCCAAAATGAACAGGGTGTTTCCATTGGGCGTATCATAAGAATCCGAACTGATCATGGTCGTGAATTTGAAAATAGTTCGTTTTCGGATTTTTGTGATATGCATGGAATTAAGCATGAGTTTTCTGCACCTATTACTCCACAACAAAATGGAGTGGTTGAGAGGAAGAACAGAGTTGTTCAAGAAATGGCTAGGGTCATGCTCCTTAGTAAGAGTCTTCCTCCAAAGTTTTGGGCCGAAGCCTAAATACTGCTGTTTATGTCATAAATCGTGTGTATTTAAGGCCCGGCACTTTACAAACTCCTTATGAATTGTGGAAGGGTTTGAAACCTAATGTAAAATACTTCAAAACTTTTGGGAGTAAGTGTTACATCTTCAAAGATAGAGAGCCCTTGGGCAAATTTGACTCCCGAAGTGATGAAGGTATTTTTCTAGGGTATTCAACCAACAGTAGGGCTTTTCGAGTCTATAACTGCGAACTTCATCATTAATGGAATCTATCAATGTGGTTATAGATGACACAGGTTCACCTACTCAAGCAACAAATGAGGATGACAATGGTGAGTCTCCAATCTTGGATACTGAACCACAAAATCAAGGAGAAGCTGCGGTTCAATCACAAGAAATTGTTACAGCACCATCCTCACAGGTAAGTTCAAGTCCAAAGAGTGCTCAAAAGGACATCACTCCTGTTGCTCCTGTCACCGCAAGTCCTGAACTTAAACCATCAGCAAGGGTGAAACTGAATCATCCAGCTCAACAGGTGATTGGAAGTGTTTCGGATCGAATGAAAACCCGAAGACAGATTCGGGATGAGGTATCACACATGTGTTATGTTTCTTAATTGAACCTAAGAATTTTAAAGAGGCCTTGCTAGATGATAGTTGGGTCAATGCTATGCATGAAGAATTAGGTCAATTTGAACGTAACAAAGTTTGGACTCTTGTTCCCAGACCTAGAGACATGAATGTGATAGGTACCAAGTGGATCTTTAAAAATAAATCTGATGAGAATGGTACTGTTGTGAGAAATAAAGCTAGGTTGGTTGCTCAAGGCTACACACAAGTAGAGGGTATTGACTATGATGAGACGTTTGCCCCAGTTGCACGTCTCGAATCCATTCGTATTTTGCTTGGTGTTGCATGTTTTCTTGGCTTTAAATTGTTTCAAATGGATGTGAAAAGTGCTTTTCTGAATGGGTACTTAAAAGAAGAGGCATATGTTGAGCAACCAAAAGGGTTTGAGGACCCTAAATGTCCTAATCATGTCTACAAGTTAGACAAGGCTTTGTATGGGTTGAAACAAGCCCTCGGGCTTGGTATGATAGGCTTACTACCTTTCTTCTTGATAATGATTTTCAAAGGGGTAGTGTGGATAAGACTTTATTTGTGAAACATACCAAGTCTCATATTCTTGTTGCTCAGATATATGTTGATGATATTGTGTTTGGATCTACTGCTGAGCATCTTGTGAAATACTTTTCGGATTGCATGACACATGAGTTTGAGATGAGCATGATGGGAGAGTTGTCTTATTTTTTGGGTCTCCAAATTAAACAGTCTCCTTCGGGCATATTTGTTTCTCAGTCTAAGTATGCTAAAAATCTTGTGTCAAAGTTTGGTCTTGAGTCTTCCAAGCATGCACGCACTCCCATGAGCACCAGTCTTCACCTCTCCAAAGATTCCTCTGGTATTGATGTTGATCCTACCCTTTATAGGAGTATGATAGGGAGTCTTTTGTATCTCACAGCCAGTCGTCCTGATATTTCCTTTAGTGTCGGTGTCTGTGCTCGTTACCAAGCCAGTCCTAAAGAGTCTCACCTTCTTGCGGTAAAACGCATCATCAAGTATGTTAATGGGACCTTGGGGTATGGGGTTTGGTTTTCCACTGATACTACAGCTGAAATTACTGGTTTTTCTGATGCCGACTGGGCAGGGTGTGCTGATGATAGGAAAAGTACATCCGGGGGGTGTTTTTACCTTGGGAATAATCTGGTTTCTTGGCATAGTAAAAAGCAAAATGCCATCTCTCTTTCCACTGCTGAGGCTGAGTACATTGCTGCAGGGAGTTGTTGTGCCCAAATGTTGTGGATGAAGCAAATGCTTCATGATTATGGAATAGAACAGAACACTCTCACTCTTTTTGTGATAACACAAGTGCCATAAACATTTCAAAAAATCCTGTCCAACACTCTCGCACCAAACATATTGACATCCGTCATCATTTTATTCGAGAGTTAGTGGATGAAGGCCTTGTTGTTTTGGAACATGTTTCTACTGAGCATCAAAAAGCTGATATTTTTACAAAACCCCTTGATCTTCTTCGATTTGAGTTTCTTAGAAAGACCTTGGGTGTAATGACTCAGTAACTAGGTTGTATCCTGTTTTTCATGTGAGGTGAGTGTGTGTGGTTGACTTACTGTTCTTGGATGTGATAATCTCATTGTGATTGAGTTCTGATATCTTTGCATCAACTTTTAAATGAACACTGCTTATATTGTACAAGATCTTATTAATCTTTGTTCATAGCTCATTCTGAATGCCCATACTCATTTACTTCATGATCTCATTCTGTACACATCCTTGAGATAAACTGTTGCAGGGGTTTCCGCATAAGTGATCAAAGTTCTCTATGGACCACTGACAGTGTTTCTTGTACTCTTTCAGAGGAATTGACCTATACTGGTATATCATGGGTGATGTTAAGTCTCTTAACCATCTACCATCTTATTTCACTTCCATGGTTTTTCCCTCAGTACATGATTTCCGGGCATTAGGAAAAGGCTACCTCAGAGGCACCAACCAGGCCATCATTTTGATTTCATTCTTCTCTGGTTGGTCTCCATACTCTTGAGCGTGTATGCCACCAGTGAGTGCTCACAAGAAAGAAAAGTTAAAAAAAAAAAAAGGGAATCATTGTCTAAGGGGGAGCTTCCGCATTTACTCAACAAATACCCCGTGATTCCTAGTGGTTTGACTTTTCTCTGTGATTGACAGTCACTCTTGTTGGAGGTCCAGCCATCAGATCACTACCAGGATTAATTCTAGCTTTGTGGCTCTCAAGGATTGCACACACACACATCTTTATATGAGATCTCATGTGTGTTTTTGAGTTATGCATTCTCATGATGTTTATGGCTTTGATTTAATACTTTCTGTTTATATATGAGCTGGTGTTTCATCTCTTTTCTCAAAATTTCAGGACTCATATTTGATGGATTTGTTTTCCTTGTGGTATAGTCCTTCACTTTGCCACCTTGCTTGTTACAGGACATCCTAGGTGTTTTTTTTTAAAAAAAAAAAAAAAAAAAAAAAAAAAAAAAAAATTTGTTTTTCCACGCTCGAGCGTGGTTTTGAGGCTTGCAGTACTTTTTGCAGTTCTGGGAGGGGTGTTTTTCCGCTCGATCTGCCTTCTCGCGCTCGAGCGTGCTTTGCGAAGTTTGTCTCCCGCTCGAGCGTCAAACCCTACGCTCGAGCGGACTGGTTTTGTATAAATTCCCTCCCTTCGACTTTTGGACTCATTTTTGCCTCTCAACTCCTCCAACTCTTCCTCTTCTAGGGTTCTTCGGCGATTCAGTGGCTCTCCTTCAATTGGGTTGGTTTCCTCTTCTCTTTCCTCAGGTATATCTCCATTCTTCTTCTCCTTTGTTCTTGAGTCGTAGTTTTTTCGAGTTTGCATCGGTTTGTTAGGTTTGCTTGTGTTGTTTGTTTTTCCTTTGAGTCTTTGAGAGTTTTTTTTTGTGATGCTCCTATTTTAGTTTTTTTTGTTTCTTTTGTTTACTAGTTTTGCTTTCATCTGTCCTTCTTCTCTTAGTTTTTTTTCTTTTGGGTTTATGACTCTGTTTTTTGTTTGGGTTTCATTTTGGGGGTTTTTTCTTAACTATGGTATGCTGTGGATTGCTTATATTGGGGTTTTTTGGTTTTCTCTCCATGTGACCTCATGCTTGTGTACATTCAGGATTTTATTCAGATTTTGCATTGGTAATTTGTGCTACATTATCCCATATTTGAAATTGTGATTTGTTTGCCCTGTTTCATTTCTTGGTGTTTACTTATCATTCTCAATGTCACTATTGGACCAATGTTTGCTTCAATTGATATCCTGATTGCCTCATGTTGTTTTTTATTGTGGTACTAATCTTTGTGCTTTCTCTGATGGTTTTTGTTTTTCTTTGGGTTGGGGGTTTGTGTGTTTGTTTAGCATGTCTACCCACAAACGTCGTAAGTCGACAGCCTCTCGCCCTTCTTATAACACCGAGCGCTTCCCATCAGCAGAAAAAGCTAAGTTATACCGTGAGGCCTACCATTCCCGTTCCATACACCTTGAACGTAATGTTCATCCATCTACCTTTGAGTCTCTCTCTATCCGGCCTTTATTTGATCCCCTGGGAGGTGATAGGGTTCTTTTGTTTTCTGGGCAACAAAACCTTACTTGGATTCGGGAGTTTTACTGTAATATGAATGGTCTTGATGATATAGGTCCCTCTTTTAAGACCTGGGTGAGATCCAAAGAAATCACTGTCACCACTGATGTTATTCATGAGCTTTTAGGGATTTGTCGTGGATCACCTATCTTTTATCCCTTTCCCGTCCCATCTCGACCCACTTGTAATTTTGATGAGGTTGCTCAGACTCTGTGTGGTTCTTCTCGTTCTTGGCCTTCAGGTTCTCTGATTAAACAGCATGATCTTCTTCCTCACTTTCGGTTACTCAACCTTATCATGTGTGCAAATATCATTGTTACCACCCATAGTTCGGAGATTAAGCAAGATCAAGGTTTTATTCTCGAGTGTATTGCCCAACACCGGCCCATCGACCTTGCCACCCTCATTATTCAGAAAATGGTTGCTGCTTTTGAGCGCACCAATCTTGGTTTACCTTATGGATGTCTCATCAACCGGCTTTTAGCCAAATTTGGGGTTTCCACTTCTGATGAGGATGAGTTTGCTTCCCCTACCCGTCCATTTACTAAGAAGACTGTTTCCCAGAGTCAGTCTCATATTCGGGGGGTTCCTTCGGGTCGCTCTGGTGCAGGTTCTAGTGCTGCTGCAGCCATGGCAGAGGAGGCCGAGTATGATGCGGCTGCTGGTGGTGATCTTGGTGAGGGGGAGCAGTCTCCTCCAGTTCGTACACTCCGAGGTCAGCTTCAGTCCTTAGAGCGTTCCATTGGTTCCAGGTTTGACCATCTTGAGGAGAGGATGGATACTTTTGAGGCTCGTCTCACAGATCTTGAGACCACCTCCGATGCCCGTTTTAGTGCTTTGGAGTCTCTTCTCAGCGGATTGAGGATTCTGTGGCCCAGTCTTCCTCCCAGCTTGCTCAGATTTTGGCTTTCCTTCAGATGCAGTCTCCACCCCGGCTTCTTGACTTTGGCATTTTGTGTTTTTCTTTGTTTTGTTTTCCTCCCGGCCAAAAAGGGGGAGTGATGGATACAGTTTTTGGGACATGATGATGAATGATGTATATGGTGTTTCTTGGTACAAGCATCTTATTGATGGTATATTTGTTTATGCTTCTTTCCTTTATTATGCATCTTTCCTTCTTTGGTACAGTTGGATTGATATATATATATAATTGGACTGGTATATATGATTTGTGGTTGGAACATGTTTTGATTATGTTGTTTTGGTTTTTAATATTTAATCTTGTTCCACATAGTTTTGGTTGGCTGGTGTTTGTTTTTCAGGGTCATTATATAAGCGCGTGGTTGGTTGTTGGTTGTGCCTTATTTTCATAAGTTGGTTCTTTGTTTCAGACTAGTTTGTTCTTAATTGGCAAATTGTATGTTTTAGCCTAGTTTGGAATCTTGGTTAGAGTTTGTTTTGTGATTGTTTAGGGAAACTGTCTTAGAATGGTTTTGTCCGGGATTTGACAAAGGGGGAGATTGTTAGGACCCTTTGTTGTCAAAATCCGTGAATCAAAACCAAGGTTGTAAGTTGTTATAGTTTTCCAGATTTTCATGTTTTTGTCTCCCCGCTCGAGCGGGGAAAGTAACGCTCGAGCGGGGATTGCTAGTCCTCAGCATCTCTGCGCAGCATGAACAAAGTACTGGATGGTGTGATTCCCCGCTCGAGCGGGGCAATGGACGCTCGAGCGGGAAGGCTATATGAATCACAATTTTGAAGTCTCCGCTCGAGCGGACCTCGCGATCTCAGATCTATAAATTCGCTTGTTGGGCTTGTTTTAGAATTACTTTTCCTAGATCTGGTTTAGGGTTTTCTAGGGTTTTGTTTGAAGTTTTCTTCTGAGTTTTTGTGAGTTTTCTTTGATGTTCTTGAGAGAGTTCTAAACTTATGAGTTGAGATTCATACATCAAAGAGTTTGATACAACATATTCAAGAGAGTTCTCTTCGGTGGAATCCGAAGGTCATTACGTAGAGTTTCAAAAGGCGTTTGATACTTTACGTAGTCGTTAATTCGACAAGTGAAGTTGTGGTGTGGAATCAACTTCAAGATCAGTTCCGTGACGAAGGCGTGGTGAAGAGTTACAGAAGATTCAGAGACAAATTGACTGGGTTGGGTAATTTGTATGGTATCTTTGTAATCTTTTAAGTTCTTCAGTAGTGGATTGATCAGTGGCGGTTCGCCCGTGGTTTTTGATTACAATTGAAGGTTCTTCAATTGTGGTTTTTTCCACGTAAAAAATCGTTTGTGTCGATTTATTTTTTAGTCTTAAAAACAAACAAACTAAAATCACTCTCGTAAGTGCTTGATGATTTTAGGTTGTGTGTTTTGCAGTGTTGGGATTTGGAATTCGTTAATCTGGATCTAATCACGAATCACGTAGGTTTTTCAAGTGTTATCTTCAGTTTGTTCAAAATGGAGGTCATTCAAGAAAGAACTTACCAAGTACATACGTGAAAACAAGTCCAATCCTGAGATCATATCAAACCCGCCAGCAATTTATGGATTCGTTGAACAAAGACATTGGGACTCATTTATTGAAAGGCGACTATCAGAAGAGTTTGAGGTAAAAATAATCAAATTTTAGTTATTTAAAATGTCAGTATTAAATGCTAGACCCATCAAACTTTGTATAGTTCTGTAATAACAGTCGCATGCCCCTTGTAATGTTGTAAATTTTCTATTTTATTTTATGACTTATTCTCCTAAAAAAAATATTAAATGCTATACATTTGGATTAACTTTGTGTGTTACATTTTCAAAGATTTTGAGCCAAGTTCAGAAATGTAGACGAAGTAAAAATAAGTATAACCATAGAATTAGTCGAAAGGGCTATGCTCGCTTTCAAGAAGACTATGTAAGTGGTTATAAATTTTATTATTTAATAACAATTTTGATATGATTATTTTGAAAAATTGATGTATGTTTAATTAATAGAAACGTAAGACCGGATCTACTGAAGATTTGGACAGAAGCATTCTATGGAAAAAGGCTCGTCAAAATAAAAATAGAGAATATGATGACAAGACAATTATGGAACAAGCTATGAGAATTCTAAGATATTGTGTGTACTGATTGCATTTATTTTATATTACCTCAACTGTTCATCTTTCTTATATAGTAATGTAATATTGTAGGATGAGTTGACCAAACAAAAAAGTGATGGGAGTTTAAAGATTGAAGGATGCAATGACATTCTTACTATGGCATTGGGTACTCCTGAATCTTCTAGTCGAGTAAGGGGTGTAGGAAATTCTGTCACACCTAGCATCTACTTTCACTTGCTTAGACGTGGGAATTAGTCATATTGGGAGAAAAAATGTAATGATCTTGAGGCAGTGGTGGTATAATTGCAAGCTAAGCTTAGTGCAGTGGAACAACAAATACCACATATACGAAAATCTGAACATGTTAGTTCAAACACCTTGAGAAGTGGTTATGAATGAAATTTTCAGCCTGATTTTCTCTCAACAGAAAACAGAGTGAGAACTAAGGATGACATTCCACCCCAAGCTCTTACCCAAAAGATTATAAAGGTGTGTAGCATTTAGAACACCTAAAGTTGTTATATTTTCTGATACTATTAGTGATTTTATTAGTGCTTTTGTTGTTATCTGTGTGTTTGTTATAGAGCAAATGTTCAAACACATTGAAAGTGGTGGTAGAGGTAATTTTTAGCATGATTCTTTATTAGCAAAAAATAGGGTGAGAACTAAGGACGACATTCCACCTCAATATCCTCAACAAAATAAGAGAAAGGTGTGCAGTTTTTATCTATTGATGTTATAATTTATAATATCTTTAGTGATATTCTTAGAATTTCCATTGTTAACTTTGTGTGTTATAGGGCAAACCATGTAAACTCGCTGTAGGTTCCATTGAAAATATTGTTGCTCATGGTACGGTGTATGAGAGAATTGAACCCAATGAAGCCATTTATACGGTGCCATTAGGAGAATCTAATGTACGTGTGTCTATTGAAGTTATTATTCAAAAAGATGCCCCTTTTCCTATTCCTATCCCAGATGAGATGCTTATTGTTGGAGAAGTAGTGGGATTTTTTGTTGCTTAGCCCAAAAATCTTGTATTGGTCGGCGATGAGGTAAAATATTCAAACTTAGAAACTTTATTACAGTTTCTTAAAATTAAAGTTGACTTATATTCGTTTATTTTGAAAATTTTAAACTTAGGGAGCTTCAATTAATGTTGAATGTGGAAAATATCAAGAGTCCATTCAATCTTTTGTTTCATTAGTTGAGCATATCAAGTATGATGAAGCCATAGACATTCCACTAGAGAAAGACATATTTGGGGAGGAGATCAATATCCAACTTCAAAGAGTAGACATGGAGTACATATGTCATGTAAAAGAATTATCTGTTACATGTAATATGTTGTACATAAGGTAAGGAAAATTTGCTACATCAATAGTTATTTCTGCAGATTTTATGAATTATGAATTTAATTAAAATTTGTTTATTTTATTAGTCATCTCCATCAGGTGTTGAAGGCTTTCAATTGGAGGAAACAATTTGTATTTGTTAACCCTTGTGTCGTTAGTGGAAAAACTATGGCTGGGGAGAAATCAAAATCAGTGTTGCTTGCAAGAAGATTAGAGGAGGCTATGCTAGAACAATTGATTTTAATTCCTTATAATATTCGGTAATTATCTAAAGCTATTTATTTCACGTGTTCAAATGATAATAAACTTATTAAGCTTATACTTGTGACTTGTTCAATTGTAGGTACCATTGAATATTGTTAGTCATTGATCTAACATTGATGATTGTGTACTTGCTTGATCTGATTAATTCTAAAATAAACACAAGCTTTGAAATTGTAATAAACACGTAAGTTTGGATGGTTCATACATTTTTAAGCAATTTGAGTTACCCTAAAAATATTTTGACTTCTGGAATTTCTTTTGTAAAGTACTTTGAAAATTTATGAAACTGCCCAAAGGAGGAGGAGGACCAATCCAGCTTGGACAGTAGTTCAGGTAATCAATATCATTTTCTCTAATTTTATCATACTTATATTTATGCTAATGATTGTTCAGCTTGATCATAACACTTTATATGTAGTTTCTAATAATAATGAAAATACTTTCATGTAGTCCCCGTAATAACCTACAAACGTGGAATGTGGGTTTTATGTAATGCGGTATATGAAAAACCTCATTAGAGATCAAAGCATCCTAAGAAAATAAAATGTGAAATAAATTCTAAACTTTTATTACTATTAGATTCATGATACTTGTACATCTTCTTCATTATCTAATTGTTTGTAAATAACCTCTTGTAGTTCAATAGAAAAAAGACTTACACAGAAACCGACTTGATGAAATGCGAGTTGAATGGAATAATTTTGTACTAAAAAATATGAGTTGAAATCCAATGTAAGTATGATATAACTTCCGTTCTTTAAATTGGTAATAAACAATTTCTTTAGTTAGTAAGGAATATATAATCACTTCAAGATTTCATTTTAGATTTATTGATTCTATGTATATTTGGTTTTATGACTTTAAAATATTTGCTCATACATTGAAGATTTTCATTTTGGATTTATTGATTCTATGTATACGTCATATTTATATATGGTAATCCAAACATTTTATACTAGTAACAACCAAAGTTGTTATTCCTTTTCTATTGATGTAAGAGATGAAGAGTCAGTGTGATGAGAAAATGTTCGATTTTGTTTTTTGTAAGACAAGAACAGTCTCTACAAAAATAGTAAGTTTATTCATTTGCTTCTAGCGGTTTCTGAATTAATTTGCGTTTTTATTTTTCAGGTCAGAAATTTCTTAGAGAAATGCAAAATATGGTCAAAGAATTCAACAACTTAGTTTTTTCAAGTTTTTTATTTTTTATTTTTTAATATATGTAAGCACGGTTAAAAACTTTTTATTAATTCCTTTGTATATATTTTTGAACATTTAATTTTCATTTATGAAATATATGACGTTATTCCATTCAATATATGATTGTGATTCAAAAAATAGTATATAGTATGTATTACATTCTTCAAATGCATATAACGTGTGATTTTATTTGATTATTAATCACATGTTTTATTAGATATTAATCACACTTAAAATCTGTGATCTAAATGTTTATTATCACAAGTTTTATTAGTTATTAATCACACTTAAAAAATGTGATCTAAATGTTATTAATCACACTTAAAAGATGTAATCTAAATATTTTTAACCACACTTAAAAGGTGTGATCTAAATGTTATTAATCGCACTTAAAATGTGTGATCTAAATGTTATTAATCGCTATTAATCACACTTAAAAGATGTGATCTAAATGTTATTAATCACACTTAAAAGATGTGATCTAAATATTTTTAATCACACTTAAAAGGTGTGATCTAAATATTTTTAACCATACTTAAAAGGTGTGATCTAAATGTTATTAATTGCACTTAAAAAGTGTGATCTAAATATTATTAATCACACTTAAAAGGTGTTAATGTAAATATTATTAATCATACTTAAAAGATGTGATTAAAAATGACCCCTTTTAATCACACTCCCAAAGATCACACTTTAATAAAACTTAAAAGGTGTGATTAAATGACATACATCACACAAAAAAAGTGTGATCTTTATTTGTTTTTGTAGTAGTGTGTAATTTTAGTGTAGACTGAGCAAGTAACATGAATAGAAGAAGAGATGTAATTCATGTGGTTGGGAACTTGGGATGAAGCTAGCATGGTTTTTGTGTTTTGACAGACCTGAATGGCTGTAGGATAGGATTTTAAGATACTATATTAATTCATGGGGTTGGGAACTTGGGATCACTACTACAAAAGAAGATAAAGATCACAATTTTTTTTTTTTTTTTTGTGATCTATGTTATTTAATTACACTTTTTAAGTTTTGTCAAAGTATGATTTTTGGGAGTGTGATTAAAAATGGTTATTTTTAATCACACATTTCAAGTGTAATTAATAACATTTAGATCACATTTTTTAAGTGTGATTAATAACATTTAGATCACATCTTTTAAGTGTGATTAAAAACTAAAAAAACCTGTGATAATAAACATTTAGATCACATCTTTTAAGTGTGATTAATAATATTCAGATCACATCTTTTAACTGTGATTAATAACATTTAGATCACATCTTTTAAGTGTGATTAATTACTAATAAAACCTATGATAATAACATTTAGATCACATATTTTAAGTGTGATTAATACCTTATAAAATCTGTGATTAATAATAAGATAAGATCACACGTTATATGCATTTCTCATCACAGTTAATGCGTGTGATAAAAAAAAGATTCGACATATTTGAAAAATAATCAATATTATTTTTGTATGCGCATTTCAAGAATGTAATACACACTATATACTATACTTTGAATCACAACCACATATTGAATAGAATAACGTCATATATTTCATAAATGAAAATTAAATATGTTCAAAAGTATATACAAATGAATTAAATAAAAAGTTTTAAACTGTGCTTACATATATTAAAAAATGAAAATACTTGAAAAACAAAGTTTTTGAATTCTTTGACCATATTTTGCATCTCTCCAAGAAATTTTTGACCTGAAAAATGAAAACACAAATTAATTCAGAAAGCACTAGAAGCATATGAATAAATTAACTATTTGTAGAGATTGTTCTAGTTTTACAAAAGATAAAGTCCGACTGATCACACCTCTTCAAATGTCTTAACATTAAATACCTTTAGCATGACATGAAGCATATAAAAACAAAATGTCACTTTATCGAAGATATATTTACCACCTTTTCTTTACTGGGTGGGAAGCCATACAACTTTTCAAACATGATCTCAGACCATAAGGGAAAATATGGGAACTCCATATCCTTTTTTTGGTTATACATAAGTAGGATAGAAAACATTATCAGGAGAAATTGCAATTACAACACTCACTTTAACTAGATGAAGATTAGAAGCACAACTGAGCAGAACACAAACAAATTCCCCAATCTGTGCCAAAGACATTCCAACCTACACAAGTCAAAGAAACCAAGGTACGTCAGAAATGAAAATATATGGGAATTAAATTCCAAAAAAATAAAATAAAGAAACATAATTGCTAAATAATATTTTACAAGAAGTGAAGTCTTGTAGTTGCTACTTACCCAAAAAAAAGTCTTGTAGTTGTAGTCAAACCCCTTGACAACTATGGTAATAACAATTGTTTTCACAATGATCACTAATAAAACTGATGCTAGTAAGATATCCACATGGTTCTAGAGGAAGTGAACATGTATCAACATCCCAATGCTAGCAAGAAAAAGAGCAACAAAGAAATTACGAATGGGTTCAACCTGTGTAAACAACAAAATTCCATTCAGGGGATACAGAGGAACATATTTTTCCCATGCATATACATATTGACATAGATCTACATAAGAAATGAGAAACAACATTTAGAGAGAGAGAGAGAGAGAGATGGCACCAACTTAAGGAAACTGCATTATAGTCATCAGTTGCTCTAATAATTTCAACAGAAAACTGAACAACCCAAACACATAAAACTGCCAATAGCTCAACCCAGAACTGCACTATAGTCATCAGTTGCTCTAATAATTTCAACAGAAAACTGAACAACCCAAACACATAAAACTGCCAATAGTTCAACCCAGAAAAGTAGAGTAACATCAGTAGCTCTACTTGTTGTCCTCAAGAAATAGCTAATTCCTACCTCTTGAACTACCTGAAAAGCTTCCTAGTATGAAACACTAACACCAGCAATCTCCTAATCTCAATTAACAAATCATATCAATTCAACCAAACATGCAGCCAAGAGTGAAAATATGTTCCATTTCGTAAAGAGAAGGATGACCTATAATTATCAATTAAATCTATTACATTCTATCTTCTAACTGAGCATTATATGCCAACCCCTACCGTACCACATTGCTGAGTAATATATGTACCTCATCCTCATTCTTTGTATATGTGCTACAGTGATCACAACTCAATCTATATTCAATTTGACATGAATTCTGAAAGTTTTGGGATAAACCTACCATTTCATTCATGTATGCCTTTATGCTGCTTGTATACAGGTATGCATGCTTTTACATTGTTTGTATACACATATGTAGATACCACATATATGAAAAATTGCTTTGTGGAATGGTAAATGCTTGGACTGCAAATTATAATCTGAGGGCAACCACTTCACGCAAACAATGCCAAAGGTTGGGTTTGATACATAGTTAGTCTATTCATCCCACTACCCTTGAATGCAGACTAATATAGGCTCTTAGCATTTTTTACATACTATATGTAAATGTTTTGAAGGAACAAAATAGTCAGATATTTATTTCAAACTAGAAAGTATAATATATCACTAAAAAAGTCACACATCTGTACATAGTTGATGACAAATAAGCAAAGAAAGTACCTTACTTGTTCAAGTGTATGGTGAGCAAGATCAGTTGTTGATTTCATCACTCTAGCAGCAAAGGAACCCAGCTCTAAGCTTAGACCAAGCTTATCACTACACTGAAATTACACAAACAATTAAAACAGAGATGCTTGATATGCATTCAGAAGGAATTCATACATGCAAACTTTTTACATACAAATGTAAAAAAAAATAAAAATCAGAAGAAAATTATTGAGCCAAAAAAAGAGTTCCACCATGATAGTATGCAAATAAGTTGGTATGATATGTAAGCATAACAATATGGATGTAAAGATCTAGAGAGATTAGGAGAAAAACAAACCTAAACTACAAGTAGGTAGAATGCAACTTGTAGACCGCCCCGAACTCGCTCCTCGCGCGAGGGCGCAAATTGGGTTCTAGCTACTACAGTTCGGACTCCTGTCACGGTTCTGAATCTAATCTCACAAAGTGCAATGTAAGACTGATAAACCACCAAAGAGTCCAAATCCGGCAATTGGTTTTGAAAAATTAATTTTGAATCAAAAGCGCCAAACATGGACTGCTTTGCCAGATTTCAGAGTCGCCACATAAATATTTTATTTTGGGAAATTTAGGAAACCCTGACTCGTGCCTAAGGCCACGTGTCCGTGTAGACCGCCCCGAACTCGCTCCACACCCCCCCCTTTCGGAGAGAGTGCGAATTGGGTTCTAGCTACTACAATTCGGACTCCTGTCACGGTTCTGAATCTAATCTCACAAAGTGCAATGTAAGACTGATAAATCACCAAAGAGTCCAAATCCGACAATTGGTTTTGAAAAAATCAATTTTGATCAAAAAGCGCCAAACATGGACTGCTTTGCCAGATTTCAGAGTCACCACCTAAATATTTTGTTTTTGGGAAATTTAGGAAACCCTGACTCGTGCCTAAGGCCACGTGTCCGTTATCACCAAAGTTGCCTCGACTTGGGAACTTGGGTACGAGAGGGGAAGGTCCTGAAATGAGCACCCCTGCTCACCCGATCAAAGGATCGGCCTCTACTAACATGATCTGTTGTTTTTGAAAACACATGTGTTCTTATTTCGGTTTATTAGCTAACCTTACTATGTGATGCACACAACATACAAGTAGAGACTAAATCACTCAATTTGGAACAAAACGTCTCATGTTTGTTTTTCGAAAATGGTTTGAAGATGCTACTCGCAAGTAGGCTAAAACGCGGATTTGCACCGAACGAGGTGGGCTTAAAACATGATGATTTGCCACTCCAAGTGGGCTTAAAACTCACATTTTGATGAATTGTTCCAATTCAAGCAATGAAGCCTTCATCCACAAGCATTCATGCAATTTATCAAATAAGCACATAGCCTTATGGCAAGCACGCTAACATGGCAACATACACATCTCATGCAGTATGCTAAAGCGTAAACACTTACAGTGTACTCCGAGCCGAAACAGAAAACTAGTTAGAAATCAATGCATGATCCTAGCCATGTTAAGATGCCTAATGCAACACATGCAAAAATGCAACTAAAATAGGCTCGGCTATTCTAAGATGGCATATGAATGCAACACTCGATAACATGCTTTGAAACACGTATTCAAGAAAGTGTATTGAAATACAATGCAGTTTAAATGATGCGCCGAGCCCGGTGCATGCAATAAGAATGAATGATGCACACATGCAAAGCATAAGTATGCTAATTGAAACATGCCCTAAAACTAACCATCAAAAGCTGGTAAATAAAAGGGAGAAAGACGTGGGGTTGGAAGACATTCACACACTCACGCACGCTTATTACAACATTTGTCCTCTCGACGGAGGGTTCGAATAAACTAACTAAGCTAGCTACGCTAAGCTAAGCTACTTATTACAAATCAACTAATTAATTATTATAAGCTAATTAATTATTACAAACCAAATTGGAACAAATAGCTATGCTAAGCTAATTAGAATATTACAAAACAATTTGAATGATTAATTACACGAACTAATCTTAAGCGATAAAAATGGCTAAGCTAAAGAACTAGTTAGCTAAGAAATTCAAATGAAATGGCCTCGGGAAACGAGGGGATATGCATGCACGGTTGGCTTCGCCCGGAAATCCACCACTGTGCCATGAGTTGCCTCTGTTTGCATTCATGTTGATCTCAGAACATTGAACGCACTTTCAGGTTGCATTTGCCTCAAAACAGGAGCATTTTGGACAAATTTGCTGCAAGTGGCTGGCCGGCCACTTTAAGTGGTCGGCAGGCTAATGCAAGTGGCCGCCCGGCCACTTTCCTTTCCAGAACCTCAACTTTGCTGCAACAGAGATCAACAAAGGCACAACAATGCATTTACAAGGAAATGTGTGTGCAACTACTCTCCTTATCATTTCTCAAGCTCAAAGGAGCGTAGTACTCGACTCTCAAGCCACCAATCACGCATCTCAATGCACGATGGCCAAAGAGCCAAGCTCGCACAATGTTATTGAATGCACAAACAACACATAAGAGCCTCCACCTTTATCATGCATGATCAAGAGGGTTGGCGACCAAGAAATACAACACGTTTCATCACTTTAAGTATGAAACGTGCCACATTCCTCGTGTTTGGATTAACGTCCGATCCAAACACGATGCAATGCAAACAACATGCTCATCTTTCAATGCTAAAATGGCATGCACAAGACTCTATCAGTTAAACAATGCATGCATGGCATGTTTAGAAGCTAAGGCATCAAAGCTAGTAAAGTGTATTGCACATGAGGCATGCACTACGATGCTCAAATGGTCAAACCACATATAGACAGACCTACATCATGCCAAAACAGTGGCAAAATCATGTTGGAAATGAAGCACCAAAAGCTAACAACATACTCATGCATTGGCTCGCAAGCTAGGCATTAAACATAATTCTCAAACACAATGAAAGAGTGGTGAATAAGAGAGTATGGCAAGGCTGTATGCTCTGAAATAACATGTTAAATGATGCCATATCACATGAACATCGCAAATAAGGCATGCTAGAAGGCCTAAAGCATAAGGCTAGTAAACAGCATTACTCAAGAGGCATGCAATACATGGCACAAATGACTAAACCAGCTCTAGACAGAGTTCAATTAGGCCAAAACAAAGACCAAAACATGCTGAGATGGAAGCTCAAAAGCTTAGGCAAGCATGCATACGTATTGGCTTACAAGTGAAGCATAAGGCTCAACCCTCAAACACAATGAAAGGGCAATAAATGCAAGAATATGGCAGAGGTATATGGTCTGAAATAACATGCCAAATGATGCCATGCCATGGAAAAAGCTCAAATATGACATGCTAGAGGTCTCAAAGTGCAAGACTAGCAAAGCCAAATGAACTATAGCTATGCAAAGCCAAGCATGCATGACCAAAACCACTCAAATCAGACCTAAAGCATGCTAAAACATAGCCAAAAATGTGCTGGGGCAGAGCATACACATGCTAGATCAATAGGCTAAAACACCAAATACACCAACCTAGTGAACAAAATTGCACTACAAGTGCAAGAAGCATGCAAGAGGCAACCAAACCAACCCAAAAAATTATATCATGTTAAATCAAGAGTAAAAGCATGTAGGAGCATAGCCAAAATAACCTAGAATGATGAGCCAAAGTAGCAAGCATGTATGGCTAAAAGGCAAGATTACAATACAAGTGTAAAAAACATGCATGAGGTGACCCAACCAGACCAAAACAGAGTTATGCCATGCTAAAATAAGACCAAAAATGAGCTGAGAACAAGTCAACACATGCTAGAAAAACATGCTCACTAATTAGGCCAACAAGGCATGGAACTAAGAAGCAAGGAGGGGAGGCCACCCCCTCCTATTTTGGACTTCAAAACATGGTTTCTACCACTGAAATTCCTTTGAGTTTCAGTGGTAGAAAAGCCAAACAAAAGGTGCCTCCAAGGCTTTAAAAGAAGGCACCAACCTCAAGCAAATAAAGCACACAAGAGGGTGAAACACCCCCAACACCAAAGAGGCCTTAAACAACCTTTCTTAACAGTTAAAATCAGAGCTTTTTATAGTTAACAATCAGGCCTAAATCAGCATGCAAAGGTGGCTAAGCTCTTAATCAAAACAAAGCTTTGAAAGGGACAAGTGCCTTACCCTTGGAGCACAGCAGCAAGGAGGCAACTTCAGCAACAATTATGAACCAAATGCACTCCAAAGACCTCAAATGAAACTCCAATGGACCTCAGCTCCAAAGTAAAGGTGTTTAACTAGGTGTTTGTGTGCAAAAGTATGAAGAAACAACACTTCTAAGCACAATAGCACAATATAGAGAGAGAGTGTGAGAATTCTAGAGAGAGGAAGATTTTTAGCTCTGAAAAATCTGACCTTTCCTCAAGGGGAAGGAAGCTCCCCTTATATAGAGCAATGCAAGCAAAAAGCTTGCTCAATTCCTCTATACACGTGTATGGAGGATGAGTTCAGTGAGCCACAACTAGCTCAAAAGATCTACAAATATCTAAAAAGGAGAAAAAGTGGCTGCCGGCCAGTTAAGGTGTCCTGCCGGCCACTTGAAATGGCCTATAAGGGAGAAAAGTGACCGGCAAGGCCCTCTCTCCCCCCCCCTAGGCAAGAGGCAACAAGGTATGGTCCAAAAACAAACCAAAAGGAAGGGATCCAAGAGACCCCAAGACAAGACACTTAGTCGAAAGCCCCGAAACTAGCCTACCGGCCACCGCAAGTGGCCTACAAGAGAGAAAAGTAGCCTACAGCTACAAAAAGTGGCCTACAAGCCTCTCTCTCCCTCCAGGCAAAGGCACCAAGGTTCGGTCCAAAAACAAGGCCAAAAAGAAGAGAGTTAAGAGACCTCGAGACAAGGCACTTAGCTGAGACCTTCGGGCGCTCGAAACAAGCACAAACATGCGCAATCATCGCGTGCACAAACGATGACGTCTGAGTCTTAAGGTCGGTCAAAAATGGGGTGTCTACACAACTGCTGCCAATTGATAGAGTTCATTGGTCTGCAAGGGTAACAAAGAAATCAAAGTAAATCAATTAGTGATCTTGGACATGCACACACAGTGGAATGGTAAATGCTTTAACCCCTGCCCCTTTGTATTTGACATGATCACAAACCATTAAAAAAATAAAAAATAAAAAAATCCCCCAATTCCTAGAAAACCCACCCAAAAATATTACTAAGTCCCTAATTATGATTTAAAAAATTTTCTCAAAGCATGTATTCTCCTAAAATAGAGGGGCAAAAAAAGCTATTTCATTTCATGAAACAGCAACAACATACTAGAATCCAGATTTAAAATTTTCTTTTGTTTTCCTTGGTTTTCTCGGCCACCAAACAAAGGAAAAGAAGGAGAGGAACTCTGACTAAAAAAATTTAGAACCTTTCGTTTCTTCATCTCCAACAAATTCAAAACCAACCATCTAAAATCAAACTCCAAAGCATAAAAAGCATAACAAAAACCAAAAAACAAAAGGTCAACTAAAGAAGGTTAAGATTAAGAGAGTTTTTGAGTAAAGTACCAATGGTTGGAATTGATGGAATCACAAATATCCATGTTCATAGTCCAATCGGGACCGATTAAAAGGTCACTCGTCGCCTTCTCAACTCGAACAGTTGCCGAAGAAGAAGACAATGAAGATGACGATGGCATCATTCTCTTTCTCTCTCTCTCTCTCTCTCTCTCTCTATATATATATATATATCTTTCCCTCAAAACTCAAGTTGTTCTCGTAAGGATGAGAGAGAACAAACACCAAGAAAATACTAAAAAAGATTAATCTTCTTGTTAGCAAAGAGATGGATAGCAGCAAAGAAATAGTGCGACTTGCTGATTTTCCCAAGAAAATACTTTGAAAGGTATTTTTTGAGGAAAACCTCAATAAAAAGTGCGACTTTTTTATATTCCTTACACTTCAGATCTCTTCATACCAATTAAATCCTAATCAAACCAAACCAGATCAGAAATTAAAACTAAAAATTACCTTTCTTGGCCAGCAGTAGTGTCTGAAATTCGAGTTTTGATGACTTTGCCATCAACATTCAATCTTCAGTTAGTGAACTCAACATCGATTGTAGACTTGGATTTGAGACTGAACTCATTTGCCGCTATTGCCGCTGCTCATCATTCTTCGCCGGTCGAAGAATGGAGACAGTACCGGCCCATTGAA
Source organism: Camellia japonica (assembly GCA_030407325.1). Taxonomy (NCBI): domain Eukaryota; kingdom Viridiplantae; phylum Streptophyta; class Magnoliopsida; order Ericales; family Theaceae; genus Camellia; species Camellia japonica. The sequence goes on from JAPPVO010000007.1 coordinate 120,107,712, forward strand.
GGATATGTGGAAGACTAAGGTTAGGGTTTGGAGAGAGAGACAGAGAGAGGTTTGGAATCTGAAAAGATGAAAATGATTTGTTTGAGAGAGAGAGAGAGAGAGAGGGGTTTGGAATCTGAAAAGATGAAATTGATTTGTTTGTTTGTGGGGAGGGTTGCTGTTGCATGCCAGAGGGGGCAAACAAAAAGGGTTTAAAAGTTATAATCACATGTTAATTAAAAAGTTTGATTAAAAAAAAATATATATATAAACACACTTAATTAAAAATTAAGATAAAAAATAAATATTATCACACTTAATCTTATACAAATTAAGTGTGATTAAAATATCAATATAATTTTTTTTTTATCACACTTTCAATAAAAGTGAGATATTTTTATTTGTCAAAGTGTGATCTTTAATTGTTTTTGTAGTAGTGGATGAATGTTAACCTTTCAACTCTTTCTGGGATTTCTTGGTGGCAGTGTAAACTTGAAATGGTAAGTGTTAAGTTGAAAAACTTTCTTCAATCCCCCAAGAAAGAAAAGAGAAACTCCAAAGTAGTAGTATTAACTGTGTCTCATAGTGCACGATTGCTATTGCAGTTGTTATTTTGGTTGTTGGAAGTAGTTTGCTCACTTTGATGAATTTTGCACGTAGACAGGACATGAAATGTTTCTTGTATAGGTTTCTCTATAGAATGATATGTAGCATTTTCTGAGTGTCACCATGTACTAGTCCTGGCTTCTGTGGGCACATGTTTGTCATTGGGTCAGGCCTTTGTAAAGGTTGGTATGCTTTTGAACTTAATAATCTTCTGTTTGTACTTTTACTACATGCTGTCAATTTTATCGCAAAACAAACAACTATGGGTCCTTTAAGGGGACACATGATTATCTAAATGTAGTCTGATGCTAATTTAGAGATCAAAACATAAGTGAGTTAAGATAGTTTTGAGTTTTGATTAACAATCCATTGTTGTTCTTGTGTAAATGTTATTGCAGTATTGCGAAGATATTGTTGTCTAGATATTGTTGTTCCATTGTTGTTCTTGTCTGGATATTAACATAGGTGAAGAAGGCTAATTTGATCTCACCTTTATAATATGTTGTTATTTCATGTAAAAAAATGTCAACATCAAATACATCTATGAGTGATACTAGTGAAATTCAGTTTAGAAATTGAAAATGTCGTTGCTGGGCCAGAGCAGCATTCAAGATTTAAGAGTCAAAGGAAAATCCAAGGATGTTATACTTTGCTTGCCCTTTCAACAACACCAATGGATACGGCTTCTTTAAGTGGTGGATGCCTTTACATAAGCAGCGTCAATGGTTGGAGATGGTAAGGGAGGAAATCGACAAAAATTGAAATATCAAGCCTTTGGTTAACGAACTGATTGTATCCAATAATGAGCTGAAAGAGATGGTTACAAAGTTTAGGAAAAAAAAGTAAACAAATGGTTGTAGAGATTAGAGAACTTCGGGAAAAGTTGCACTACGCCATTGTAATAATAGTATTGATTAGATTTGGACTTCTTCTTTTGTTGTTTAAATATTAAGTGTAAATTAAGTTTGGATTTGGACTTCTTCTTTTGTGAACTAAATATTAAGTGTAAATTAAGTTGGTTGTGGACTTGAAATGCACAATGTTCTAATGTTGATTGTGAACTTTTCTTTTTTGTAAATTAAGTTGGTTGTGGACTTCTCTCTTTTGTATATTTTAAATTGATTGTGAAGTTGAAATGCACAATAGTCTAATGTTGGAGCAAATCTGTTAGAATGCAGGAACAGGTTGAAATGCAAATAGGTTGAAATGCATTCTAACAACCCATGGTCTCAAACAGGTTGAAATGCTAGAGCAAACTACTTATCTCTTTTGCTTCTTTAACAACCCATGAAATGTTGATTGTAAACAAACTGTTGCTGGATGAATGACCCATTGTTGTTCTTATCCTATATATCATTTCAAATGTACAATGCACAATGTTCTAATGTTTACTGTTTTTGGGGTTCGCATTTTTGCAACATTTGTGCAAAATTTCAGCAGCATTTCAGGAACATGTTGAGCAACATTTCAACAAAAATTCCAGCTATAGTTCAACAACATTTCAAAAAAAATTTCTAGCAACAGTTCAGCAACATTTTTGACAAAAATTTAAGAAAAAAATCTGCACAATTCCGACAACATTTCAACAACATTTCAGCATTATTTCAGCAACATTTAACAAAATTTCAGCAACACTTTCAGCAATATTTGCACAAAAATTTCAGCAAAATTTTAGCAACATTTCAGCTGTATTGTCATTTCAAAACAAGAGAAATACAAATCAAAATACCCCAATGATCAAAGAACACAACAATATTTTCTACATCCATATGAAAGGTTTTCAATATTACATACACGAATACCATATCCAAAAAAAAAAAAAATCAACTCTAAGATATTGATGTGTGATCTACATGCACATGCCCATGCCCACGGCCACGGCCACAACCACGACCATGCCCATGCCCATATAGTACCTAAAAAAAAGAAGAAAATACTCTTATATCAAAGGCACCATAAAACAAAATGGAACTTTAAATGAATGAATGACAAAATAAAAGAGGAAAGGTGCAAAATAAATTACTTGACTACATGCAGGACTATTCGAGGCTTGCGAGTCATAACCGTTTGCATTGTTAAGCAATGCTTGATAGCTTCTATGGACGGAATACATCGATGGCATTGAAAAAGGCATATTACTTGGCTGCAACAATAGCAAACACATATCAATTTAAAATGGTAATAGTCACCTACAAATAGACATAATAAAACTTGTTATTAAACTAACTTACATCATAGGTAGGATACATAAATTGAGACGAAGAAGCATTAACTTGAGGAACTCGTTGAGAATGGAGGAAGTTGAGGAGCACTTATTGAAAATAAAGGAGCCAATTGAGGAATACTCGGTGAAAACAAGGGAGGTGGTTGAGGAGCACTCGCCGAAAATAAGGGAGGAGGTTGAGGAGCAACAGACATGGGAGTTTGAGAAGCATTATGTGAACTTGTTTTATTTTTCCTTGCCAACGCAAGCTCCAAGCCACCTTTTGTTTGCCTTCTTCCCTTGCTAGTGCACTCTCTTTTCTCTTAAGTCCTTTTGCTTGAATGACATTTGTATCCGCTACACCATCCACTTCAAAGCTTTCAAGGCATGTGTCGGGAGGGCTTTCTTGTTCAATAGTATCTGAAAAAGGATATTGAATTTTGCACTTAACATGCTTTCAATGATTGTAATTAATTCATCCGCTTTCTCTACCGTCAAGTTATATGTTTCCTCACTTTCGGAAGCTCTACACGCTACTGCTCTAAATATTGCCATCAATGATCTATAGCGTGAAGTTTGATGCAATCTTACATCAACCTTAATATCATGTCCATACTTATCTTTTACATTTTCAGCTCTTGCTTTTTTAGTCCATCTCTTGAGAATATATTGTGAAGGAATCACTTTGAATTTGAGGGTGTCTCTAAGGATCTTTAAACAATGACTACACAAAATGCCCTTCATTTCAAACTTCCTACAATTGCAAGTCAATGAACCATCACACTCCACTCTTACCTTCCTCACCTTTACATCATCACTATCAAGAACCGTATACACGGTACTCTCCCCATCATGTTTAGTTTCTTCAATGTTTACTTCAAGGGACTTGACATACTCATCCTAAAATTCTGCATAAATTTTATTGGTGTAAACATCTGCAGCTTGCTCCATTATCTTCACTTTTATATTCACCCTTGACAACTTTTAGCATAGAGCATATTCGGCTTGTCACTCTTTGTACCTCTTCTCATAAAGAACTTGATCAAAATGCATGAAAAATTACATTAAGTTATGATCAGACTGAATGAAATCCTTCAAGAAAGTATTAAAGGATTTACTAAGTTGGGTGCTACTCATGCTCGCACCCTATGCATTTTTAACATATGGTCAACCCCATTTTTCTTTGACCCCAAATGTTAACTTCAACCAATGATTATCTCGCACTTCATACTTGTCCAGTATTTCCTTCCATTTTAACGTAAACTCTTCCTTATCATCAATGTCGTACATAAATTTGGATAAAACACTCTTCATCCCCTTATCCTTGACCTCCTTATGCTTGAAGATAGAATTTGCATGCCTTAATACATTTTGTATCAAATGCCAAGTGCAAAGGCGGTGGTTTGTGTTAGGCATGACAACAGGTATGGCCTTAGCCATTGCAGCATCCTAATCCGTAAAAATTGTTTTTGGAGTCGTACTTGACATTGCCTCCATGAATCTTCTAAAAATCCATATAAAAGAATTGGCGATCTCATCATACATCAAAGCGTGCCAAATATAACAGTTTCCCTATGATGGTTAAATCCAACGAAAGATGCAAATGGTCTATGTGCACTATTTAACTTGTAAGTAGTGTCGAAAGTCACAACATCACCAAATTGCCCATAATCTATGATCATCTGAGCATCGGCCTAAAATATGTTTGTAATCTGCTCCTCGTTATCTAATTGGACTTAGTAAAAAAAAGATGGATTCTTCAATGTTTTCTCACAAAAATATTGCAAAATGCTACCTACCTCCCCATATTCTAAACTCTTTTGCCTCTTCGTTCTCAAATAATTTTTTTGGTCCAGTTTTGTGAACCCAAGCGACTCCCTTCCACCAGCTTCATTACCCATGAGCTCAAATGCAGCATTAAGACGGATTCCAAATTTTTCGGCTAAATCTATTTCGGTTGCCTGTGATACAGATATCTTCCTTTGGGATGGTAACATATGCGTACATTCTGCTGGTACAAAAATATGATTATGTTGTTCAACAAAATCACCAACAAAAAATTTCTGAATATTCCTATCCTACTTAATGATAAGTCGGGCTTGACAGCTGGTTCTCACTTCCTGCCTAGGATTTTTTTGTTAATGGATCTTATTTGTTGACAACCTTAAACCCCTCCTTATTACAAATAAATTACCTTGAAGTGATTTGCCCCTCCTTGCTCTTGTTTACATAACCCCTTCTAATACTAAGTCCAGCCTTTCTCCATAAGTATTATAGAAATCATATGCTTCATGTTCTGTATCAAATGTCATGCGAACTCTAGGCTTCTAATCACAATCACCCCCGTCATTCTCAACATTGTTAGGTTCCATATCAATGTGCCAAGTCACTTAAAAATAAATAAGTGCTTAATATTAGCATAAAAACTGTAAATTATGTTTGCAAAATAATACAAACTGAATAAAAACACTACAAGAGTTGACTTATATTAGATTATATAAACAAAGGAGAACAGAGGGGAACAAATCCCATAAACAGTAAATTATGTTTTCAATGCTTCAGATTTAACCCAAATCTCTTAATTTTCTTATAATCAACATGTGAATATACAAAATCAAAATTAAACAACAAACAAGCCATGCCAACAATGATCAGAATTGGATTTTCCTTATAAATCAAAATCTAATGATAGGTAAGAATTTAGAGATGTTAAATGGTATTGATCAATTTGACTCAATAACACAACATAGAAGCAAACAAAAACAGAAATTAACAAGAACCAAAACCCAATCCGCTAGAGCATTGTGCATTGTTCATAAACAAAATAAAAAATTAAGTATCTCACCATAAAATAAAATAAAAAAGAATAACAAAAAAAAAAGAATCTCTGAATTCAGAAACAACATTAGAACATTTTGCATTATTCTAAATTTATTGTACATAGGCTGATTTAGGGAATAGAATGCAAACCAAAACCCAAATACCTGTTCTAAACATGTGTTCTAAACTACTGTAAATACTTGTATTTTTCTTCAATTGGCTGGTGTAGCACCGCTCGAACTTCCTCCACGTGCCCTTCTTTCGGAGAGGGAGCGGATTTGGGTTCATAACTACTACAGTTCGGACTCCTGTCATGGTTCTGAATCTAATCTCACAAAGTGCAATGTAAGACTGATAAATCAGCAAAGAGTCCAAATCCGACAATTGGTTTTGAAAAATCAATTTTGAATCAAAAAGCGCCAAACATGGATTGCTTTGCCAGATTTCAGAGTCGCCACCTAAATATTTTGTTTTTGGGAAATTTAGGAAACCCTGACTCGAGCCATAGGCCACGTGTCCGTCATCACCAAAGTTGCTTCGGCTCGGGAACCTGGGTACGAGAGGGGAAGGTCCTGAAATGAGCGCCCCCGCTCGCCCGATCAAAGGATCGGCCTCTAATAAACATGAAATGTTGTTTTGAAAACACATGTGTTCTTATTCCGGTTATTTAGCTAACTTACTACGTGATGCGCACAACATACAAGTATAGACTAGATCGCCTAAATTGGAACAAAACAATTCAATGTTTGTTTTCGAAAATGGTTTGAATTTGCCACCCTTAAGTGGGCTTAGAAATGCGGATTTTCCACCAAACAAGGTGGGCTTAAAACATGATGATTTGCCATTCCAAGTGGGCTTAAAACTCACATTTTGATGAATTGTTCCAATTCAAGTAATGAAGCCTTCATCCATAGGCATTCATGCAGTTAATCAATTAAGCAAATAGCCTCATGGCAAGCATGCTATCATGGCAACACTCACACTCATGCAAGTATGCTAAAGCGTAAACACTTACAGTGTACTTCGAGCCAAAACAGAAACTAGTTAGAAATCAATGCATGATCCTAGCTATGTTAAGATGCCTAATGCAACACATGCAAAAATGCAACTAAAATAGGCTCGGCTTGCTAAGATGGCATATGAATGCAACACTTGATAACATGCTTTGAAACACGTATTCAAGTAGGTATTGAAATACAATGCGGTTTGAATGATGCACCGAGCCTGGTGCATGCAAGACAAATGGATGATGCATGCATGCAAGCATAAGGGATGCTAATCGAAATATGTCCTAAACTAACTATCAAAAGCTGATAAGTAAAAGGGAGAAAAAAGTGGGGGTTGGAAGACATGCACACACACACATACCCTTATTACAACATTGCGCCCTCTCGACGGAGGGTCCGAATAAATAGCTAAGCTAACCTAAACTAAGCTAATTATTACAAGTCAACTAATTAACTAACTCTAGCTAATTAATTACAACAAACCAATTTGAATAACTAGCTAATACTAAGCTAATTAAAATATTACAACACTTGAATTAATTAGTTACACAAATTAAATTAAAAACGATGAAATGGCCTCGCGGGCGAGGTAGGCATGCATGCTCAGTTGGTGTCGTCCCGGAAATCCATCGTTTTGATCTCTGTTGCCTCTGTTTGCACTTGCCTTGGTTTATGAACATTGAACCAAACCTCCAAACTGTTTCTGCTCCAAAACAAGATCATTTCTTCACAAAATTGGGCTAGTGGCCGGTGGGCTAGTGAAAGTGGCCGGTCGGCTATTTGAACTGGCCGGTCGGCCACCTGCTGTTCCAGGCTTTTGGTTTTGCTGCAACAGAGAACAACAGAGGCACAACAATGTATTTGCAAGAAAATGTATGCATAACCACTCTCTTTATCATGTCTCAAGCTCAAAGGAGAGTGGCACTCGGCTCTCGAGCCAACAACCAAGCATCTCAATGCATGATGGCCCGAAAACCAAGCTTGTACAAGCTTAGTGAATGCACAAACAACACAAAGAGGCTTCACCCTTATCATGCATGATCAAGGGGATTGGCAACCAAGAAATGTGACACGTTTCATCACTTGGAGTATGAAACGTCCCACATTTCTTGTGTTTGGATTAACGTCCGATCCAAACACATGCAATGCAACACAAATATGCTTATCTTGCATGTTTTACTTTGCTCAATTCTTGTTTACACATTTTAAAATTACCGAGTCATTCATTAACCGGTTTAGTCCAATGTGAAAGTCCTCTAATGGGAAAGATGGCCTCAACCACAAGCACATTGAACATGAAAGAAGTCTCATGCTTTTGGTTAGTAGAAACCCTCAAGAGAAGGTTAAAACCATTAGGCATGAGAGCCTCAATTTCATGCTCTAGCCAACAAGGGGTTCAAGACCACTTTCAAAGCAAAGCAACAAATGAAGAATAGAGTGATATGGAAAACATTTTAGTGCTGAAATAAGATGCTAAAGACACTAAACCATGCAAGCAACGCATGCACAACATGTTAATGGGCCAAAGGCATTGAAACTAGTGACAAGTATTACACTAGGGGCATGCAATATCAAGCTCAAATGGCCAAACCAGCTATGGACAGACCTAAATCATGTCAAATCAGTGGCCTAAACATGCTGGAATTGAAGCTCAAAAGACTAGACAAACATGTACACAAATTGGCTCACAAGCAAGGCATAAGGCACAACTCTCAAAAGCATTTAAAGAGTGATAGATGTGAGAGTATGACAGAGGAATATGCTCTGAAATTACATGCTAAAGGATGCTATATCATGCAAACATCACAAGCAAAGCATGCTAGGGGCCTTAAAACACAAGGCTAGTAAAGGCCATTACACTATGGCCATACAAGGCAAGCCTCAAATGGCCAAGATCATTCCAAACAGAGTTTAAGCATATGCTAAATCAAGGGCAAAATCATGTTGGAGCATAGCCAAGACAAGTTAGAATGAAAGGCCAAAACATCAAGTATATAAAGCTAGTGAGCATGATTGCACTACAAGTACAAAAACCAATCGAAAGGTGACACAACAAAACCAAAATCAGAGTTAAAGCATGCCAAAATGACACCAAAAACATGATTGAACTAAGCTACAAAAGAGTAGAAAGATGGGCTAACTCATTAGACATGTTAAGCTAGTAAGCAAGATTACACTACAAGTGTAAGATGCAAGCAATGAGTGGCCAAACTAGCCAAAAAACAGAGTTTAAACATGTTAAAATAAAGCCCAAAATATGCTCAAACTAAGCTAAGACAAGTCACAAAAACATGCTACTTTATAGTGTTAACAAGGCATGGCATAAAAAGACAAGGAGGGGAGGCTACCCCCTCCTGTTTTGGACCTCAAAACAAGCTTTCTACCACTGAAATTTCTCTGGAATTCAGTGGTTTTAAGGCCAAAAGAGATGGACTCAAAAGCCTTTAAAAGAAGGCTCTAAAGGCTTTGCAAGCCAAAGAGCAAAGGGAGGTAACCACCCTCTAACCACACAAGGCTCAAACCAACATTTTAGAACCTTAAAAACAGAGTTTTTTTGAAGTTAAAACCAGCCTAAAAAAATGGAAAAATGATGGTGAAGCAAATGTGCAAAACAAGTACAAAAGGGAAGAGTTATACCTCTTGATGCACAGCAGCAAAACAACCACTTACTTGGCTCAAATGACCCTTCAACAGCCCAAAATAAGTCCCATGAGGCCTCAGCTCCAAGGTGGTTCAATTTGGTTAAGGGCTTGTATGCAAATATGTGAAGAAAAACCACTTTCAAGCACAATATAGCATAATATATATATATATATATATATAGAGAATTTTAGAGAGAGAGAGAGAGAGAATTCTCAGCTCTGAAAATTTGTAGAGAGAGAGGGATTTTAGTGTGAGAAGCTCCCAAACTTGTTAACCTTCCAAAATGATAGATATGGCCTCAATATATAGCAAAAAGAGGAGCCTTGGTCGAAATATTTGAACCTAGAAATATCTGGAGCAGTGTAGGACAGCTGGAGGAGAAATATCTGCAAATTCTAGGCTTTCTGGACATTAGTGGCCGACCGGCCACTTCAACTGGCTGACCGGCCACTTTTTTTGGCCGACATGGATCATTTTTGGCCGGCATATGGCCGGCATGCTTCATTTGTGGCCGGCACACTCCCATAGGGGCCGGCAGCAAAAACTAGTCCCTGGTCCCAAATTCAACCAGGCATAACTCCTTTATCTGGACTCTTTTTCAGGTCATTCTTGAGCCTAAACTGAAGCCCCAAAAGTCTTCTTTCCAATGGTGGTAGCCTCACATTAAAATTCAAACTGTGCTAAGAGATATCCCTCTTTTAGTGGAGACTGCTCAGTTTCAGCTTAATCAGATTGATACCCAACTTCAACCAGCCATATCTCCCTCATCTGGCCTCGGCTTGAGGAGATTCTTGAGTGCAAAATGAAGCCCCAGAAGTCTTCTTTCCAACGGTGGCGGCCTCATAGCTGAAATCCAAGTGTCAAAATGGATAGGCCCGATTTAGCGAGGGCTGCTCGACTCTCTCTTAACGATTCATGCTTAACTTCTCTCCCAACCTGGTTTCTTCCCTTTCATCTTCTTTTCTTTGACTCCAAACCTCTAAACAAGATGTTTTAAAGATTTTTTTCCAAAGAGTTCACCTCTCTTTCATTCATTTCCATTTTGTCCTTGCTCGGTTTACCGAAAAGCGCAACATTTAACAAAATATGAGCCTCGGAACATCGTAGAAGTATTTTCAAAAATGTTTTGAAAGAGAGAGTTTTAAGATCTAAAATATTTTTGGTCTAAAAATGGAGTGTGAGGTTTGGATTTGATGCTCCCCTTGCCAAAGAAATCGAACCTTTACATAGCATAGCCTACAACATCAAGTAAGCAATCAGTAGTGCCCAAGTCTTAAGGGCGGTCAAAAATGGGGTGTCTACAGCTGGAGTAGGAAGTTGGCGGTGGCAGGACGGCGGGGCGACGAGAGGTCGCGAGGAGTGGCATCTCTCTCTTTTCTTCTTTCTCTCGCACTCTGTTTTCCTTTCCCTACCATCTGCTATACCTACATATATGGCGGGAGTTTTGAAATGAATTTTTTTTTTCAACCTACTAACCAAAACCATGTCATTTTGGTTAGTTTTAATTTCAACCGTTGGATTGGATCACTCTAGGAGACCATTCTAGGATTTTACTTTAGAGGATCTTCATTGCTTGCCATATAGGTAATGATCAATCGACTTAAGTGCATTACCCTTGGACAAGGGTATCCTGGATTCCTTCACCAACAGATGTAATCCCTTCTCACTTATGTGAGCCAATTTTCTGTGCCATAAGTTTGGTGACTCCTTATCTTCTACTACATTGAGACTTCCTAGACAGATCTTTATTTGAGTCTTGTACAGTGTGGAAGACACTTCTCCTTTGGCGATTGTTAAAGCTCCTCATGTTAGCTTCCAACGACCATTACCAAATGTACTTGTATAGCTCTATCGGTCCAGGGCACTTCCGAAGATAAGATTGAGGCGCAAATTTGGAACATGCCTTAAAATTTTAAGAACTAGCTTGTAATCGACATTAGTCTAAATGCTAATGTCTCCAATACCCACAGTTTTTGAATAATTAGAATTTCCCATTTGAACAGTGCCAAAATCTCCAGCGTTGTACGAGCTAAAGATTTCTTTGTGAAAAGTGGCGTGATAGTATGTAGTTGTGTCTATCACCCACTCTATGTAACTGTGGTCAGCCACGTAAAGGCAATCCTCATCTTCACCAACTGCAAGAAGTATCTCATCAGTTATTGTAGCTGTCATGTTCTCATCTCCCTTTGATTTACTACTTTTGCTTTTATTTTTCCGGCTTAGGCAATTCTTCTTTTTGTGACCCTCTTGGCCATAGTGAAAGCAAGTGAAGCTAGAGTTTCCTTGACCTTTGCTGTCTTTAGATTTACTCCTATTGTTCCATCTACCTCTGCTCTTGCTTATTCTTTTATTGTTTTCTTTAACTTTGTCTCTACTTTTGCCTTTTGTGACAAGAGCATGGGTCTGATTACTCCCCATGTCTTTATTCTTTGTCTCTTCATTGTATAGGGCATTTGTGACCATCCTTATGGTTAGCTTCTTTTCTGGTGCAGAGTTGCTGAGAGAAACCACCAACGTCTCCTAGCTGTTTGGTAAGGAACTGAGCTATAGCTTGCATTTCATCATCCAAGTGCATCTTGATGATTATAAGTTGATTCACCAGACTTTTGAATTCATTGGTGTGTTCGGCAACAGACATACTATTCTTCAAGTTCAAATTTACAAGCCTTCTCATCACTAAGGCTTTGTTCCAGGCAGTTTTAGACTGGTACATGTCTTCTAACATTGTCCAGAGGACATAAGCATCTGTCTCCTAGGCGACATAGTGGAACACACTATGGTCTATCCATTGTCTGATCTGACCAACAGTCTTCTAGTTCATCTTTATCTAATCTATATCTTTCTCTACTTCCGGTTTAACCCCTCTTAGAGCAATAGGGTCAAACAAGTCATTATAGTATAGGATGTCTTCCATCTGCGACTTTCAGATTACATAATTGGAAGCATTCAACTTGATCATGGACCTTGGAGTTGATGTTGATTCCTCCATTGTCTTCTTTCTTTTTATAAAAACTCTGAATAAAAAATCTGATCGTACGGATGTGTCTAAAATACTCAAATAGTTGAAAACCACTATTGGATCGTCAAAACTCGGACTTCAAATCGCTCAGATCTAGCGAAAACAATCTTGATGGTTCAGGTCAACGTTTGTAACTTAGTTGCGTAGCACCAGACAACTCTTCTTCCTTCTGGATCAGGTTAGGTCGCAGTCAGGTCTGGTCAACCTGGTTGACTTGGGGTTGCTATCGTGGCAACCACGTAGTACTGACACATAGCGCTGATCTAGCGACACGTGGCAGACAACTAGTTGCTGATGTGGCAAAGACATGTGGCAGCAACTTACTGGCAGCAATGTGGCGACTTAGCTCGGCTCTTGAGCTAATGACGTCAGATCCATGAGCAGTTGACTCACCTTCTTCCTCTTGTGTGCACATGACACGCGTGCCTGAGACTGGGCCTCACATGTTTTCTTTAGGAGCCGAGTAGCGGCGCGTGAAAAAGAATCTGGGTCTCTAGTTTGCAGTTCTAGATTCCTCTCGACGAGATGGTCCTCCTGGTGTGCTCAAAACTTGATTTCGACAACTTTAAAATCTGATAGGTTTTAAAAAAAGCATTGTTTTTCTTCCACCAGGCTTTGATACTACTTGTTAGGATTGGGGAACCTATTTGGCACACCAGCAAACAATCACGAACAATAACACAAGAGATTTACGTGGTTCAGCAATTGCCTACATCTACAGGGAGAGAATTCTTACTATAGAATTTCCTGGAGGGAGATTATAACTTACACTTCACTTCCTCTCTATAGACAATACACTCTCTCTCTCTTCTGGATCCTCTCTTGCTATGGTAGTGTCTCACCCCTTCATTCTCACCTTAATTTATTGACAAGAATGAGAGATAGAGGGAGATAAACCCACCAAAATTTTCACCTCCTTTTGGTGGAAGTCAGACATGGCAAGAGCGGGAGAGTTGACATTGCACATGGCCAGCTCAGTCTTCATTTTCGATGGCCATCTTCTTTGACTTCTCTGCTCTGCATGCACCGGTGTGGATCAACATTCAACTCTTGTGTACTTCTCATATGAGATAGTAAAAATCTCGCTACTACTTAAATATAGTGAGTTCTAAATATATATGATTTTAATTATATGAATATATCAAAAAAATGAAATAAAGAGGTCAAACAATTTGATGATAAAAATAGAATTCTTTAATTATATATATATATATATATAGAAACCATCATACTCGAAGAAGCTAATCTAGCTTGATTAAGTACTTAACTTTAGGCCTAGAAATGAGTACTTCAGGGTGGCCAATACCATCCCAAACACAAGCTTGAAATTCTGTAGTATTACCATAAACAAAATCAACATCCTTGACATCAAAGGTAATATATTACATACACCCAGCATAGACTGCCCCGTTTGCCTTCACAAACTCCAGAGTCCTATTTGCACACATTTCACCCCCCAACACCACACACACACACACACACACACACACACACACACAAAACAAAAGCCAATTAAAAACTGTCGCTTAATATCTATTCTAGCATATATTGTACACAATTCATAATTATTTTGAAAATTAGGCATCCTTTTTTTCCCCAACAAAATCCAAATTATTAACTGTTCCGGTAAATAACTTCTACCAGTTTTCAAATTCAACACATCTTTCTTATTTATCAAATTGCTTAAAAGAAATTAGATGTATAATTGTGAACCATCCAATACCCGTCGTTCTCATTTGTCAAATCTCAAAAAATTTAGATTTAAAATTCTAAATGAAAATTCTAAAAACCCCCAAGATATTGATTTGTAATTATGATTCATTTTTAATCAATGAATAGCAATCCCAATCAAAAAATTAATAGCAAATCAACACAAAATCACAATTGGACTCCTCCAATTGTGATAAAAAAATTACGGGCCAAAGCTATAAAACAATCCATTAAGAAGACAAAAAGGAATTACACACGAGAACCCTTAATTACCTAGTGAATCCACACCCAAATTGAACCGAACTTGATATGCCTCTTTGACCATCGTTTTCACTTCGGAATTACTTTGCCCAACATTGAATCCACAACGTCGATATCAAATCCACAATGATGAGCCACTATGAAATCCACTAAAACTTCAGGCCTAAGTTTGCTGAAATTCACTGATGAACACCTCTTTGGTTTTGTGAATGAAAGAACAAAATAACCCTTGATGATATTTAATATGAAGCTCGTTAATTAATTGATCACCCTCAAATCATCAAGGAAAACAATACTGTGATAACCCAACCCGTATTATGCTTAATTATGCATGCGATTATGTGTTTGATATGAATTGCAAGATTAATTATGTGATTTATGTGATTTTGAAATTATATATGTTAAGTGTAGAAATATCTGTCGCAATTAGAACTTTGAACTGAAAATTGGAAGTCTTAGAGGCTTCAAAAACCAAAACTGACTTTATACCTGTGTTTAGCATGATTTTTAGAGCCTACTGTGAAATTTGGCAAAAATACGATTCAGAATGAACTAATTGCGTTTAATTAGCATAAACCTTAGATTAAGCTAACCTAAGTTGTATTAGCCTAAGTTATATATATATAGTAAGGCTTAGTTTAAGTTTTGAGATCACCTTATATTAACAAAATACTTGCTATGGAGTTAGAAAGAGAGAGAGAGCTCCAAGAATTGAGAAGAAAGCTAAAGATTTGAGAGAGATTCAAGGGAAAAACTCAAGAATTGATTCAAGGTATGTAAAACTCAACTAGAACTCTTGGATTAACTAATCTTTTATTTGAAATCAAGAATTAATTTGAAGATTTAAAACCTAAATGAGTTAGGGTTTTGAGTTGAGAGTTTGTTTGAGCTAAATTGAAAAATTGAGCCTTGATATCTTTAACTTTGTTTGATTTGAGTTCAATCTTGTGAATACTTCATGAAATGAGCTCTAGGGTTTTCATAAAACAAGATTTGTGTAAGGATCATTCATGTATAATATGTATTTTGAACTTTATCATGAGATTCTTGAAATTATGGAAAAGATAAGATCATGATTTTGAACTTCAAGCAAGATTGATGTGTCTGAGTTGAAATTACACTTATATCATGTTTTTGAGTTAGTTTTGCATAAAATTGAGCTTGAAATTGAGTTTGGAAACTTGGGTTAGAATCTCATTTTTGGATTGTCTAATTTTGCGCAGACCTCAAGTGCGGTTGCAAGCTTTACATGAGTAGAACATGATCCAAAACAGGGAATCGCATTCTGCTTTGTACCCGCACGAATGACCAATATTTCCGCACGAGCAGAACATGACCACATGAGTGGTGAGGCCTTCCGCATGAGCGGAAAATAGGGAAAAATTCAGCTTCTTTTTGTTGACTTTCCAGACCGTTTTGAGCGGAAACTGAGCTCGTTCTGTAACATGTAGAACCTGAGACCGCTTGTCAAATTTGAATATGAAGAAAACTGTGGATCATTTTAACTTCCAAAAACTTATGGTTGTATGTTAAATACTTTCTTTGATTCAAACTAATTTATTAATCGTCAGACTCATTTATTAATCCTTTACAATTACTCACTGAGCTTCGCTCACTCCCTATCTTATATGTATATAGGTGATCAGTAGGGTGATCAGCCTTAGAGTCAGCCTCAGGAATTGTTCATGTGGGCTTGTCATGCCAAGCTTCCAAGATGAAACTTTTGTCTTTTTGGGTGTTCTGTTTTATGCTAAGTCTTCTATTTGGTTTTATATAGATGGGTTTGTGAATACGTAAACTTAATGTTGATGACTCCTATGTATATGAGTCGAGTTTGGAAATCATGGTATGTATATGAGAGTACATTTTGGATCATATTGGCACAACTCAATGGACTTTCATCATTGTTATATGCTTCCACTTATGGCCCCATTACTATAATTATTTTGTATTTTGGCATGAGACCGTAGGCAATCGAGTGATTGCTAGCTGGTTATGATTCAAACTTTTAAGGACGAGTTTAGGTCATGACAGAGTGGTATTAGAGCATGAGTTAATAACTCACACACTAGTCCATTTGAGCAATAAGGAGTCTAGAAAAGAGTTAGGAACATTTACATTTGTGTTACCAGGGTCTGAATTAAAATGTGAATCCATGATCTTTATGTGAGCATGAGAAGTAACCTATGTGAGTATGTGATATGAGTATGGACAAAAAGTTATGTGAAATAATGTGTAATTTTGATGGCGATACTGAATGTGCGACTTATATGAACATAAACATACGAACATGAAAGTTTAATGATTTACATGACCCTATATGTGCAACTCTATTGTTGATATACTAAACAGAGTCGCGATAAGCGCTCAAGCACAAGAAACACCACTCGAGTGGTGTGACTAAAAGCGGTGCACACATATAGGCCAACAGCTTGAGCGCAACATCTACTGCTCGAGCAGTAAAACATGCTTCTTAGAAGTTCAAAACACAAGCAGAGATACTGGATAAACTACTTCACCGCTCGAGCGCATGAAAGACTGCTCGAGCAGTTAATCAACTTTGACTTTAGCGAAGTGGAAAACAAGGAATACTCAAGTCAAGATACAGAATATTAGTACAAACTCCTCTACACAGACACAATGTGGGTTGAATTTACATCTAAACTCTCATAACTTATAGATACAATTAAGCGAATAAAAATATAACTGAATGAAGTTTTGTCCAACGGAATAGCCAATTACAAAAAACCTAACAATAAATTTATCATATTCGCATCCACCACTAGAGTATATATATAATTCAACAAACCGTGTTAACCAACGGAATAGCCAATAACAAAAAACCTAACAATAAATTTATCATATTTGCACCCACCACTAGTGTATATATATAATTCAACAAACCGTGTTAACTGCTACCAACATTTTTCAAATTTAACCCATCTTTCTTATTTATCAACTTGCTAAAAAATTTAGATGTAACAAACCCTCCAATAAATAACTGCTAACAATTTTCAAATTCAACCATTTTCTCTTATTCATCAAATCTCCAAGCAAATTTAGATATAAAATTGTAAACGCATCATCACATTTGCCCCACCACTAATCTATACCATATATAAAGCAAAGGCTGGACTTGGTGTCCTGAAGCCTTTGCTTCTCTCTTATTTTTTTGTTTATTTAAAACACAAATTATATAGAGAGAAGAATATGACTCAAAAAGCAAAGTTTCGGGACACCAAATCAAGTGTTTGCTTTATATATAGTATTAGGGTCTCGTTTGGAAAGTTGGCTATGTTAGTAGGCTAAAATAGTTGTGTTTGGGAAGAAGATTGGATTTTTTTTTTTGTGTAATTGGATGTGAAGTTTATGAGAGAAAAAGTGAAATGATTATGAATTTGATATGACATTTTGTCTTATTAACGATTTTGTCTTTTTGTAAATTTTAACCCAAAAAAAGCTCAATGTATAAATTGTAATTGCAAATTTGAGACACCCCACACCTACCTATGTGTGGACCATATATGTATTTTAATATATTTTTAATTGGAATTTTTTATTTTTTTTAGATGAAACCAACAAAGAACAAAGTACCTCTTTGTGATTGAATTACTTAAGAGCACCTTTGCTTTTTTGCCAATGAAGCAGACGCGAAATCGTCTCTTTCGTGGCCGTTAGAGGAAGCCATATATACCTTTTTTTTTATAGATGGGAAAGCCATATGTACTTACTAGTAGGCTTAATAAAGACTTAGACAACAGATAAAAGGAAGGGTCAATTATATTTTGGCCCAACTTTTAAATGAGATATAATTCAAAATTTTAAGGGAATGGATTATCTCAAATTGGCCATATCAATTTGAAAGACCGTTTGGATTTGGTGGGCTTACTTTGGGTCAATTTTAGTGATTCAAACCATTAACTTTTTAGAACTCAACAAAATATTTGTGCAAAAAAATTAAAATGATCGGATATTGGTAGCTATATATTTAAATCACATTTATATTACAAAAAATTGAAGAGTTTTTGGAACACTTTGATCTCTTGCAATTTGAAAAGGGTTTTTGAAATGAGTGACTCAAAGAAAAGAGAATAAAGCTCATTCACAAAAAGATCAAAGCAATCCCAAGTTAGGTAAGACAACCTCCAATCAGTGAGCAAACATACAGATATCTCAATATGCATATAACCTCATGGTAGCATGCTAGATATAGTAAAAAAAAGAATACACAAATGAGATGCAAAGATGAAAGAAACTCACCAAGTACTCATCAGCACCAGCTAAATGCCAAAGTGTTAAAAAAAATGTACATGATCCTAGATGCAAAAGAACTAATGCAACAACATTCATGAAACATATGATCAACAATATCAAATCTTCTATTCCATCAATAACTTTGATCAATACAAAAGATGACATATGCAATATATATTCATAAATCCTAGATTATGAATCTATAGCATATGATTTAGATACATGGATTTGAAGTAAAAGTAAACAAAATAATTAAAAGCCATAATGGCTACAACTTTCCAAGTCGATACTTGGGTATAACAAAATGAGTTTAACTCAATACAAGTAAAGCCCGACACTTAAACAAAATAATTATATCAATATAAAAAAAAATGAAGCCTTTAGCTTCAAGGCCTCCCAAAATACGTCATTGGTGGAGGCATATCATCAGCACCTAAAAGTTGTTTTCCACATAAGGTGAGCCACAGCTCAGTAGAGATACTCTAACACAGTATATGAATCTTAACAAAATTATAAGGTGAATACATATGTATGTCGTTTGTCAAACATTCCTCGTTTTTCATCTCAAAACAATGTAATGCCAGATTATAAATCAATTCATGAAAATAATCCTTTTATAATAGAAAACAGGGCAGTGGATACAACACATTGGGAATCTCTAGGTACGTGTCTGCCAGTAGGTTATACAAGCACTACCAAAGCCATTTTATTGGTACTATTTGGAAGGATTGGCACCTAACCCTGCGGGTTTTTGGACTTTCACCAAGGACACACAGGCTAACATAATAACCATAACTATACCCCCTAACCGAATTCACCAAGGTATTTACTTATTTTTCTCAAAATCAATACATTTACAATGTTCAATATGAAATGATACTCAATGCACAATGTGTGAGAAATTAGTTTCAATTTAACCTAATCCTCATGTAATGTTTGTAACAATTAAGACTATCTTTCACTGATAGCCCAAAACAACTATTTCTATACACAGATAGTTTCCAATCAAAATATACAATTCCATCCTTTTACAATGAGAGTGATATTACATATCCAACTCCACCATCATCATCAATATAACCATCGTTCCAATCTTACAAAACCCACAACATTTTCCATTTCCTTACACAATTCCAAATATCCAAAATTTAAGGCAAACCCCCATTTATTTTACAAAATCAATTTCAAGAAGAAATATCCACAATTTTAACATATTTCATCCAAAACCATATTCCCACAACCATTTTCAAGAATCCATTTGGAAAGCCCCCCTTTTGATTTGAAAACCAAACCCTAGGTTTTCCCAAAATCTCCAAATCATTAACCCTTTTCAAAGAGCAAATAACTAGGCTAAAAATCATATAAAAGAGTCTAAGAAATCCTTACCTCAAAGTAGAAGACAAGAGGAAACAAAGGGTAAAACTTGACGGAGTAGAAAACACTAACTTCTCTGGTTAAAACGAAGCCCTCGACGCATTCAACGCTTTTCTCCAAAGGACTAGGGTAAAGAGATCAACAGATTGAGAGTATTTTGAGCTAGAAGCAAGAGCTAGAGAGAGAGTATGTGTGAAGGCTTTTAGGGTTTTGAAATTTTTAAAGAGAGAAGGAGATGAAAAAGTGACTCAAAATGATCCTCTCTAGGACTGATGTATGCACAGACCGCTCGAGCGACCAAAACACCGCTCGAACGAACAAACACAAAAAGTTAACACTGCTTGAGCGACCAAAACCACCGCTCGAACACACAATGACCTCCTTCTAATAGTTTTGTAGACTGCAAAAGATCGTTCGAGCGCAAGAAGCATCGCTTGAGCGCAGATATCACACTTCCAGTAGTTTTACAGACTGTAAAAGGCCGCTCGAACACAAGAAGGACCACTCAAGCGAACAAGCAAAAATATAGGCAACAACTCATTGAAAAACTAACTTTTCAACCTGTTTCAAACGCAACCAAAACTCCCAATAGCTGACTCAACAAGCAATAAGATAGAAATGAGATAAATAACAACTAAGTACATGGATTCTCGGATTCAAAATCAAGAAAATGGATTAGGTCTAAACCAGAATCGTTATAATTTCAAACATAGAGTGTGCACAAACCACATAGAAATAATGGAAGCAAAAAATATAATGAATCGAGCCCAATATGCATGAAAATGGATGCAAAACATAAGTAATGATGAGAAATAAAATATGATGCTAAGAGTAATATGGAAAGTATAAAATAAATAGAAGAGATCGAAAGAGAGAAAGAATGTAAGAGCAAAGAGATAAAGATGTGCAAGAATCAAAACTAGAAAGAAAAGAAACAATCCAACAAGATAACTAAAGAAGTAACAACTAAAAGAAATGGAAGCTAAAATAAAAGAAGAAGCTAATTTAACAAAGGTAACAAATGAAGCAATATTAATAAGAATGGATGCTAAGAATCATAAGAAATTAAGAAGCTATATCTATTAACAAATAGAAAGCTAGAAAATAAAAGAGAAGTCAATCATTTTCATCATAGAAACTAGCATGAGACTATAGATTCATCCAAAATAAAGTAGAGAACATGGAATCAAGCAAGCTCACCTCCTCTATCATGGAAATGGAAGCTAGAAGCATAAACTCTCTTCAACTATCAATAGAAGCATGACAAGATGAATTTATTTCCTTCATCATAAGAAGTAACTAATGAGGGAATGAAACTCACCAAAATCATATGAGCTATCCAATAATAATAATAATGAATGAATTCCCTCTCATAGAGTAAAGATGAGAGAAGGAGTAACATATGAGCAAATAAGAGATAGAGGATGAACTCACCCTCTTCATTATAGAAAATAACATGAGAGAATGAGTTCATCAGTTATCTAATGAGAAAATAAAATAAAATGAAACCATTTTTCTCATAGAAGTAAACATGAGAAGATGGATCTAATCATCAAATGATAAGAACAATGAAACAGGTTCACTTTCCTCATCATAAGCAAGAACATGAGAGAATGAACACTTTCCATCAATCACATGATAATTATGGAAGCTTAATAAAACTAGAAGCAAAAGTAATGAATGAAAATCAAAGAAATATCAATGAATTTACACCTCTACTCATGGAAAAGAGCAGTTAAATGCTCAAATCCATGTTTAAATAGATGGAAAGGGTAGGTTACAAGCCATTTTTAAGAGGAAGCCATATTTGGCTCCCAAGAAAATAAAATAGAAAGCCATGTTTGGCTCCTAAGAAAAAGAAAGACAAAGTGACTAGAAATGAGGGGAAAAGGCTAGAAAATAAAAGAGAAGAAATCTAATCACTACAACTAATGAAACTCAATGAAAACAAGAGAAAACTCATTATCCACCTCATGAAAAGTAGACATAAATGTCTAAATTCATGTTCAAAAGAATTGAGAGAAGATTTTTCAACCATTTTCAAAGAGGAAGCCATTTAAGTTATGGATATTTGTAATTTATTTTAATTTATTTAAGTTGTAGATATTTGTGGGTGTTTATTAATTTATTTAATTGAGAGTGGGAGACGTGATATGTGATATTTGTGGATTTGTTGAGTGAATTGTGGGTGATAGATATGGATAAATTTTTTATTTTTATTTTTTATGTAGGGATAGGGAGTGAGAAGACCTGAAGGGAGATGAAAGGAGGTGCCATGTTATTATTATTATTTTTTTTCAAAATTATGAGAATTTAGGAATGAAGTTTTGGAGCTTTTAGACATAACAATGTATATATATAGGGGTCATCAATGGCTCACGGGTAAAAGGTCCAATATTACCCAACTCGTCTAACCCGTCCCATGGCCGGTCCTAGCCTACTTGGCTGCACAACCTATCCCATCCCATAGAAGATAATTTAGGGCTTTGGACAAATGTTTTGAAACCCGAACCCGCCTGTAACAACCCGACCCATGATTAACATTAATCCATGCTTAAGTATGCCTAACAAGTAATTAGGAAGAAATTCTGAGTTAATTACATGTGCATTGCGTCATTTTTTGTGTTTATATCTGTTTAACGTAAGAAGATTTGTTCATGTTTTTCTTTCGGTTCGCGAATTGAAGGCCTTATCGGCATCTGATTTAGAAATTGACTTGATATATGTGTTATTTGAAATTTTTAGGAATTTATGGTAAGTTCAATTGGAAATTGATTCGGAATCAAATAATTAGAATAGAATAATTCCAATTGATTAGTCTAAGCTTGAATTAATTAAGCTCCACTAATTAGCCTTTATAAGGCCACTACCAAGCCCAAGACTTCTTTTCTCATCATCCATTTTGAGCTCAAATGTGTTGAAGAAGGAGAAGAGAGAGATTGAACCCAAACATTTAAGGAAGAAGAGAATTAAGAAGGAATTAGGGGAGATTGAAGGGAATTGAGGAAGTTTAGCTCCAACACTAGCTAACTCAAGACTTGAGGTAAGACGTTTAACTCTTTAATTATGAAATTGAATTACTTAGTGCAAGAATTCAAGGGAATTAGAGGTTTGAGCATGAGAGTTAAATTAAGAATGTAGAATGAAAGAGTAATTCATGTATGCATGCATAATTCATGCATTTTGAGTTCAAATTCCAAGAATTCCCTCATGCATGTCTTGAATTCACTCTAATTTTGGGAAATCATCAAGTTTCATGTTGTTTTGTAGCATTTGATCATGTTTTGAGAAGATTGAGTTCAAAGGAATTCATGCATGTCATGTTTATGGAACATTCATAAATTTTAAGTTGAATTTTTGCACAATTAACAAGCTATTGGGCCATGATTTCTTGAAATGATCCTCAATTCATGATGTTTTATAAGTTTCTCAACGATTCCTTAAGTTTTGGCCAAGAAAAATCGAGCTTTAATGCCTTAAGAATGAGTTTTGAAGCTTGGAAGCAATTCTGGAAATTCTAGAATTCTGCTTCCACGCTTGAGCTACGGATTCCACGCTCGAGCAATCACTCTGTGTCTCACACTTCTGCTCGAGCGACCAAAGGCTGGTTCGAGCGTGAAATGCATGCTCCCAGAAGTTCTTATGTTTTGCAGCATGCTCGAGCGACAAAAGTTGCGCTCGAGTGAGGGCATGTCTCTCACGCTTGAGTGAGTGTTGAGCGAGCATCAAGCGGGAAAAACAAGCAACCAGTACTTTTTTCAAAGTTTGTAGACCGCTCGAGCGAAGGAAGTTGCGCTCGAGCGGACCCTCACATTTTGCATATACGCTCGAACGAGGAAAGCCACGCTTGAGCATGGATCCTGTTTTCATCAAGTTTTGAAAAATGTTTTCAAGTACATTTTTGCATCCTCATTTCATCCTAGGCATTCTTAGGCCAAGATTAAAATACTATGATAAGGATAAAGGTTAGAAACACACTAAGAACAATGAAATAAAACATGTACAATTCGAGCGTGTGTTCCAATGTATGAATCTGTCATGTTATGTAGGTCACGCACCTCAAGTTAAGTGAATTGCCTACTCTACTCGTCTACTTGGAGCCACTAGTTATCTATGAGTGATAACTTAGTAAAACTATGTTCAAGTTAAATTATTTTCTGTATATGGAATAAGATCTGTTCTATGAAATGCTATGTTTTGTACTATGAATGATTGTCCAACTCTAATAAATATTTGTGGTATTTATGCTGTGATTCAAGTATGTTATCTGTACCTGGACCGGAGGTTCCTTATTGGAACTGGCAAGTTATCTGTACCCGGCTAGAGGTTCCTTTGTGGAAATGACAAGTTATCTATACCCGGCTGGAGGTTCCTTTATGTAACTGACAAGTTATCCATACCCAGTCTGGAGGTTCCTTTATGGAACTGACAAGTTATCCGTACCCAGTCTGGAGGTTCCTTTATGGAACTGGCAAGTTATCCGTACCCGGCCGGAGGTTCCTCTATGGAACTGACAAGTATGATCTATGATGTTCTGTATATGCTTTGTTAGCGCTAATAGATGAACTATGAATGATTAAGCATGATTCCTGAATTCTGTATACGTATTGAATGAAAAGACGAATATGAATTCGTTCTATGTGCAGACTTAATTATGGGGCATCATTCATTTAACCCTTTACTCTGTTATTATTCACTGGGCTCCCGCTCACTATTTATATTACGCATGTAGGTGATCAGGCATGTGACCAAGCTTAGAGTTGAGGACCTGGAGTTTCAGTTTTGACAGCCAGCCTTCATGTCTGCTGAGGAGGTTCCGGTTTGAGTCAAGCCTCGTCGCTGTGTTTTGGGGATGTATAAGTTTTTGTTCCTTTTGATTTGCGAACAAGTTTTCTGTTGTGTATACATGAAGTGAATTAATTGCTGCATTTTGTTTTGATCACACGTATTGTTATGAAAGTTCGAAGTTATCAGTCCCATATATGTCTTCATAGCTCGTTGGACTATGTATATTTTATGTATTTGCTTCTGCAACCCCTATATATATGCTATTATGTTAAGAGGCCTTCGGTAATCCAAGGATTACTGGCCGGTTACGACACTAAACCTATAGGGGCGGGTTTGGGTCGTGACACTGCCTATGAACCTGGCTCGTACAAGTTTGCATGAGTAAATTCAATCTGACCATCCCATCAACCAACTCAAACTATCCCGTCCAAAATATATATATATATATATATATAATATTATCCAAAAAATAACAGTATTAAATTCAATTTTAATACATTAAAATCAATACTGTTCTATTTAAATAAAAATATTTGGTAACCCATATTATTCTTGTAAATTGTACTTAAAAAAAAATGCACAAAACACAATTTGTTAAAATTGAATTTGACAGTACCCAGTGATATCTTCCTAACTCTTAACTCTTTACATATAACATTGTCATAATTTGTTAACTTGGTGAATTTATACTTTAATTTGATTTTTTTAATAGTATTAATTAATTTGATCATATGAATTGTGAAAAAAGAAAAAAAATATATGTGTATAACTTAATAATATAAGTCTAATAAAAAAATGTGTAACCCGATTCAGTTTGATTTTGGTTCGTAAGATTTAGGCTTACGGGTGAGACGTTGTTTTAATTTTTTTAAAAATAAACTCAGCCTATATACTAACCTGTTGATTGGTCAAAGTCCAAAAAATCTATTAATATATGAGATGTGGACACAATAATTGTGGGCCAGGTAAGCCTAGCTCGTCCAATTGATGATTCCTAAATATATATATATATAGTATAGTATAGAAGATAGATATATAGTATAAATACATATATTTTGAAATGGAATATTGTTACAAAAAGAAAGGAGCATGTTGGTTTGGGAGTCCCATTCACTTTAGAGGAATGTTGTAGTACAGAAGTATGGTTCCCATTGTTCCCTGCCCCCCCTCCCCCTTGTTCAGGCCTTTGGAAAGGCATTAGGTCCTTTAATTTCAATAATGATGAAAGTATTTTTCCTAAACAATCTCATTCTCAAACTTGGATCTGGAGTTGATATGCTGTTCTGGGTTGACCTTGTTGGAAAATTTAGTTTTATAGGCTTATTTTGGGCCAACTTTGAGCCCAAATTTGAGTGGGTCCCAAACTTCTTTTGGGGTAGGTCCGAAGAGGTGACGTGTTTCTTGCCGCTTGGCAAGTCACACGGTGAAGACGGTTCGTCAAAACCATTTATGAGTGAATGAAAAGTTGACGTCATTTTCGAATTCGTGGAATTGGACATTTAAAGATTTAAATATGGGTTTCCTTGTAAAGCTAGTCCCACATTGGAAACTTAAGAGAACTTATGTGTGTATATAAGTTCTAGATTGCAACACTTGGGTTGGACCCCAAGGGGCACCCCAAGTTTGTAGAAGGGAGGAGTTATGGACAGTGTGAACCTTAGCCCAAACTACCACACATGCTTGCGCGCCACCGCCGTCGCCGTCCGTCCGGCCGTGGCGGGTGTGGGTTGTGGGTCTGGTCGGTTCTAATATTAATTTTTTAGAGAAATTTTTTTTCCAAAATTCCTAACGAAATTAATTCAAATTTTGTGCCAAATTTGAATTTAAGTTTTCTGTCCCTTTGTTACCTCTCCAGTCCGAATTCTAGCAGGTCAAATTGTTTCAAACAGTGTTAAAAACTGCCCAGCAGTTACAGGCAGTAACAGGTTGAAACTGTCGTGTAGTATCTGTTCAAACTGCCACTGCATCTGTTTGAAATTCAAAACTGAATCTGTCCAATTTTTTGCACCTGTTCAAGTTCAAAATCAGACCTATTCGGGTCTGTTTCTTTACCTATAAATATCTGCCATTTTTAGCAGTCTTGGGGGTTCCAAAAGCAGTCTGAAAATTTTATTTTCTTGCTGTTCGGATTTTGTTTTGTTGTATAATTCTTCATATTAATTTTTAGGAAATATTCAGAGAGTTAAGAACACAGGTTTGGTTCGCCATACAAATTGTTTAGAGTGCTACTACAATTTGTGGAGATCATTGTATCTTGAGAGATGGACGCCATTTTTTCATAAGCACCGTAGTGGGGCGAATCTATCTTAAAGACAGAGTGTCACACACTCGACTAGATCTTTTTAATTATTCATTGGTTCGGTAAAATAAATTCGGTACATTAATTATTTTATTTGTTTGATTTGTTTCAATTTATTTATTGTACACAGAAGATTGTTCCAACAATCTTAAGACAAATTTGATTTATTCTGTTTACAGAATTTTTCGTTTGTTTCCCTTTCTTCTTTTTCTTATAGAAATTATTTTTTGTGATTTTACAAAATAATATTCTGGTTGGAAAACAAATAATAGTAATATACTGTTTGACAGATAGTAGTAATATACTGTCTATTTTCTTTGACAACTAATAGTAATATACTGGTGTCATTAACAATTCAGAATATTTATTTGTGAAATTTTGTCAGAAATTAATTTTGGTTTTCAGAAATTATTTCTAAGTGTTCATTAATTAAAATTCTGTTTCAGTATTTTAATTATTAAAGTGTTACAGAAATTTAATTTTCTGTGTGGAATTAATTTGGTTAAATAAATTTTTATTTTATTTTCAAATTAATTGAAAATAAAAGTTACATTTCTTGTTTCTTTTGTTTTACAAGATTTTAATTTCCTGTGTGGAATTAATTTGTTTAAAATAAAATTTTATTTTATTTTCAAATTAATTGGAAATCAAAGTTACAATTCTTGTTTCTTTTATTTTACAGAATTTAATTATGTGGTTCTGGTTTAATTTTCTGTGTAGTATAAAATTCTAATTATAATTTTGTTTTATAATTTAGAATTCATGGCTACTAAAATTGGTCAAACTAATGCCCAAACAAGTACTAGTGTGGTGGCTGTAATTGCTCTAACCTCTCCTATTGTGACTGTGCCAGTCAATCACAGTGAGAAGCCAGAAAAGTTCGCAGGAACTGATTTTAAAAGATGGCAACATAAAATGTTGTTCTATCTTACTACTCTGAACCTGACTCGTTTTTTTCCATGAGAATGCTTCTACTCTGAACGAGGATGAAACTGATCGGCAAGTGGTTGCTGCGGTCGATACCTGGAAACATGCTGATTTCCTTTGTCAGAACTACATCTTGAACGGACTTGACAACACATTATACAACGTCTACAGTCCTATCAAAACAACAAAGGAACTTTGGGAGTCTTTGGAGAAAAAGTACAAAACAGAAGATACCGGCTCAAAGAAATTTGTGGTTGGCAAATTCCTGGATTTTGTGATGGTTGCTTCTAAGACTGTGATCAGCCAAGTTCAAGATCTCTAACTCATTCTACATGAGATTCACGCAGAAGGCATGTCTCTTAGTGAATCCTTCAAAGTTGTTGCCTTAATTGAGAAATTATCACAAGGCTGGAAGGAATTTAAGAACTACCTCAAACACAAGCACAAAGAAATGTCTTTATAAGAATTGGTTGTGTGTTTAAGGATTGAAGAGGACAACCGCAATTTTGAAAAGCGGGTTGGTAAGCATCCAATGGAGTCTAAGGCAAATATGGTGGAACATGCTCCAAAAGCAAAGAAACAGAAGTTTTCTAGAGAAAGTTCATCATAAGTCTCTAAAGGAGGGGAAACTATAAAGTACAAGTTTAATGGCAAGTGTTACATCTGTGACAAAGAGAGACATCGGGCCAAAGATTGCCGTAGCAAAGGCAAAAGCAAAAGAAGAACAAGCAAGAAGCCTGCTCAAGCCCATATGACCGAAGTGAACAATATTTCTAATGGTGTAGATGACATAAATCTTTCTGCAGTTGTTTTCGAGGCAAACCTTGTCAGAAATCCTAAAGAATGGTGGGTGGACACTAGTGCTACTCGCCACATCTGTGCTGACAAAAAGATGTTCACATCTTATTCAGTGGTGGACAATGGTGAACAACTTTTTATAGGCAACTTTTTGACTTCTAAAGTTGAAGGACAATGAAAGATTATTTTGAAGATGACATCTGGAAATGAACTCACTCTCAACAATGTGCTACATGTACCGGACATTCGCAAGAATCTTGTTTCCGGATCTTTGTTGAGTAAAAATGAGTTTAGGCTAGTTTATGAAAGTGACAAGTTTGTACTTACCAAAAATGGGATGTATGTAGTAAAAGGTTATATGTCTGATGGCCTTTTCAAAATGAATGTAATGACTATTGTACCTTTTGTTATTAATAAAAATACATCTTCTTCTTACTTGCTTGAGTCTTCAAATTTATGGCATGGTAGATTTGGATATGTTAATTATGGATCTTTACGTAGATTAATTAATATAGAATGCTTACCTAAATTTGACATTGATTCAAATCATAAATATGAAATTTGCGTTGAGGCAAAATTATCCAAAATTTCTTTTCATTCAATTGAAAGAAGTACGGAACCACTTGAATTAATTCATAGTGACATTTGTGATTTTAAATCAATTCAAACTAGAGGTGGGAAAAAATATTTTATCACTTTCATAGATGACTATACTAGATATAGTTATATTTATTTAATTCGAACCAAGGATGAAGCTTTGGAAACTTTCATTCAATACAAGAATGAAGTTGAAAATCAACTTGGTAAGAAAATTAAGAAACTTAGAAGTGATAGAGGTGGTGAATATGAATCACATTTTGGTGAATTTTGTAAAGAACATGGAATAATTCATCAAACCACCGCTCCTTACTTACCTCAGCAAAATGGATTTGCTGAAAGAAAAAATAGGACTTTAAAAGAAATGATGAATGCCATGTTAATAAATTCTGGATTACCTCAGAAATTGTGGGTGGAAGCAATACTTTCTGCTAATTATATACTTAATAAAGTACCCCAAAACAAAGTGAATCAAACACCTTATGAATTGTGGCATGGAGAGTACCATCCTACAAATACTTAAAAGTGTGGGGGTGTTTGGCTAAAGTGGCTATTCCTAGTCCTAAAAAGACTAAGATAGGTCCTAAAACTGTTGATTGCATTTTCATTGGTTATGCCATGAATAGTAGTGCATATCGGTTTTTGATTCATAAATCAGAACATTTCGAAATGCATGTAAATACTATTATTGAATCTCAGAATGCATCTTTCTTTAAACATGTGTTTCCGAATAAGATTGGACAAGAGACTAGTAATAATAAAAGATCTTTTGATGCTATTACTAATAATGATCAAGAACAAGATCAAATTGATGAAGAGGAACCTAGGCGTAGTAAATGTGTTAGAACCTCAAAATCTTTTGGTCCAGATTTTCTAACATTTTTGTTAGAAAATTAGCATTTAACTTTTATAGAAGCTATGTTCAGTCCTGAGGCTCCTTTATGAAAAGAAGCTGTTAATAGTGAAGTTGAATCCATCCTGCAAAATCACACTTGGGAATTGGTACATTTGCCACCAGGTTGTAAACCTCTTGGGTACAAGTGGATTTTCAAAAGAAAAATGAAAGCGGATGGATCAATTGACAAATACAAGGCAATACTTGTGGTCAAAGGTTTTAGACAAAAAGAAGGTCTTGATTACTTTGACACATACTCACCGGTTACTAGAATAACATCCATTAGAATGCTAATTGCTATTGCATCGTTGTACAATCTAGAAATTCATCAAATGGATGTGAAAACCGCTTTCTTAAATGGCGAATTAGATGAAGAAATTTACATGGAACAATCAGAAGGATTTTCTGTTCCAGGAAAAGAAAAGAAAGTGTGTAAATTGGTTAAATCATTATATGGTTTAAAATAAGCGCCAAAGCAATGGTATGAGAAATTTGACAAGGCAATGATGTCAAATGGATTTAAAATTAATGAGTGTGACAAATGTGTTTATATTAAAAAACACAGGACAAAGGTTATGTTATAGTATGTCTTTATGTGGATGATATGCTCATCATAGGTAGTAATAATGACATGATTAAAACTACCAAGAAAATGTTGAATAAACATTTTGACATGAAGGACATGGGCATTGCTGATGTAATTCTTGGTATGAAAATTACCAAAACATCAGAAGGTTATGCTTTGTCACAATCTCATTACATTGAGAAAATATTTGACAAATTCAGCAAAGATGATGATCATCTTGCTAGAACACCTGTGGATGTTAATTTGTTTCTTTCTAAATTGTACAAAAAGGTATTTCTCAATTAGAGTATGCCCAAATTATTGGAATCTTAATGTACTTGATGAACTGCACTCGCCCAGATATAGCTTATGTAGTAAGTAAATTAAGTAGATATACGAGTAATCCAGGAGTAGAACACTGGAAAGCAATTATAAGGGTTCTAAGATATCTCTGATTTACTCGTAACATTGGGCTGAATTATACTAGATATCCAGCAGTACTTGAAGGGTACTGTGATGCAAACTGGATATTGGATACTAGAGACTCAAAGTCCACCAGTGGGTATGTTTTTACTCTTGGTGGTGCGACTGTGTCTTGGAAATCTTCCAAACAGACTTGCATTGCTAGGTCTACTATGGAATCATAATTCATAGCTTTAGATAAAGCTGGGGAAGAAGTAGAATGGCTTCGCCACTTCCTTGAAGATATTCCAATGTGGCCAAAACCGGTGCCTACTATATGCATACATTGCGATAGTCAATCAACAATAGGTAGAGCACAGAGTCATGTGTATAACGGTAAGTCACGACATATTCGTCGTCGACATAACACCGTGAGACAACTACTCTCTAATAGAATTATTTCCATTGAATATGTGAAGTCTAAAGACAACATAACGGATCCACTAATCAAAGGGTTAGCAAGAGAGTTAGTTGAAAATTTATCGAGGGGAATGGCACTTAAGCTTATTAAATAAGAGTTAGCACAACGGTAACCCAACCTAGTTGACTAGAGATCCCAAGATCTAGGTTCAAAGGGACAACCAAGTTGTGTATGACTCATAAGGATCACTTGGGAGCTAAACTCCTACCCATTTCTATGATGAAATAGTGATGTTTGCAGCGTTTTAGGTTAAGTAATATTTTTAATGATTCTTATATCTAGATAAACCTAGTGGAGTATGGCAGGATACTCTTCATAAGAATCACCTATATGAGTGTGAATTGGGCCGGTTCTATGAGATTTGTGAAGAGCTACAATTCTCTAGAGCACTCATGAAAGGCCAGGTTGTTCAGGGCCAAAATGAACACAATAGTGAGAACTAAACTGTGGCTGGTGATATACTGTGTGAGTTCTATTGTCTTGGTTTACACAAATGGCTGAATAGTTCAAGACATCATGTTCACTAATTAGCTAGTAAATTCGATAGTGTCTCACAAGGGAAGGTTCAAAGCCAAAAGCTATCTATCCTTTGCAGAATATTTCCAATTTTTGTACTCTCTGTAATTAGATCATGTTGTTGCATTTTCTCTCCATCAAATTCCATTCATGTGGGGGATTGTTGGAAATTTGGTTTTTATAGGCTTATTTTGGGCCAACTTTGAGCCCAAATTTGAGTGGGTCCCAAACGTCTTTTGGGGTAGGTCTGAAGAAGTGACATGTTCCTTGCCGCTTGGCAAGTCACACAGTGAAGACGGTTTGTCAAAATCATTTATGAGTGAATGAGAAGTTGACAACGTTTTCAGGTTCGTGGAATTGGACATTTAAAAATTTAAATATGGTTTCCTTGTAAAGCTAGTCCCGCATTGGAAACTTAAGAGAACTTATGTGTGTATATTAGTTCTAGATTGCAAAACTTGGGTTGGGCCCCAAGGGGCACCCCAAGTTTGTAGAAGGGAGGAGTTATGGACAGTGTGAACCTTAGCCCAAACCACCACACACGTGCGTGCCTGTAGTCGTTGCCGTCCATCCGGCCGGGTTGAGCCGTACCGGGCGCGGGTGTGGGTTGTGGGTCGAGTCGGTTCTAATATTAATTTTTTGGAGAAAATTTATTTGAATTTTTTCCAAAATTCTTAACGAAATTAATTCAAATTTTGTGCCAAATTTGAATTTAAGTTTTCTGTCCATTTGTTACCTCTCCAGTCCGAATTCCAGCAATTCAAATTGTTTCAAACAGTGTTAAAAACTGCTCGGCAGCTACAAGGAGTTACAGGTTGAAACTGCCGTGCAGTATCTATTCAAACTGCCATTGCATCTGTTTGAAATTCAAAACTGAATCTGTCCAGTTTTTTACACCTGTTCAAGTTCAAAATTAAACCTGTTCGGATCTGTTTCTTTGCCTATAAATATCTGTCATTTCCAGCAGTCTTGGGGGTTCCAAAAACAGTCTGAAAATTTCATTTTCTTGCTGTCCGGATTTTGTTTTGTTGCATAATTCTTCATATTAATTTTTAGGGAATATTCAGAGAGTTAAGAATACAGGTTTGGTTTGCCGAACAAATTGTTTGGAGTGCCACTACAATTTGTGAAGATCATTGTATCTTGGGAGATAGATGCCATTTTTCTGTAAGCACCGTAGCGGGGCAAATCTATCTTAAGGACAGAGTATCACATACTCGACTTGATCTTTTTAATTATTCATTGGTTCAGTAAAATAAATTCGATACGTTATTTATTTTATTTGTTTGATTTGTTTCAATTTATTTATTGTACATAGAAGATTGTTCTAACAGACCCTTGGTTCAATAACAAACCTCTTCTTGAATCCTTTCCAAAGCTGTTCTCATTATCTTCTCAACAATCTTGTTGTATCTCCAAAATCTTTTCCTTTTCCTCATCGGGCCTTCTCTGGAACTTGCAATTCAACCGTGTGCTTCGACCTTGGGAATCAGAAAGTCTTTGTCAGTTAACCTCCATGCTTAACATTTCTCTTCCCCGTCGAAACTGTCAAGATAAGCTTGTATGGAAACTAGAGAATTCCGTTTGATTCACAGTTAATCTCTTTGCTGTTGATGTGAGTAATTAGTGGACAGTGCTGGAATCATCTTCCATCCCATTTGGAAATTAGTGGCTCCCCCGAAAGTGATTTTTTTTTTTGGTTGACACTCCTAGGTATAATTCTAAAAATCGGCTGATATGCTATGTATCGGCCTGTTCGTATCGGAAAAATGAAGCACCACGAAGGATACAAGCCGGTATAGAGTTGAGATCGAAAATTGCAGGAGAATCAGCCGAGTCCTGGTACATAGCGGTCTGTAACAGTTACACAAGCCGCGACGGGCCAATACTTACCAATTCAAACCGGTACAGGAAAGAAAAAGCTGAAAAACTATGAAATGATTTTTAAAATTTCATGGCTGCAACACCCGATTCCAGTTATGTACTGACCAATATTACCGATACCGATATTTTGCGATTGATGTTATTACATTATCCGATACCACAATTTAGTATAGTTTCGCACGATTTATTAATTCGAAGAAATATCCTCCCTCAGGAGGCCACTAGGTTTTGTGTGTTCTGTCATATTAACACTGAATCATCTGATCATCTTCTCCTCCTCTGTCACTTCTCATGTAGTGTTTGGTCTACGTTGCTCCCTTGGTGGGGTGTGGATTGGATTAGTCCTCACTCTTTGGCGTCACTCTTTTCTTGGTGGACAAGATTTAGTTTCAAAAGCCTTAGAAAGACCATTTGGTATGCTTTGTTTTCATGTCTGTGTTGGAATATTTGGTTGACAAGGAACAATTTAATCCTTAGTGGTATTCAACCAAATCTGGAAAAATTAGTGGATGAAATAAAAATCTATCTAGTTCTATGGACAAAGTACAACTTAGGATCGGCTAGATTTTCAGTTCGAGATTTTGTTCTTCACACCCAATTTCTGAAGATCAAAGCAAAAAAGAGGAGATATATAGTCCTCTACCTTTTCCCATTTTTTTTTTCTCTGTTGTAATCTATGCTTCAGTTTTTTTGATCGGCAAAACAAAGAAACTTCATTGATGTAAAATATAGTACAAAGTACAAGACAAAATACATCAATAAAGAAAGGCAAGTGCAACAGCATCACAATGGGCTGAATCATCCCAACTATGTTGGTACAAAAAAGCCCATCCTATCATTTGCTAGCACCCCCAGAGTTGGTGAGCAACCAACCAAAGAAACAGAAAAAACAAAAAACAGCCACCAACTACACTAGATCACCAGCAGAGCATAGTGCAGATTCACCCTCCCAAACATTAGAGCAGCAGTGTAGACTTATCACAGTGCATCAATGCAAAACAAAACCATTCCACATTCAAAATCAGAAAAACAAACAAGGCCTTAGTCCAAATGCCCCAGTCCAGAACTAACACCCATTGCAACAATTCAAATGTTGCTGCATAACCAGATCATTCACAGAAGCTGCATAATTCATCCCCCTTACACACACAACCACCAGACCTGAGACCAAATCCTGTACAGAAGTTGCATATTATAAACCAAATCTCATTTCACAATGTCACATAGAGCTTAAAAGTTAGCACACCAACACCAAACCAGTGAGCAACCAACAGCACCAGAACATCAGCGACCCAGTGAGCAACACCAGCCCAAAGTAAACAAAAAATAGATCAAGTTTTTACAATGTACTCCATGTAATCAGAAAAATAGTTTGCAGATCAAGCAACAACAGGTTCAGCTCATAGAGCAGGTCAGCAATAACCAGCTCCAGCAAAAGCAAGATCAATGAGCCACCAATGATGAAACAAAAAACAACAAGACCTCAATCCATATGAAAACCAAATAATCCCAGAAATAGGACAGATATAACAAATGGAACAAACATAACAGATCATACACAAAAATAGAACATACCTTAATCCATCTGCCTTATACAAGCTCATGCACCATTTTTGTTGCACAACAAATAGGCCCCTCAGCTGCACAACAAATAAGCCCAACAACAAATAAGCATATAGCTAGGCAGCCAAGAACCAAACACCTAGCAGCAGCCAACACACCAACAGTAGCATACTCTGTTCCACCCAGCAAGTGGTTAGCTCAGCTCCCATTCCTAATACAGAATTGAACCTGAAGCAAATTGAAGACTACATCATTGATAGAGAACTCCATTTTAGCTAGGGAGGATTGGGCCCACAAAGCAATTCGTGCTTTGACAACCTCACATAGTTCCTTAAAATTTGGCTGGGAACCATTAAAAACACAATCATTTCTATGTTTCCATGTGGACCACAAAACAGCCAAAGGCACAACCTTCTACAACACCTTCTCAGTCTTTTTCATTTTGCAAAACGCCCATCATTGCAGCAGCCCTTCCATTGAGTTTGGCATAGCCCACTGAAAACCCCACCATTTCATAATATTAGACCATAGCAGCCAAACAAATGGACAGGAGAGCAAGATATGATTGACAGATTCCACCTCATTTTAACAGAAGACACAACCTACATTGGCAGATGCATCTAAGATCCCGATTCTCCATAAGAAGCTGGAGGTTTTCACCTTGCTTTGCCAAGCCAACCAGCCGAAAAATTTGACTTTAGGAGGGGCACAATTCTTCCAAACTACCACTGCCATACTCCTAACAGGACCCAAGAAGTATTCATAATTTTTATACACTGATGCAACAGAAAACAAACCAGATGGGTCAGCCTTCCACTTCCAAGCATCTTTTTTGGTGACCCTCATTGCTGGAGCATTCATAAAGGAGGGAATGAAGTCTCCTAACCTCCTCCTCTTCCCAGGCCAGCAGAGCTCTCCTGAATTCGAGGTTCCAAACCTGAGACCCTCCACTCCTGATAAAAAAGTTAGATACTACTCCTGATTTATCATTAGACAGAGAAAAAAGCCTGGGGAACTCCTCCTTAAGACTAGCTCCCCAGCCCATTTATCTAGCCAGAAAAGAGCTCTCCTACCATTCCCCAACTCAATGACTGAGTTTGCTAAGTACAGATTGTGTAACATAGGAGTAGATATAATTGCACCAATGATATCAGACCAAATTCTTGAGTTTCTGCTGTTTCCTTCCATACATGGCAGCCATCTTCCACCCCTTATATTATACTTAGAGCATAGGACATCCTTCCACAAAGTATGATGCTCTGTCCCAAACCTCCACCACCATTTCAGTAGTAAGCACTTATTCATAATTGTGATACTTCTGATCCCTAAACCTCCTAAATGTTTACTCTTGGTAATGGTATGCCATCTAACCATGTGAACTTTCCTTCTAAGATCGGATCCCCCCCAAAGAAAGTTTACTTGAATCTTCTCAATTGCTTTAGCCACCCCCACATGTATTTTGAACAAAGACAAGAAATAGATAGGCAAGTTACTCATGACGGACTTAATTAGTGTCAGCCTCCCAACAAACGAAAGCAACATTCTCTTCCATGTAGATAACTTTTGTTTAAACTTGTCCAAGACTGGCTTCCAAGTGCTTAACCTACCAGGATTAGCTCCTAGAGGTAGACCTAGGTACTTAAAAGGTAACCTCTGATGGGCACAATTTAGTCTAGAGGCAAAACTCGGCAGCAACACTTCATCCACTCCAATACCAGCAATCACACTCTTATGGTAATTAATTTTTAACCCCGATAGGATTTCAAAACATCTCAGAATGTGTTTGATGGTCACCACTTCCACCCACTTAGCTTCACAAAACAGTATTGTATCATCTGCAAATTGTAGATGCGTAACTGTGATTCCATTATTCCCAATTGCAGCCCCTTTTATCAAACCCATTTCCTTGGCCCTAGCAAACAAGATATTCAACCCCTCGGCCACAATATTGAAGAGGAAAGGGGACAATGGGTCACCTTGCCGAAGACCTCTCTGTGGGCAAAATTCCTCAGCATGTGAACCATTCACTAAGACTGACACTTTTGTGGAGGTTACACAACTTTTCATCCATCTCACCCATCTATCGCCAAAACCAAAATTAGATAACATATTAAATAAGAACTCCCAGTTGACTGAATCATATGCCTTCACAAAGTCTAATTTCAACACCAAACCTTTCTTGTTTGATTTTCTCCACCCATCAACTATCTCATTAGTAATGAGAATCACATCTAGGTTATTCCTTCCCCCAAGAAATGCGGATTGAGTCTCACTAATAATCCTTGGCATCACTTGTTTCATCCTATTGGCTAAGACTTTACCCAAAATTTTGTACATGGATCCAATGAGGCTTATTGGCCTATAATCCCTCAAGCTTGAAGGGCTGTCAACTTTTGGGATTAGAGCTATAAAAGAGCTATTTGAACCACTCACTAAAGAGGCATTTTGATGAAATTCTCTTAAAAATTGCATTACCTCAGGTTTGACTACTCCCCAACATTTCTTATAAAAGGCCAAATTAAATCCATCAGGTCCCGATGCTTTATTACCATCACTGTTCTTGATAACATATCTGACTTCCTCCTCCATAAAATCTGCTTCCAACAGCTCCGCTACTTGACGACCTCCAATATTTTTGAACTGGCCAGACAGTGAGGGTCTAGTAGCCCAAGATTCGGAGAAAAGATTCATGAAGTGAGACTTCACCTCCAGTCGAACCTCTATAGGTTCTTCCACCAATGAGCCATTCACTATAACTGAACACAAAGAATTTCTGCTATTTCTATTAGAAGCCATAATGTGAAAATACCTTGTATTCCTATCTCCTTTTGATGCCCAATTAATTCTGGACTTTTGTAACCAAGTCCATTCCAACATTTTGTTTAACCTCCAAATTTCACTCATAATTTCCTTCTGTCTAGCTTGTTCAGTCCCCAGAAGTGTTCTTTTTTCGGTAATTAACTCTATGACATAGGCTTCCACTTCTGCAGCCTTAAGTTTAGATTCAAGCATTCCAAACTCTTCAATATTCCACACTTTTAATTTGTGTTTTAAGGCTTTCATATTCATGAAACATCTATACTCGGCCCAACCTTCAACTTGGAAATCTGACCAAAATTTGTCCATTAAACCTTCAAACTTAGGATGAAGGGTCCAAGCATTCAGAAACCTAAAAGGACGAGGACCCCAATCTCTTTCATCCTCCATCAAAAGGATAGGGCAATGATCAGAAATCAATCTAGGAAGACCCCATAACTTGAAGTTAAAGTTCTGTACCCATTCATGATTAAGCAAAAATCTGTCTATTCTACTCCATTTCTCTCTAATTTGTGAGTTACACTAGGTAAATTTCCTCCCAAGCATGGGCAAGTCAATCAACTCCATTTGTTCTACCATGGCATTAAGATCCCTCATTCCTCTGTCTCTTCTTGAGCACCCAATGCGTTCAACAATATTCCTTATTTCATTGAAATCACCTCCTATACACCAGGGCCCCAAGAAAATACTCTTCAATCGAGCAAAAAAGACACATAATTTGTTTCTTTTGACCACTTCAGATGGACCATATACATTGACAATCACACAATTAAAAGAGGAAAAGAGTGTACCTGACAGTAGAATGAAGTTGCGGTGGCCGCAACAAGCCTCTAGTTGAAACACCCCAGTACTCCATATACATAACATCCCTCCAGTTCTACCTTCCGCGTCCACTGCCATATACTCAAAATTATAATCATACCATAGAGACTTTACTAATTCAGGCATAATTGATGATCTTTTTGTTTATTGAAACATCACAAAGCTGATTTTCCTTGCTGCCAAACTTTGTTTAATTTTTTTCATTTTCCCTGGTCTGCCAAGACCTCTAACATTCCAAGATAGTAACTTCATAGTAAAAAGCTTTTTCACTGAAGACCCCCTGAGCTTGTAGCTCATTGGATAT
The DNA here is from genome assembly GCA_030407325.1 of Camellia japonica. NCBI lineage: Eukaryota > Viridiplantae > Streptophyta > Magnoliopsida > Ericales > Theaceae > Camellia > Camellia japonica. Next base: position 120,147,246 of record JAPPVO010000007.1, read on the forward strand.
CCCCACCCCTTCGCACCTCTTTCCCCTTATCTGTGGCCTCCAGTTCTTCTAACTTACTAATCACCTCCTCCTCCTTGCCATCACAATCTAGCCCCAGCACTTTACCAATTTGGATGGATGCTGCTGCCTCTGATAATCGTACGCCTCCTCTATTAGATTTACTTGTCATTGATAGAGAAATGGCAGCTACGGCAGACCTGAACACTGCCCCTTTCCTCAGATTGAGTGTTTGCTTCATAAATTTCTTCCCCACTTCATGTTTCCCCTTCCTCCGTCGTTTGTGACTACCATTTTCCTCACATCTTACCTGCAAACTGTTCTTACTGATAAAGGTTGAGCCAATTCTGCTGGGTATATGATTGGGCTGCCCCACCCCATTAACAGTTGCACTCATAGAATGAGTGTTGGCCTCAGCGCTAAGACCTGTTAACACAGCCCTTTGGGCCAACCCATCCCTACTTGAGTCCTCTTGGGTCCTATTTAAATCCACCTCCAAGATAATGCCTTGTTTCTGCCCAATAGAGCCACTCATACTTTTAATAAAACCAGGGGTGACCACCTCATCATCAGCTCTACATCTACCTCCCTTTCTTGTGCCACCCTCCTCTGACACCCTTTTACAGAGCCTCCTTACAGAGTCCTCCTCACGTATGGCACCAGCCTCTGACACACCCATCATCAGGTCTGTCTCCTCCATCATCGAAACCTCCCTGAAGCTTGCTTTCCCCTCCATGGCAGTAGTATGGTCATGATCTACCACCTTATCCCCTGCATCCATCTCACTCCCTACATCCACCTCAACATCGACCTGGATTTCCACCTCATCATCTTCTTCCCATTGTCTGTTGCCTCTATCTGCAATAGTCTGAACATCATCCTTGGAGCTGTAGCTGGCTTCATTGTTCCTTACAAAAGATCGACAGATACATTGCTCTTTCACTATTATTGGGACTATGATTTGTTCCTTTGAGATCCTGATTGGATATAATACACCCTGGCAATCTAGATTGAGAAGATGATTTATGGAATCCATGCATCTTGTCTCAATATTGACTTTCCCACAGTAGAGAGACTCCATATTCATTGTGCCTGCATCCATTTCAAGCACCTCTCCTCACTCTCTACCTATTGTGCAAAATGTATTGTTATTCCACAAGACCAGTGGTACACCATAACAGCTTAACCACACCTGCCTCACCTGGTCAAAAGCCATGCTTTCATCCCATTCCTCAATCGAATCACACTAGTTTGTGAGCCAGTCCTTCATTAGCGATAATTTCTTTTTCATAGCACCCATTGATTGAAATGAAAGAACTAGCTGTCTTCCACCGCCAACTCTAACTTTGATGTCTCCATAGCCTTTTCTTTGAAGTTCAACCTGAAACTCTGCAACCGAGAGATGTGGTTTCAATCTTACCACTGCACTTTCATACAACCAGTCATTTGCACCTTTCTGTACCTTAATAGTACGGACTGAGTTGGGTTGAGGGCCCCTGCCTCTAACCACATCGGCATAAGACTTTCTCCCTTGATACGGAGCCCTTATAGTGTGATGTCCACCCTTTTCCCTCCACTGTTGTATTGGTTGTCGGATACTTTGATTCTTATCATGTACCTTGTTGAACACAGCCATTTTAACCTTCAGTGCTTTGTCATCACACCAAAGTCCATTAGCTTTCTGCAGAGCCATATCCGCTGTTACTGAGCAACCATACTTGATAAATCCGAATCTGGATCCTGTAGATCTTCTCCTCTTGTTCGAAATGTACGCATCTAGCACCACACCAAAATTTGAGAAGAGTTGAAAAAGCCCTTTTGCCCCCATCGATGTTGGTAAGTCGTCCACAAACACCGAATAAATGGTACTCCCCCTTAAAGCCCCCTCTGCTTGACTACCATGCTTTCGAACCACCGGTTGCCAACCTCCAATCCCATTCGTACTCGTTTGCCTCCTCATAGTTCCTCTCCCCTACTCCTAGTAACACTAGTTGTTGTTCGGGTTTAGATTGGCATCTTGCCTTCTATCCCTTTTTGTTCATGCTTTGGGCTGCTCATGATTATGCTTTTTGATGGGTGCCAACCTAATTGGGATTCATCTCTAAAGCCTTGATGCTTCCCCCTCTGCATCTCTTGTTTTTGTTGATGCATCTCCTCTTTACTGTATCACAATTTGATGTGTCAATAAAATTTCTTTTGCCGATCAAAAAAAAAAAAAAGTTATTGGATTGTTTCAGTTGTCTTGGCAATTTTTAGCATAGTCCAGCTGTACCATTTTGTAATGGTTCTTTCTTGAGCAAACATGTTATATTCATAGTTCTTACAAAGCAGCGCCAAAAATTGAGGAGTGTTGGCAATGCCAGCGACAGCAAATTTGTATTGTAAGGTCAAGCTGTAACACGCCCCACCATCATCATAGAAGCTTCCATCGGTTTTTATGTTTGTCTTCTCACATGTAGATAATGAATGACTGTCATTTGGGTTTGAAGCTGCTTTAAAATCTTGGGAAGAACTTTGGGACAAGGAAAACTACTGGGAAGTATGATACTAGTTTTATTTTAGTGTGTTGTACCATTAAAATATGTGTTAAAAATGTTATGAGAGTTTCTAAATCAATCATTAGAAAAAGAATGATCAAATGGTAAAAATGTCAAATTATATAAAAATGTTACATGTTCTTCAGCATACAAATAACATTGAAAAAAATGTCATATTTATAAATAAATATACACGGTTTTTTTTTTTTTTTTTAATAAATTTCAAAACTTATAGTTATAAATCCAAAATGGTAGTCAAGAAAACATAATGGTAGCGATATGTATGTTACCGTTGGTGCATAAATGCACATATATTATTTTAATATTAAATTATATTTATGTGTCGTTAATGTTCCTTAATAATTTGTTACTGATTGAATGCAAAATGTGCAAGTTACATGTGTATCAGTTATATTCTCTAGCCTATTACTCTGCATTCATTTCATATTTACATTCAGCATAATGTGAATTAAGACTGTGAGTTACATTCTCATGCATTATTGTGTATCATGGATATAGGAAGTTGAGAAACTATTTGGGGAAGGAGAGGGATAGATGATTGGTGGAAAATTTTATTTCCACACACCTATTTATCTCAGTGTACAAATTTAATGAAATTTTATTTTAATGACAATCATACCCTAAAGTAAAAGGACAATAATGGACATCAAAATACACCTTTAATATTATATTTCAATTTTTTTTATATACATCTTTTTAAAACAAAAAAATTTCAATGCACATCTTTTTAGTAAAAAAACCCTAATTTATCTATTGTTCCTTTTTTGTTCCGTTGTTTCTCACTGGCCTTTTCTTTTTCTTTCACTCCATTTTCTAGACAACCAAGCAAATAGATAAAATCTGGAAAAATAAAATTTTAAAAATTAATTTACTGGTGGGGTTGTATAAGCTTCAAAAGCAAAACCCGCAAAAATGACGGTGAGATTGATGTCGAAAGGAGGCAGATATGGAATTTTGGGGTTTGGAAGTTAGGAAATTTTGGGGGCAGAGCTAGAACAGCAACATAATTGAAGATTAGTTTGGATGAGTTTGCAGAGAGGCCATGGATGAGAGTGAGTGAGAGAGTGTGAAGATAGTAGAGTGGTAGATTTGAATAAAACTCAAAATATGTCAGTGAAGAAACTCAGGATCTCTAAGAAAACACTCTGCTGATAAATTGAACCATCTCACCAGGTTGAATCAAAAGAAAACACATAGTTGCAATTTTTCAATGGTAATCATGATAATTATTATTCATAATTAGTAGAGTTCTACACCAACCATACTAAACTCATGGGAAAAGATAAGGGAGTTTTATGAGTGGTGGTTTGGGTCTATAATTTTCAATAAGTGTGTGAAAGGAGGGTTGAGGTGGTGTGTGTATAATGGTATAAGTGAAGGATAAAATTGAAATATTTTGTGTGTGGATTGAAAAGAATAATTAATAATCAAATTAATAAGTGTGTGCACTGAGAAATGATGTGCATTGAGGTAAGTGTGTGAAAATAGAATTTCTCATGATTGGTTTAAGTTCAAATTAAAATTTACCTCCTCAATTCTTATCTCATACCATTTTACCCTCTTAAATTAAAAATTGTAACACTTAACCTCTTCATTTATTCATTTTTTTTTTTCAATTTGGACCTTAATGACAAAAATACTCTTTCAACTATAGAGGTAAATTACGCTTTACCCCCTTGAACTATCATTCAATATCAATCTACCTCCTCAACTAAAAGAATTATTTGATGTAATCCAAAATATAGTTTTTAATTTTTATTTTTCTTTTCCACAATTTTTTTTCAAATGTTAGTCAATTTTAAAAATAAAAAAAAAATTCACCGAAGACAAAAAGTACAAAATAAAAAAATTTGATATATCACTACAACAAAAAAGGCCTTTTGTGACAGATTGATTTTATCTCCAAACATCAAATTTTCGTCACCAAAGTGATATGTGACGAAAAATTTTTGTCACCATGTTCGTCGTCTATTTGTCGTCGCAGAAAGTACCTGGTGATGAAAAATCTTTTCGTCGCCTATTCCTCATTTTTGGCGACGAAAATTTTCATCTCTAAATGTTGAATTTTTCGTCTTTTATAACATCCATTTCGTCACTATAATTAAATAATATTTTAATTTTAATTGCTTTGGCGACGAAATATTTCGTCACAAAATATTAAGATAGAGATTTTAGTGACGAAATTTATCCTCATCAATGATATAGATTAAGGTGACAAAACAATTCGTCACTAAAATTAGCACAAAACAAAATTCTTCAATGACAAAAACAATTTTGTCATAAAACATTTCAAGTTAGTGACGAAATATTCAGAAAATGCGATGAAATTATTTGTTGGAACTATAGCATTAGTGACAAAATTATTCATCACGAAAAGTTATTTGAAAACTAATAGCGACAGTTTTTTATTTCATTATAATTAACATTTTTTAAAATGGGGGTAATATTTTAAATTTAATTTTTTTTTTCACTAAAAATTCCATGCACATTTTAATAACATGTTTAATAAAATATCTATTACAAATCAATACAAAAACTTGTTCGTTTTCATAAACACCATAGTCGAAATATGTCTCATAATACCCACAAAAATACAATATCAACTGTGGATTACCAAACACGTTTTCTAATATCCACAAAAATATAATATCAAGTGCAGATTACCAAACATGTCTCCTAATATATACAAAAATATAAACTTCACAACGCAACCAAAATATATGTAAGGTAATACTAACAAAAACACAAAATGAGCAAGCTCCTACTCTCCAGATTGCCAAATACGTCCATCTCTAATCTCTAATCTACAACAAAACAAAACCAAAAAAAAAAAGAAGGATACAATTACTATCTTATCAATAAAATATACAATTTAACATTTTTCGAAAAGTGCTTTTTTCAACTTAATTTTCAAACCGGGAGTCTTGTGCTAGTTTAATAAGTTTCCACAACTTACATTGGTCCTTCCCGAGGTGTTCGGGGTGTTTCTCGGGACTTCTTGTGGCTGTTTCACGATTTTGGGCCCCAATGGCCTATTTTCAAGCCTAAGTGTTAGAAAAATTGCATTTTTCGACTTAGTTTTCAAACCGGGCGTCCCATACTAGTTCCATAAGTTTCCACAACTTACATTGGTCCCTTTCTAGGTATTTGGGGTGTTCCCCGAGCCTTATTGTGGCAATTTCACGATTTTGGCCTCTGATGGCCTATTCTCAAGCCTAAGTGTTGGAAAAGCGCATTTTTTACTTAGTTTTCAAATAGGGAGTCCCATGCTAGTTTCGTAAGTTCCACAACTTACATTGGTCCCTCCCGAGGTGATTGGGGTGTTCCCCGGCCTTCTTGTGGTTGTTTCATGATTTTGGAGCCCGATGGCATATTTTCAAGCCTAAGTGTTGGAAAGGTACATTTTTCTACTTAGGTTGCAAACCGGGAGTCTCATGCTAGTTCCGTAAGTTTTCACAAATGACATTGGTCCCTCCCGAGGTGTTCGAGGTGTTCCCTAGGCCTTCTTGTGACTGTTTCACGATTTTGGAGCCCGATGGTGCCCTGCCCATCAACCACAAAATCTATTCTCAAATTTGCTTATTGGTGAGGGGGAAAAAATTCCAAAAAAAATAAGTCACCCTACATAAACTTGGTAAGTTGAAGCAATGTATTCAACAATAGCACATATGAAAAATTAATCCAAGTTTCATCTACATAAAGTCCTAGAATTCAATGTGGGCAAATGCATACATTCAAACAAAGAAATATAAATAGAACATAATAAATCTAATAGGGAGCTTTTGAATTGGGCAAAGCTTTTTTGGTTTTATTCATTAACTAAAATTTAAAATTGCCCATGTTGTACATTCTCCTGTGTGTATAACTTCAGTAGATTTTCAACTATAGTTTTCAACTCGGTCTTACAACTATAGTTTGTTGTCATAGTACAGATTACTGATTCATAGTAATTTTGTTAAACACTTGGTGATCAACCCACTTTATATATGATCATTGAGTTCACAAGTACATGACTAATTAGTTCACAAACAGTGAATTCAAAGGGAGGTCAGTGGGTGGGGAAATAGTGAAAGAGAGAGATGACTGAGATACAAATTTATCAGATAGAAAATTACATATATAAAAGATGTTTGTGTAAACATAATAAAAGAAATACCTTGAAATCAGACAGAGGGTTTCTAGTCAGACAATCCTATGTAACAGAAACAAATCCTCATGCCAAAAAGCAAAACATTAATGTAACAAAAACAAACCCACCAAGTCTATGCACTCACCAACCCATCAATGTAAAACTTTTATTCACTAGTTCCTAATACAATAACATCATTGCCAGCAGCCATACATGTGATAACTCCATGCCCCTTTGCTGCATATGTCTCCAGAAGATCCACAGAAAAAACCTGCCTTCCTGTTTCCATCTTTAGAACCAAAAATTTCAACCTAACAAGTGGTAACAACCTTTTCACTTGAAACTAGAACACTCTAAAAAATTAAAATAATGGAAAAAGTACAAGACACTTTAAAAAAAATGAGTCACAAAGACAAAAACTCCAACAAATGGAATGAGTTACCAACTTTATTCACTTCCTCTATAATCACTCATTATACTCCCAATGAGAAAGATGCAAGTCCATTGTGTATGCAAAATCAAGGACACAAGGCAACCATTGAGATTTCTTGTCTTCTTTATTTCTTGATAAAGATTGAATTAGGAGTTAAAAATCGTGAACACACATTTGATAAATGGATATTTTTATCTGCGTATGACAGAAGTAATTAAAGTTTTATGATGAAGGGCTCCCAAAAACCCCCAAGAAAAAATTGGGCTATAAATTGAAAATATTCAAAACGAAGGACATTTTTTAAATCTATCATTCAAGGATGTTTTCTTAAAGTTTGTGCAAAGCCAACTAAGACACAAAATGGATAAAGGAAGTAATATCTCTACACCCACTGAAACGGAGAGGAAGATACAAAAAGAAAAGCAGAAAAATAAAAGGGAAAATGCAAAATAAATTTTTGTTGCTTATCGGGGAAAAAAATACAAAACAAAAAAAGGAAAGGAAAACAATCAAAATATTGTCATTTTTTTATTTATTTATTTATTTATTTATTTTTATATATAGATAAGTAGCCAAACATTCAAACATATCAGGAAGATCTTGGGTTTGGATATCGAAATTGCTGAAGTCCCTAATGAGATAAATGACTCAAAAAATATTGTTTTAATACTTTATATGTTTGCTAATTATGTATTAGAGACCCTTTAGAAAACTTCCTTTCTATTATTCCTGTTCAAGGCACCGGAAATAAATGACAAGCGATTATACTCTAGGCACTGGAAATAAATTACAATAGATTCTACTAGCTAGTACAATTGAGTATCAATCCTAATTCAATCCTTGCCATTCAAGTATTGCATAGTGTCTAATACATTAAAGGGTAGTCTAAAGTGGACAACAACAATTGAGTATCATGCATATTAAACAGCTTAAGAATCTAATACAATACCAAAGACCTCCAAATAAAGCAACCACACTCGAATGAAAGCAATATTTGTTCCAAATTGGTTGCTCAAAATTTGGTCTTTAGTTGACTCAATTCTTACAAACTGCTAACATGTAAGTGAATTTGGAATCAACAATTGGAACCACCAATTGAAATCTATAACACTTTGTATTTTTGGGTTTAGAATTGAAGTGAGATGTAATTGAAAGTTGTTAAGGTTTGGTGGATATGTATGGGTGCTCTCATGCTTTGTTGTGAACTAGGGGTTATTAAAAATTGGTAAGCATAAGGTTGTTGCGGTTTTGTTAGAACAGATGCAATTTCGGGGACGAAATTTCTTAAGGTGGGAAGGTTATAATGACTCAAATTTTAAATTCACATTGGATTGATGTATAGTGGTGCCCATCACCTTAAAACTTGTATGATTGTCGAACTCTTGATATTGATGGGTTGGCAAGTGAACTTTAAATATTATAATTGAGGACCCTTGGGTGATGTTTGGAACCTTGATTGAAGCCTTAACAAGGTATTTAGATAAGATTAGATAAAAAAACCCCAAATTTGAGTTTGAGTTTTTGACCAGTCGTCACTCTTTTTCCCTTTTCTTTTTCCACACTTTGGATTTGGATGCGAGTCTAAAACCATTGGAAAGCTTATTTCCGGGGCTTCGATTTGGACACAAGAACGACCTAGAACGGAGTCCCGATGAGAGAGTTATACTCATTTGAAGTTTTCATATCTGTGTTGGAAGTAGGTCCGCTCGAGCGGGAAAATCGGCGCTCGAGCGAAATGTGCGAATTCAGTAGCTTAAAAACGTGATTTTTAGCTCATTCTTTGCATTTTCCTTTTCCTTCTTCATCCCTCTCACCCTAGGTCCGAAAACCCTAGGGTTTTGACCTCAAATACCTTCCATTTCCCTAAGGATTGGCTAAGATCTCTTACAAAGAAATGAAGAAGGCTTGAAGATCAACATTTTCAACCGATTGGAATTCGGATTGGTGAAGGATTCTTCTCAAAGCTTGCTTTTCTTGCTTGATTCTTGAGATAGGGGTCCTAGTTCTCCTTCAATACTTCCATAAATAGATAGATTTGTGGTATTTTGAGTATATACATATAAAACTCACATTTTTTAGCATATAGTGTACATCATGATTTTGGGGGTTTAGGGTTTGAAGTGTTGGGGGTTCAATTGTTGGGTTAATAAGGTGGATTATGAACCTTAGGTGTTTAATCAATGAGAAGATTGGAATAAAAAGTAGTGGTTTAAGAAGTTTGAATTTTTCTTGAAATTCTTGATTTTCTTGAAAACCCTAAGTTGATTCATGATGATAAACAATGATTTTGTCCAAATTGAAAGTAGAATCATGAAATTGGTAGGTTGAATTATATATATACAAGTTTAATTGGATTTTGGAAGTGTTTGAAAATTATGTTAAAAATTAGCGATTGAACCTTTCTTATGGATGTTGTAAATTATGCTATAATGTGAAATGAAGATTGGGGAAATGATTTATTAATGATATGGATGACATGAGCCTTGGGGTGAAAGGATGAAATAAAGGTTTAAGAGTTCACCTTGAACTATGTTGAATTGTGTTGATTATGTTGAATAGTGTTGATTATGTTGAGTTGTGTTGAATAATGTTGAACCGAATTGTGTTGGACTATGATGAATTGTGTTGAGTTGAGTTATGTTGGGTGTGTTGAGTTTGAGTTGTGTTGTGTTGGGTCATGTTGAGTTTGAAATGAGATGAGTTGGGTTGGGTGGTGTTGTGTTGGTACCCGAGGGAAAGTTGAAAGATGATACGGAATTTGTGATAAGATGATAAAGTGAAAATTTAAGAATTTTATTGTATAATTAGAAAGTGATTTTATACCTCAAAACTAAAACCCAAACTTTATATTTAACTCTAGGTATGAAGTTTTATTTTGGAAAATGAGGATACTTCAATCAACATTAAATTTATGAAATTAAGTCTATGTTGGGTTAAGATGAGTATGAATAATGATAAATGGGAGATTGTGAAATATGACGATGTTATATGAAGGAGTTGTATCAAAGAAAATTAAATGTTGGAGATTTAATTTATAACCATGGGTAGTAATTGATAATCAATGTGTTTAAAAAAAATTGAATTTGAAGACTTGATGATAACATGGAAAAGTAAAGAAATAGTTTGAACCCAAGAATTGTGAATACTTTAAAAATGAATCTTTGCCTCTATGGATGTGTTGTTATATTTTTGTGTGACAAAACAATGAATGATTTAATGGATAATGAAGAAGGTCGTGTAACATATTTGTACTTGTTATGTGAATGTAATTTTAATAAATGGTGGATGTATATTGAATTAATGTGTTACGGAAATAATGGAAGATGTGTTAGCATTGTCCACTAATTGTAATGATGGATTGTGATAATATCTTGGGGTCTGTTTCCCGCCGTATTTGAGCCGGCAAAGCGTGGCGCTTGAGATAGGTTCCTGTAACGAGTCCGCGAGGGACCTCACTACAGTTCGGACTCGATTTGTCACGGTTCTAAATCTGGAACCGAAGAGTCCAAATCCGGCAAATTGTTTTGAGAAAACAGATTTTGGAAGAAGTGCCAAACGTGGACTGCTTTACATTCAAAACTACATCTAAGTCATCATGATCTTGAAATACAATAGATTGTTCATTTGGAAAATGAAAAGTTCACCTCTCAACAGATGGTTCACAAAATTGGCTATCATACTCAAATATTCTCCAACAAGATTCTGAAGCAGATATATAACAACAATCTAAAAAGGTTTTAATCTCATCTACTTCTCTAATGATTTGCAAATTGGTTGAGTTATTAGTCACAATGTTCTCTTCAACAATTGCAGTTGCCCGATCTTGCCCTTTATTCATGTACTTAAACAAGTACTTTATTGACCTGGACTAATTGCATCATTCAACATTAATATGTGCGTCATATTCGACTACCAAATCTCTATTATGTGGTATAACCCACCTATTATCCACTTCAATGCCATTTTTTAAAGCTTTTGTAGCAGTTTGTCTTCTTCTATAAATGGAAAAAATATCTTAATTTATAATGGTTTCAATGTAGAACTTTTTAGGGTAATGCCTTGAGCATTTTCCATCTATCATACATGGCGATCTAAGGTCTGAAACCCCACAAGATCCATGAATCATAAATTGAACAACTGCCCTATGTCCTATTGGATCATCTTTTAAATCAGGTATTTCTACTGATATAAACTTATCAATATATATTGCATTTGGTTGTTTGTCATATGGGTGTAAAAAGAGTACGATGTGAGCATGTGGCAAGGCCTTTTTTGATACTCAATGGTGTAGATTGCTACATTATATATAAAGTTTTTTAGTTTGCTAAAGCATATAAATAATTATGTATTTTATATGAGGAAGCAAATGAGTATTATAATACCTATTATAACCCTTCCAAAGTATCTACCTTGGCGCAAGTCTTTGCATTAATTTGTCCAATTTGATTTTGAATGCACGAACAATAATATCAGGCCTATCTTCAACTTTTTGTCCAAAGATTAAACTTAGAAACTTTTGTATTTCAAACCATTTTGGGTTACATGTAAATGTGAGAAATAGGTCTAGTGGCCCTGCCCATCTACATATTGCCATTGCATCTTGATAATTTTGTACCATATACCTTAGTCCACTAGTCAATGATGAAGGCAAAGCGAATCATCTCCTAACTAAAGAAAAAGTACTGTCTCTAGCAACAATGGCATCTCTTAATCCATTATACAAATCTACTTTTAATTTTGGTTGATTATTTCTAAAACACGATAATCTCTGTTCCTCTATACATGTATATATATCAACCAAGTATTGCTGAAACAATCGTTCTCCTCAAAGTAATGCTTGTCTTTCAAATACTCTTTGTTGTATTCAAAAAGCATAATACTCTCGCATAGTTAATTTACTTTTCTTCGTAGAGTGACTTGCTTCAATATTATTATGTTCAGTGTCTACTTTATAACCATCTTCAGCAAATGGAAAGAGTAAAGGATATTGCATTGCCATAAAACTTGGATGTAACTCATTAATCCTCTTAAAATCGAAACCTATTTGCTTAACGATGATATCTCAATGACCATTAGGTTCAACACCATCTCCCACAATTAAAGCTGCCACCTCAAAGGCTGTTGGGAGATTATATTGTTTCTCGTCTCTTTGACGAACCCTAATAATTTTTAAATGAACTGTAATAAAGTTTGATTGTTGAAACCTATCCCTTGCCATTCAAAAGACTTTTGCCAATGCATTATGTTCATCAAGCATCTGTAGTAGTCCATCAACAATTGTTTGGTCTATGTTTGTTTGAGCATCAATGTTGTGTAGAAAATTTACTATATTCTTAATTTCATGTTCAGTATCATAAATGTATAACTGTGCAAACTTAAGGGATTTACCAATAATCGAGAATAATGAACCAATCTTATGGTAATTTTGACCGTTAAGTCGAAATACATATGATCCATTACATTTATTAATCTAATTAACAATTTTTCTACCCATTGAGGTGAGCGCAAATATAAAGTTGTGTGCTCTTATATTTTCTCTAAATGTTCTAGATCTTTGTCCGCCTTCATAGTCCAAGAGTATCTTTGGGAAGTTTAGGGTATCTTTTAAAGTTGACAATTGCACTTTTCCTTCTCGACAACAAATTGAAAACTTTGGAATAGCTGGTTATGTAGATTTAATAGTTCGTTCCTCATACCACAAAATTGCACCACAATGGGAACACATTTGATTAGGTCCTCCAAAGTCCCATTTTTGTTCAATTCTTCCTAAAAAAATAAAATAATGTTTAACATGAAAATAATTGTTTTATGTATAATATTATCAAATGAATAAACTTTGATTTAGGATACATACTACTTGCATTGCTACTAATTCTCATCGGTTGTCAATTCTCATTCATTCTAGCTATGACCTCTAAAGATTGAACTCCATCTATTGTTACAAACAAAACTAGCTTTTTAAATAGTTCTAAGAAAAATTTGACTTTCAATATAACTACATAAATATTTTTTTTTATTATTGGAATTCAATAGAATTTTGGATTCCTAATTTATGTAAACTAAATTCAAATATAAACTCTTCTCTTGAATCATTGGAAGCCATCTCGATTCCATATAACATTTGGTTTGCTATAGGATTGGTTGAATTTGAGGTGCTTGAATTCCCTTTCCAATTTTCAATTGGGTTAGAAAACATATTGGTCATTTTCGTATTAAATTTCAATAATTTGTTAACATTAAATAGAGTTGTAATCGAATCATATATAATAGTTGTTTACCTAAAGATTGTGTAGATTAGTTTGATGATCTTGTAGATCTATTTCTTCTTCGTGCAATAATGAACCTCCTGATTTGTCGAGCTCGGGTAGCCTATTGCTTATGTTCTATATCCAAGTTTCAATAGTTTTGTCAATGAATGTTAAGTAGTATTATAATTGAATTATAATAGAATAATTGTTTACTTAAACATTGTGTACAATATAACATGTGTTTCATGCTGTAAAGATGTCAAGAAATTTGTCAATCATGTAGATCTATTTCTCCTTTATGCAATAATAAACCTCCTCATTGTCGAGCTTGTGCAGCCCGTTGCTTGTTGTCTATAACCATTTTTCAGTTGCTACAACATATTCAAATTAGTGATAATATTTTCTGACATGTTTCTATAAAGGAATAAGAAACAGGCACATGACAATGTCTGTTTAAAATTTCTTAAATGTAAGATATTGACACATGTGCCTGTTTTTTAAAAAAACACTACTTATATGCATGTTTCTAAATATTATCACTACTAATAAGTAGTGTTGACCATATGTGCATATAACTAGTGTTCTTTTCTTTTCTTAAGTGGTACAATTCAAGGTCTTAATTTTTTCTAATGAGAATGGGGTTGTTTGTTTTTTTATTATAGGAGTATACAATCCAAGGTCTTAATTTTTTCTAATGAGAATGGGGTTGTCTGTTTGTTTATCGTAGGAGTATGTGTTACTCATTGTAACACCTGATTATAATCTGTATGTAATTTATAACAAGTCAGAATTGACACACAAGATCATCAAATTAAGGCAAACTTGGAATCAATTCTGGTTCCATTGGGGGCACATTAGATATATCTTTCATATCCAGTAGTTTTGCAAGGTAATTTTCTTTTCAATAATTTTTTTAAGCAATTTTGAATAATAGATGGGATTTAGTGTGGAAAACAAGAACTTTCTTTATTATTTTTTCAAAGTTGAATTACAGATGTTCATCACAAATGCCTTATTTATAGAGTTGTATATAAGCACTAATTGGTTACAACTGAATAACACTGATCACTGTGTTGCTGAAGAAGCAGAGGCTTCGGGAATCTTCTTGGAGGTGTCATGAACCGTCTTGGTGTAACAGAATCAGTTGCTGATGTAGCTGATATAACAGATTCTGGTGTAGCTGATATAACTGATTCAGTTGCAGCATTGATTGTAACAGAATCTGTTGAAGTATTAGATTTGCTATTCTGCTTTAGCTTCAGCTTAGTATCTTCAACATTCCCCGGCAAGCTGATAGGGTGATCAAGAACCATGAGCTTGGATTTGAGATATTGAAACCGAGAGACACTTAAAGGTTTAGTAAACAAATCCGCAAGCTGATCAATTGTTGGAATATAGTGCAGCTGAAACTGTTTAGTCAGAACCTTATCGCGGATGAAATGACAATCGATTTCGATATGCTTTGAACGTGTGTGGAAGACAGGATTGGAAGCTAGGGCTATTGCAGAGAGGTTGTCACACCAGAGAATGGGGGTAGTAGGAGAAGGAATACCCATTTCAGTAAGCAGCATTGAGATCCAACTCAACTCAGCAGCAGCGTTGGCTAAAGCACGATATTCAGCCTCAGTGGAAGAGCGTGAGACTGTGGCCTGCTTTTTGGCAGACCAAGAAACCAAATTGGAACCCAAGAAGACACAGTAACCAGACGTGGATTTTCTGTCATGAACATCGCCGGCCCAATTGGAATCAGAATACCCATGAACATCAAAAGTACTTGAGGAAAAAGACAAACCATGAGTGATAGTTCCTTGAACATATCTAAGGATTCGTTTGACTGCAGCAAAATGTGCAATGGTAGGGGCATGCATATGTTGACAAGCTTGATTAACAGATAGAGAAAGGTCTGGTCTTGTAATGGTGAGATATTAGAGAGCGCCAACAACACTTCGATAAAGAACTGGATCAGAAAAAGGTAAAGAAGCATTTGGAGGAAGGCTAGGCTTGACAGAAACAGGTGAAGGACAGGGTTTACAAGATGACAAACCAGCTTTCAGAAGAATTTCTTTGGCATATTTAGACTGAGAGAGCAGATATCCGGAGCTAGTAGGCTGAACGGAGATACCAAGAAAATAAGCAATATCACCCAATTCTTTCATGGAGAACACATTGTGCATCTTCGTAATGAGAGATTGAATATGGGAAGAATTATCACCAGTGATCAAGATGTCATCCACATATACCAACAGATAAGTGACGGAGGTAGCAGTCTTTTGAATGAATAAAGAAGAGTCACTCTTGCTATTAGTAAAACCTTGAGACACCAAATATTGGGAAAAGGTGGAAAACCATGCTCGGGGTGCCTGTTTCAATCCATATAAGGACTTGTGGAGTTTACATACTTGCTGAGGTAAGGAATAATCCTCAAAACCAGGAGGTTGAAGCATGTAGACTTCTTCTTCAAGTTGACCATGAAGAAATGCATTGGAAATGTCCAACTGTTTAAGAGCCCACTTATGGTGAAGGGCAAGACAAAGTAAGATGCGAATAGTGGGTTGTTTTGCCACAGGACTAAAAGTCTCATGAAAATCGATACCCTCCTGCTGTAGATATCCTTTTGCAACTAAGCGTGCCTTATATCGTGCAATAGTGCCATCAAAATTTCTTTTCACTTTGAAAATCCATTTACAGCCTATAGCAGTTTTGTTAGGAGGAAGTGACACCAAAGACCAAGTATGTTGTTGCTGAAGAGCAGAGAATTCTTCAATCATAGCTTTATGCCAAACAGGAGAGAGTAAAGCCTCACGGTAAGAAGGAGGTTCAGTCTGAGTGTAGCATTCTGCTGCAGTGACAGTGGCAGATGCAGAATGAGTGAAGGCCGTAGGTAACAGAGTAGTGGCAGGGGAAGCAATCAAACAGTGATGAGGAGTAGCAGATTTGGATCTGGTAATCATTGGATGCTGATTAGAAGTAGAAGAAGGTAAAGGTGGTAACTCAATAGAAATGGACTGTATAGGAACTGTAGTAGTTGGTAAAGAAGGAGTGGGAGAAGATACTATAGGAACTGTAGTAGTTGGTAAAGATGTAGTGGGAGAAGATACTGAATTTGGAGAGACTGGATGAGATAAGTTCTGTGAGGTCGGAGAAACAACAGAAGAAGAGAAAGATGGCCAGAAAAAGGAGTGGATAGCAGGCAAGGTGGGTAAGGAGGGAAGAGACAGGAGAAGCATTCAAATGAGCAAAGGGAAACACATGCTCATTAAAGACCACATGGCGAGATAGATAGATCCGACCTGTGTGAGGATCAAGACATCGATAACCTTTAGCAAATGGATGATAACCCAGAAAAACACAGGAGATCGATTTAGGACGGAGCTTAAGGGATTGATAAGGTTTAAGCCATGGGTAGCACTGACAACCAAACACGCGAAAAGATGAGTAGTCTGGAGTGTAATGAAAAAGTTTTTCAAAAGGAGATTGATGTCCAAGTTTGGAAGAGGGAAGTCTATTAATATGAAAAGTAGAAATAGCAACAGCATCAAACCAATATTGTAAGGGTACAGATGAGTGATGAAGAAGAGCAGTAGCCATTTCAGTGATATGCCGATGTTTTCTCGCAGCAATACCATTTTGGGATGGAGTGTGAGGACAAGAATGTTGGTGAAGAATTCCGTGAGTACGTAAGAAAGTGTTCATTTTGTTAGTGAAATATTCAGAACCGCCATCAGTTCGGAGAATTTTTAATGAAGTATGAAATTGATTCTCAATATAAGCCTTGAATTCTATGAACTTATCACACACTTCACTTTTATAAGATAATGGAAAAAGCCAAGTAAATCGACTAAAGTCATCCACAAAGAGCAGGTAGTATTTATAACTAGAAGTGGAAGAATATGGCCCCCATACATCACTATGAATAAGAGAGAATGGGGCATTGACAGTAGTATTAGACAATTGAAAAGGAAATTTATGACTTTTAGCTATGCAACAATCTGTACAAGATGTCATGTTATTCTGTGGAACATTATTCTGGGAAACATTCAACAGTGGTTTAAGATGATTATATTTCATGAAGGAGGGATGACCTAATCTATTATGCCAAATGGAGGAAGAAACAGGTGTATGTGAAGTAGTGAAATATGAAGTATGGGCAGCTGAAGTAGTAGGCAGCACTGGAGAGTAAAATTGGTAGAGGCCATTTGTATTAGAACCTTGATACAGAGTTCTCTTCGAATCCTTGTCCTGAATCACGAATTTAGAATCATCAAAAGTAATGAGACAATTATTGTCCTTAGTGAATTTATGAACTGACAGAAGGTTAGAAGAAATGGATGGGGCATGTAAAATATGGTTTAACCGAAAAGAACAATGTGGTGTAGGAAGCAGTCCCTTACCAGTGTTGTGAATAGGAACAGTTGTGCCATTACCTATAGTGATCTGATCTGAACCTGGATAGGGCTGTGCTTGACTGAGATTGTGAAGATCATGTGTGATGTGATCTGTAGCAGCAGAGTCTAAGTACCAAGGTGTTTGAGGAGGAGAGGCTGCAGATTGAGTAGCTGATGGAGCAGCAGAACAAAGGCTCTGGAGCTGAATTCAGAAGTATGCTGATTTTGATGCTGAGCATTAGAGGAGGAAGATGAAAACTGAGGATCCATCCGATACCAGCAGTCTAATGCAGAGTGACCAGAACCGTCACAAATCTGACAGATGAACCAGAATTAGATCCAGATCGACCACCACTTCGAGGAGTCCCTCTGTATGAATGACTGCGATTGCCTCTGTAAGAATGACTTCTGAAGGCAGAAGAACGACCTCGGAGATTAGAATTGACAGAACCTCGAACCGAAGAGAAGGCCATAGTAGGTTCAGAAGAAAGTTTCTGAATTTTGGATTCAATGTGAACAGATTCAGAAAAAGAAGAGCAGTCAATTCTTCCATGGAAATTGACTCGGCTCGGGCTCGAATGGTAGTTTTGAAGGCATCATACTCATCAGGAAGGCCATTTAATGTAAGTAAAACAAGATCTTCATCATCTATAAAGGAAGAGACAAGAGCCAATTGACTAACCCATGCTTTAATCTTGGAAAGATAAGTCTCCATGGAATCTGTCTTTTTAGAAATGCTGTTTAATTTGTTCTTCAGCTGATGAACATGCGACCGAGAGAGCGAAGTGAATCGTTTATGTAAGGCAGTCCAGATCGCAGCACAACTATGAAGATGAAGAACAGATGAATAGATTTCAGGTGACAAAGTTGCAGTGATGCAACTGAGCAAGTGTGCATCAATAACCTTCCATTGCAGATAGTCAGGATTTTCTTTTTCTGAACCAGAAGCATCTGTCAGTGTTGGTTGTGGACATGATATTGATCCATCAACAAATCCGAGAAGACTAGTAGCAATAAGAATGTTCTGCACTTGATTTTTCCAGATTAGAAAATTTGATGCATCAAGCTTGATGGTGATAAATGAAGAAAGATTGGGATCAGTAATGAGAGATTTGGAGGGAGTGAATTTGAAGACATAAGAGAAGATAAGGAAGGTGAAGGAGCCATGAATCAACTCGTAAGAGAGAAAAGCTCTGATACCATGTGGAAAACAAGAACTTTCTTTATTATTTTTTCAAAGTTGAATTACAGATGTTCATCACAAATGCCTTATTTATAGAGTTGTATATAAGCACTAATTGGTTACAACTGAATAACACTGATCACTGTGTTGCTGAAGAAGCAGAGGCTTCGGGAATCTTCTTGGAGGTGTCATGAACCGTCTTGGTGTAACAGAATCAGTTGCTGATGTAGCTGATATAACAGATTCTGGTGTAGCTGATATAACTGATTCAGTTGCAGCATTGATTGTAACAGAATCTGTTGAAGTATTAGATTTGCTATTCTGCTTTAGCTTCAGCTTAGTATCTTCAACATTTAGTCATACCATGGGAGTAATTGTCCATGTTTGATTTGGATAGGATATACAGTGAGATTGAGATAAGAGGAAACGCTTTATTATTTTTTAATCATTGATGTTGCTAATCTATCCAATCATTTTGGTTGGAATAGCAATGCCATAACTAACAGAAATTATGATTGTCTCATAGGCCTGGTGGAGTATGAGAAACATAAAAATACAACTTATTAAAGAAGACAGTAAGCCTTCTATTGCTAATAATGCAAAGGAAGATGTCACATAGTTACATTAAGATAAATAATGTTTTTTTCTCTTGAAACAAAGTAAATAAAACTATATTCTAAATTCTAATTTTAATTATTTTCCAAATTTCCTCACCGGCCAAATAGTATCAGATAATCCAATACATAAGCAAAGTACATTGTAAAATTGATCCAAAATAATTAAAATCTAAAGCATATTTTGTTGTCAATATATATTGACTACAAAATGGTATATTAAAAAAAGTTAATTAAAGGTGAGCTTGAGTGCTTGACAACCCTAGTGAGCTTCTCAATACTCCACATATATGTGTGTATATATATCTACTCTAGTGTAAACACTATCAAATTTTTGCCCTTTTATAAGAATACTCTATCCGCCTCTAATTACATTTTGAATGATTTTTCTCGTTCATCAAATTTCCCAAAACTGCTAATAGAATGAGAATATTTCTTAGAAAAAATCAAAGTTATTCAGAACAAAGCAGACCAAACAAACCAAAAGAGCAAAATATGGGAAGAGTCAAATAGATATAGTCAATTAAAAATATCAAAGCTCTGACTAAAAATTTTAAGTACATAGATCGAAATCAATCAATGCATTTTAACTCTGATAACAAACAACGAGATTACAATAAAATTACGAAAAAAATCGAAATAAACTAAAGAGTTTGAAGAGAGAGAAGAGAGAGAGGAGGGCATGGAGGATGAAGAGAACACTAGAATTGTGGAGTCCAACAATTGTGTAGGTTTTTCTGTGGTGAGTTGTGATTGTATAAATGATATAGAGAAGATTTTCAAAGTATAATCCATATAAGTTTTGTAGTTAGGTTTCAAATTGGATTTTTGACAGAAGTAGTGTGGAATTGAAATTGGGGTTTGTTATATAGGTTTTGTAGTTAGGTTTCAAATTGGATTTCTGATAGAAGTTGTGTGGAATTGATATTGGGATTTGTGGGTTTGTGAAAATAGATAAAATAAATATGTTTTTTTTTCCAACTCAAAGAGATAAAATGTAAGGCCTCTTTAAAAAAAATGCTGACGTGGCTCTCTTAAAAATAAGATGATTCAGGTTCCTCTATTGTGAGAGAGAAGATAATAAAGAGCATGAAGAGATGAGAGATATAAGCAGTGGTTTGAAAATGGAGGAGAAAGACTACTTCGAGAGATTTTACAAGTGTGTTCTGGAGCTTTGAGTTGAGTTGATCTCAACTTGGAAGCTTTGAGTTGTGTTGATCTCAACCCTAGAATGGAATTGATTCCATGCCATGTAGGACATTTTGGACCATTAAATTGAATACATCCTAATTGTTCAAAGTGACATGTAGGATAAAAATTCAAAACTCCCATTCCTTCTTATATAGACTAATGAGGTTGGATGCGTGGAAAGCACAACCTAGTCCATTACACATAAACTTCGTATAAAATAAAGGGGTAAATTTTCAATAGGTCTTAATAGTTGGATTTCATTCTTATCAAGTCCTATTGAAAATAAATCTCAGTAAAATCGTTGGTAAAAATAATTTTTTGTGATGATTTTTTTTATGTCTCTAAAAATTGACAATTAGTAACTTTTTTGTCATGATTTTTATAAATTGTTGCTAAAATTTACAATTAGTAATGTTTTTTTATGACAATTTTTTTAAAATGTCGCTAAAAGTTAAAAATTAGTGACTTTTTCTAAACTGTTGCTAAAACTTATAATTAGTGACATTTTTTGTGACAAAATTTTCAATCTGTCGTTGAAAATTAATAGTTAGTAACATTTTTTTAACAGTGTTTGATGAAAAATACCATTAATTCTTACAGGACCTATTGGATAATAAATCCACCTATTAAAAGCACACGTAAGTCCCCTAAATAAAGCTTTCCAATGAAGAGAATGTCAATAAAACGAGAGAATAAATGTATATAAAAAAAATTCTTGCCAAGCCACAAAAATGATAAATTCTGCATATGAGCAAAGTAGTACAAATTCTTTAGAGGGTGTTTGGGATTATCTAAATAAGTATACTTTTTGACTTTTTTACGAAAAAATGTACAAAAAAGTAAAGAAGTGATGTGCCAAAAAAAAAAAAATACACTTTCGTAAGGAATGCCAATAGTGCCTTAGTCACTTGAGACACCTATTCCACTGTTTTCGCTTGCTTATGACACATTGGGCAAAGATTTGTGGGATTGCATCTTTGCTGGTGAAGATTTTTCTTCATTGCTAGAACATTTTTGTAAAGGAAATAGCTTCTCCCCCAGTTTGAAATCGGATTGGAGCGTGTTATTGGGTTTCATAGGCCTACCACGGAGCCCACATTGATAATCTAAACCATTTAATGTATAGATCTCGTTGAGTACTTTATACTTACAAAAAATTACATTGATCGGATATCGATAGTCACTTGATCAATCAAATGTGTCAAGGGTAACTATGATTTTAAAAATAATTATTAATATAAATATGATCTAATCAAGTGGCTATCGATATCTGATCAATGTGATTGTTTACATGAAGGAAATACTTGACGAGTCCTACGCATTAAATGGTTTAGATCATTGATGTGGGCTCCGTGGTGAATCCACAGAGGCCTAACCGCATGCTCCAATTGAAAACCCAACTGAAGAGAAGCGAGCCATTTGCAACCCTCCACCAGAAATGACGTGATTTTGGAGGAACTTTAAGACAACGAATTTCCAAAACTGGTCAAAGGCTGAAAAGGCGAGGATGGGATATGAGCCAATTTTCCATCTAAATCAATTGATTGTATTTTCTTATAAGATAAGAAAATAAGTAATATGTGTCATACTTATAAGAAAAGAAAATTATAAATATCAACTTAGTGGTTAATTTAACCAATTAGTGATATTATAAAAAAATAAAAATCACTAACGATATTATCAATTGAACCAAATTGACAAAAATCTAAAATTAAGTTAAAATAGATCAATTGAAAATATAATCAAAATGATATAAGGAGAAAAATATAAGAACTATCGATATAATTTATCTAAAAATATTTTTCTTTTTAAAAATGTGAAAAAGACTCATATTATGAAGGTATAAGTAATTTAATATTTAGGATTTTGAGCAAGGTGAAATAAATTTAATAATTTAAGGGACTAAATTGAGAATAGGGAGCATCTCCAAACAATTTTCCCTAAATTTTCTTTAAATTTTAATTAAAAAGTATCTTTTCTATTTTAGGAAATCACTTTTCAACTATTATCTCCAATAAATACTCCATATATTTTTGGGAAAAGCATCATTAAATCCCTAATTTTGGAATGTTAAACAGTAAGTCCTGACTTTTTTTTCACGGACTGATAGGTCCTATTTCATTTGTAAAGACATTAATACCCATGTTTTAAGGCGCGTGTGGTTCAACAATGGGGGGTAAATATGGGTTGGTGTTAATGTGCAATTTACTGAAAGCCCAATGAGGAACTGTAGTGTTGTGTGTGATAGAATTCTCAACGTTGGATAGGGAAGGGTTTGGAATTGGATTCCGTTGTTTCAATGATTGCTGCCACGTATTTGGCGAGATTGAGTTTTTAAATTGGAGATGTTGATGTTAATACCGAAAATAACATTCGAGTACGTTCTATGAACCCTAATTGCCAAACTTACTAGTTCATTACAACTCTCCTTGCTAATACGTTGGGTTGATCGTGAGTTTGGTTGTAAGAACCATTTTTAGCCATTGCTCCAACGTTGGTAGGACATATACACATTGTCATCTCTGTAGGCCTTTCTCAAATATCATGACAGCAGGTATGGATTGTTAGGGTTTTTGATGTCGTAAGGGTTTTTTTTACCCCGTAAGGGTTTAGGTGAAAATACGTTTTGCGGTATTGATACTTTGTGATTGCTTGTTTGTATGTTTCCAGTACATTGGGTTAATGTTGTTTTGGTAATCAACGTTGCTGTGTGTTGATGTCAGTTGGGGTATGGAGTTCATATTTGTATATTGCGCTAAATGTTGAACTTCATTAGTCATGTTGTAATGTAGGTTTGGTTATTATTTTGTGTAATCCAAAAATGGGTGTTGTGATTGTGATGTGTTGTTATTATGATGTGGTGGGCCTGTTGTTTGGTGGTTTGGTAATGTGGGTGGGGAGACCCCTATTTTTTGGGCATTGAACATTGTGGATGGTTGTTATTTTTTGGTGTTGACCAACAATTGGTTTGTGTGCCAAATTTTATGTGTATAGTACGCATTACGAGTTGTATGAACTATGTTTCCCTGTGTGGGAATGGGTTTGGATAAATTAATTTGTTGTTGTTTTGGTGTTTATATATTACGGGTCGTTGCAGTATGTAAAATTCTTGTCGTGTGTTTGAGCATGAATGTTAAAGTGAGACGTAGTGGCATTTTTGTTGGCCGAATAAACGTTTGACCAGCATGTGTTATTGTTTTTATGGGACTGATATGTGTGTATGGGTTGAGTGTAATGCTAGTATACGTTCGTAGGGGTTATGTGTCTCCGTATTTGATTTTTAGTGGAACGTTGAGGTGAGACGTAATGGCATTTTGTTAGCCGATTGAACGTTTAATTGGCGTGTGTTATTGTTTTTCTAGGACTGAAATATGTGATGGGTTAAGTGTAATGGCCAGTATACGTTCGTAGAGATGTGTTTCGTATTTGATTTTTATATGGACGTTGAGATGAGACGTAGTGGCATTTAGTAGCTGAATGAATGCAATATTGGCGTGTGTTATTGTTTTTATGGGACCGTTATGAGTGTATGGGTTGAGTGTAATGGCCATTATACGTTCATATGGTTTATTTGTTTCCGTATTTGATTTCGTGTGAATTGAAGTGGTACCTATCTAATATTGTACAAATGTTTGTTTGCAAATTATATCACTCGATGTTTCTGCTGGCATGAGAGTCACTATTTGTGAAAAACACATGTGGTTATAGCGATCCCGGTTTCCCTTTTCTTTATTTGTTATATCCGGACTTAGGTTCCGTGGAGCTGGTTGTTGAGAGTATGTTGTTTGCATCCTTTACTCCTTATATTGAGTCTTGGGTTGTGTTGGGAAGATTTGGAGCAGGTTGGTTGAGCTTAGGAACTAAGTCTAGTTGCCCAGATTTTGGCTTGTCCGCTCGAGCGGGGGTTTGGGCGCTCGAGCGGGAATACACCCGTCCAGTATTTCCTGTGTAGTGTTGGGACGCTCGAGCGGAGGTTGTGAGTGACGCTCAAGCGGGGAGTTGGGCGCTCGAGCGGGGACCTGTCTGCAGAACTTCTGGGAGTGTGCATCCACCGCTCGAGCGGGAGTTTGGCCGCTCGAGCGGGAGTCTGTGAGTGACGCTCGAGCGGGGGTTTCCACGCTCGAGCGGGGCGACTGTTATATAAATCCGAGATTCGACTTTCTGGATCAGTTTTTCATCTCCCTTTTGATTCTAAAACCCTAGAACCGTCCTCTCTCTCTTCCTACACACCTTCTCTCTTAGCTTTGATCTACTTAGAGTGTATTTCTATCCTAGGTCCTTTGTTAAAAAGATAGAGTGGGTTAAACAATCTTGGATTTGGAGCACTTTGGGTTTTTGGGTCGTCATCTCCATCTTCTTCATTCGAGTTCTTTGCTTCGAGGTAGGGATTTCCTACTCCATCTTATAGGTTTTAATCCTAAGTTTTGGTATTTCTGATATGTTGGGGTTGTTTGTTAATATTGGGTAAAGCTAGGGTTTGTTTTATAATTTAAAGCCTAATTGTTGTAACAAAGTTAATTTGTATAATTAATTTGGGGAAAGGTGTGGAAATTGGTTTAATTCATAATATTGGGAAGTTATGAGATTGAATGATGTAGTTGGATAATTTAACCACTCATCTTTGAAATTGAGATTATATGTGTTGTTACATTTATTTCCTGCTTAGAAATAACTGTTTTGGGCTATCGGTGGAGAATAGTCATGATTGTTGTAGACATTGCATGTGGATTAGGGAAAACTGAAACTAATCAATTGGTTAGGTCGTTAGTATAAAGGTTGGAATAATACATTAACTTTATGTATTGATTGATTGTGTATATGACTTTGTGTTTATATGCATCACTTGTATATGGGAGGAGATAGGGGATGTACTCCACGGTTTAGGGGAAGATAGGGGATGTACCTCTAAACCGGTTAATGTTTAAGGGAAGATAGGGGATGGACCCAGGGTCGCAGCTCATATGCTCGCCCATTACAGTTATGGTACAGCTCTTATGCTTATCTACTGGAGTATTTGTTGTTTGATTTGATACATCACTAAAATGTGTGTCAATTGGGAAGTATGGAAGTGAATATTGATTGGGGTTGATACAACACCAACATGTGTATCCGTTTTGATATAAGAAAGATTTAACTGGATTTGTTATCCCTGTGGAATTGGAAATATTGTTAATAAGAGATGAAACCTCTGTTGAGTTATTTGGCCAGGTTCTGAGCCATATTTGTATAAAGGGAAAGTGAAACATGTCATAGACATTGGTGTCATGAAATTGTGTAACGTTGTAATTGGCTATCTCGTGTTAACCATCTATCGAATGCTACTGCTTTAGTTAATTCTTATATATGGTTTAGTATATTTCTACTGGGCTGTGGCTCACCCTATATGGGAACATCATTTTCAGGTCCAGGTGATAAGCTACCTCCAAGGACTTAGCTTGGAAGGGTTTGGATTTTGAAGACTATCTTTAGTTATTTGTTTTTATTTGATAGTACATGTAAACATTCAAGCCTAGGGCTTTATTTGTATTTGAGTTAGAAACTCATATTTTTGTGTCCAAGTGTTGGCTTGGAAAGATGTAAGCCCGTAGGGCATTTAATTTGATGTTACATGTAATGTTTTTATTTAGTAATACTCTGATGAATGAGATAACGAATTGTTTTCTTTTAATATTGCATGTCAATGATACATTTGTAATGGGTTTATTTTTGAGGGCGTTACAACTTGGTATCAGAGCGTGCCAGGTTTGAATACCTTGGGTACGTGGGAAGTGATTAGTATCACGATGGGTTCGTCTCGTTTGATAGAGACTTAGCTGTACTGTTATATGTGTATATGAAACATGTTTATGTGATTATGTGGGTATGGAACGTAGTTTCTAGGCTGTTGATTGGACCCTTGAGTTTCTATTAGTCTTGTTGGAAGGCACTTGATCAATGCTGCTTCCAACCGGAACTATAGTAACGCTTCGGGACTATTATCATCCAGAAATGAAATTCGTAGGTGCTTATGTGATTATGTGCTTACGTGGAATGAATTATTGTTGTCCAATGCATTAGGACGCGAGTGTTTAGCTTCGGCACATTTATTAATGTGCTAACGTCTTTGTTTCCTTTCTTAGGATGTCAGGGCGAGGACGAGGACGCGGTAGACGTGGTAGGCCGGGTAGGCAGGAGGTGCCTGTGCCAGAGGAGATTCCGGCAGTGCAGGAGGAAGTTGGCCAGGCCAATGTGGCCGAGCCAGTAGGCAACAGGCTATGGGCGCTTTAGCCCAGAGATAGCAGGGGCATTCAGGGAGTCAGTAGGCATTCTCAGAGCTGAGAATCAGGCTCAGGTAGTTGTTGCGGATGCAGGACCTTCCTTTCTGAAGAGGGAGTTCTTCCGGTCTAATCCGGATGAATTTGTGGGTGATCCTAAAGAGCCGCTTAAGGCAGATGAATGGCTCAAACAGACAACGAAGACTTTTGAGATGCTAGGCATCAAAGACGAGGTACTGAAGGTGACCTTGGCATCTTTCCAGCTGAAGGGGGATGCGGGTCAGTGGTGGAAGTTCTCTAAGAGTCGTATAGGAGGGACTTGGAAGGCTTTTGTTGACGCTTTTCAGGAGAAGTTCCTGTCTCCAGCTGTTCAGGAGAAGTTGAGAGATCAGTTCTGCCAGCTTAAGCAGAACAGTTCATCAGTGGCCAAGTTTGAGGCCTCATTTACTAGCTTGTCCAGGTTTGCACCTAAGTTGGTGGCGTCTGAGGAACGCCGTTGTATAGAGTTCGAGAAGAAGTTGAGGCGTGGCCTCAAGTTGAGAGTTGTGGGGTCTATGATCCGAGATTATGGGCGTCTGGTTGATGCTGCAGCCCATACTGAGATTATGATGCAGGAGGAGGAGGAAGGGCAGAAGGGCTCCAAGAGGAGTCAGGATGGACAGAGTGATGGTAGGAGACAAAGAGGTTTCACCCCTCAGCAGTCTCAGGGTAGCCTTTCTAGATCGACTTTTCCAGTACCGAGTGCTAGTTCTGGGAAAGGTAGCCAGGGAGATATTACCTATTTCAAGTGTGGTCAGCTGGGCCACAAGTCTCCAGCTTGCCCACAGAAGGGAGGAGGACAGAGAGCAGCGTCATCTTCGGCTCGATCTCAGAGCCAGAGTCAGGGTAGAGGCCAGCCGCTCTCGTGTTATCAGTGTGGTCAGCCAGGGCACATGAAGAGGTTTTTGCCCGTAGTTGAGTGGCACATCTGGTGCATCTGGTTTGAGGCAGACTCAGGGTCAGCAACCAACTCAGTCGGGTCAGGCCTCGAGGGCCAATCAGGGGGCTTCATCGTCCCAGTCTGTGCAGCAGTCTTATGCTCCTAGGGGTGAGCAGGTTGATCAGAGACCATCTGGGCGCGTGTATGTGTAGACTCCCCCCGAACGCCCGGGAGGTTAAGTCCCGTTCTGTTCATTTTGGGGTGAGAAATAAATGATTGTGGGGTTTGAAAATGATGTTGTATGGGATCAAAATTGTTGGTTTTGGGTACTTGGCTGATATATGGGAAAGGAGAGAGTTTGCCGTAAAATGATTATGATATTTATTTTGTATAAATAAATAAATTTGGTGTTGTAAACATGAAATTGAACAAGTATTGAAATAAATGGTGTAATTGAGTAATGATACGTCTCATCTTTGGAAATTTTGAATAAATTATCTGTCTTGAGATTGTATATCTGTTTAGAGATAACTATTTTGGGCTATCGGTGGAGGATAGGTATGATTGTTGTAGAAATTATATAAGGATTAGATGAATTAAAACTAATCCATGGTTGGTTATCATTGAATATGATCATATTGTAAATACATTGTATATGTATGATTGTTTGGGAGGAGAAAGGAAATGTACTCCACGTATGATTATGTGTTTAAATACATTGTATATGTATGATTGTTTGGGACGAGAAAGGGGATGTACTCCATTGTTTGAGAGGAGAAAGGGGATGGACTCCATTATAATTAAGTTGGCCGGAGTGTCCTGGGAGAAAGTCCCGAAGCTTATACATGGGTGCCGATCCTGCAGACGAAATTTTCGTAAAATAGCATATTGAAGTGTTTGTGTGTAAATGGTGTGATTGTAGAACCACTGAGTTGTAGTCTCATTTGGGTTATTGAAAAATAATGAAATTGACTCATGTATTGAAATGAATTGAAGGAAAATGAAATGAAATATGGACTTTGTATTCTATGATTATATATAAATTTGTGAATGTTTTACCTCTGGCATTGTATATGCACACTGCACTTATATCTTCGTTAAATCTCATATATTGTGTTAGATTTTTTTTTACTGAGCTGTGGCTCACCCTATTTGGAGAAAACTATTTTCAGGTGCTGGTGACATGCCTCTGCAAAAGTAAAGCTTGGAGGAAGTTTGGAGCAAGAGCTTCATTTTTGTAGTGTGTATTTGTATAGCCAAGGGCTTAAGTTGTACTGAGTTAGACTCTTCCTTTTGTTGTAACCAAGCAACGTCTTGGAAAGATGTAATTGGATCATTTTCAATTGTGATTAGTAAATCTTGTGAAATTTTAGTCCATTTTGATTCATCATCATTGTGAAGAGGTATTGTTGGTAATTTTCCATTTCCAAGATCTAACACCCACTTGCTAAAAGAAGACATTGATTTAACTCTTCTTCTACAAAATCCTCCCAATGTTAATCTCAAATTAGTTGTCAATATGAAAACTTTGCATGAACTCCAAATGTAGGATTTGTTAATTGAAGCTTGAACAATAAGGCCTCTATTTCCTTTTGGTATAACAGGTAGTATTTGTCTAAAATCTCCTCTCAAAACAATAGTTTTCCCCCTAAATACCTTATTTGATGATTTTGGAATCACTGATTGCATTAAATCCCTTAAATTTCTATCCACCACTTCGAAACAATTCTTATTGTCCATTGGTGCCTCATCCCATATAATAAGAGAAGCCTTTCTTATAAGCTCAGCTAATTGTGATTGTTGTGTTATTGGGCAACAGGTGTCTTCATCTACAGAAATAGGTATTTTTAAACTTGAATGAGCTATTTTTCCCAAGAAAGTAATATAGCTAAGGCAATTTTACCTTGTGAATGAAGATAGGTTATCATTATTTTTCAAAGAAAAGTCTTTCCAATACCTCCACTACCATATACAAAAAAACAAATCACCTAATTTATGCTCCACTTCATGTATAATAGCGTCAAAAACTCTACGTTGTTCTTCATTTAGGGCTCTGCATGTAACTGCGAAAAACTGTTTTGAAGTTCATTACGATCGTAGGCTAACTCTTCCCTAACCAATCTATTTTGTATAACACGTTGAAAGCCCAAATTTAGAAATGGTAGCATAGGAAACTCCCTCAAACACCTATTATTTTTGTTTAATATTTGTTATATTTCATAGAGGGCATAATTTTTAACTTGTTCATCTGTGAGTTGAAGTTGGTGGTCATTAAGTAGTTGTCTTTGCCTATGTAAAATATCATATGAAAGAAACTCTACATTTCTATTTCATAACTCGAAAGGATTAGCAATTTCACAAAATAACAATGAAGTCACGAACATTTTACGCAATTTGTGACCAGTAGACCATTGGCTTGCTTCTTGGATTGCAGCATGCCATTCATTATCATCATCCAACAACCCAAATGCATTACATGTTTCTTTAAATAAAATACTATTTATAGTTCTAATATCTTCATAGCTTTTTGGGCCTCTATAATATTTAAAAGCATTCTCAAATAAAATCTTTTACCAAATGAAGAATGTGCATAATAGATTCTACCTATAGCTCTTCTAAATTTTCTCTCTTCCCATAATTTTTCTTTTTTAACCCAAACCCATTTTGCACGAAATTCAACATATGTAAGTTGTTTTGCATGTTCATGAATTTTGTTTGTGAGCATCCATTGTGTGAACATTATTTGTTGAAGGTCAACTATGTTCAAAATTGCATCTAAGTCATCATGATCTTGAAATACAATAGATTGTTCATTTGGAAGATGAAAAGTTCACCTCTCAATAGATGGTTCACAAAATTGGCTATCATACTCAAATATTCTCCAACAAGATTCTGAAGCAGATATATAACAACAATCTAAAAAGGTTTTAATCTCATCTACTTCTCTAATGATTTGCAAATTGGTTGAG
This sequence comes from Camellia japonica, assembly GCA_030407325.1. Classification (NCBI taxonomy): domain Eukaryota; kingdom Viridiplantae; phylum Streptophyta; class Magnoliopsida; order Ericales; family Theaceae; genus Camellia; species Camellia japonica. Next base: position 120,178,126 of record JAPPVO010000007.1, read on the forward strand.
TTATTAGTCACAATGTTCTCTTCAACAATTGCAGTTGCCCGATCTTGCCCTTTATTCATGTACTTAAACAAGTACTTTATTGACCTGGACTAATTGCATCATTCAACATTAATATGTGCGTCATATTCGACTACCAAATCTCTATTATGTGGTATAACCCACCTATTATCCACTTCAATGCCATTTTTTAAAGCTTTTGTAGCAGTTTGTCTTCTTCTTTAAATGGAAAAATATCTTAATTTATAATGGTTTCATTGTAGAACTTTTTAGGGTAATGCCTTGAGCATTTTCCATCTATCATACATGGTGATCTAAGGTTTGAAACCCTACATGGTCCATGAATCCTAAAATGAACAATTGTCCTATGTCCTAGTGGATCATCTTTTAAATCAAGTATTTCTGCTAATATAAACTTATCAATATATATTGCATTTGGTTGTTTGTCATATGGGTGTAAAAAGAGTACGATGTGAGCATGTGGCAAGGCCTTTTTTGGATACTCAATGGTGTAGATTGCTACATTATATATAAAGTTTTTTAGTTTGCTAAAGCATATAAATAATTATGTATTTTATATGAGGAAGCAAATGAGTATTATAATACCTATTATAACCCTTCCAAAGTATCTACCTTGGCGCAAGTCTTTGCATTAATTTGTCCAATTTGATTTTGAATGCACGAACAATAATATCAGGCCTATCTTCAACTTTTTGTCCAAAGATTAAACTTAGAAACTTTTGTATTTCAAACCATTTTGGGTTACATGTAAATGTGAGAAATAGGTCTAGTGGCCCTGCCCATCTACATATTGCCATTGCATCTTGATAATTTTGTACCATATACCTTAGTCCACTAGTCAATGATGAAGGCAAAGCGAATCATCTCCTAACTAAAGAAAAAGTACTGTCTCTAGCAACAATGGCATCTCTTAATCCATTATACAAATCTACTTTTAATTTTGGTTGATTATTTCTAAAACACGATAATCTCTGTTCCTCTATACATGTATATATATCAACCAAGTATTGCTGAAACAATCGTTCTCCTCAAAGTAATGCTTGTCTTTCAAATACTCTTTGTTGTATTCAAAAAGCATAATACTCTCGCATAGTTAATTTACTTTTCTTCGTAGAGTGACTTGCTTCAATATTATTATGTTCAGTGTCTACTTTATAACCATCTTCAGCAAATGGAAAGAGTAAAGGATATTGCATTGCCATAAAACTTGGATGTAACTCATTAATCCTCTTAAAATCGAAACCTATTTGCTTAACGATGATATCTCAATGACCATTAGGTTCAACACCATCTCCCACAATTAAAGCTGCCACCTCAAAGGTTGTTGGGAGATTATATTGTTTCTCATCTCTTTGACGAACCCTAATAATTTTTAAATGAACTGTAATAAAGTCTGATTGTTGAAACCTATCCCTTGCCATTCAGAAGACTTTTGCCAATGCATTATGTTCATCAAGCATCTGTAGTAGTCCATCAACAATTGTTTGGTCTATGTTTGTTCTAGCATCAATGTTGTGTAGAGAATTTACTATATTCTTAATTTCATGTTCAGTATCATAAATGTATAACTGTGCAAACTTAAGGGATTTACCAATAATCGAGAATAATGAACCAATCTTATGGTAATTTTGACCGTTAAGTCGAAATACATATGATCCATTACATTTATTAATCTAATTAACAATTTTTCTACCCATTGAGGTGAGCGCAAATATAAAGTTGTGTGCTCTTATATTTTCTCTAAATGTTCTAGATCTTTGTCCGCCTTCATAGTCCAAGAGTATCTTTGGGAAGTTTAGGGTATCTTTTAAAGTTGACAATTGCACTTTTCCTTCTCGACAACAAATTGAAAACTTTGGAATAGCTGGTTATGTAGATTTAATAGTTCGTTCCTCATACCACAAAATTGCACCACAATGGGAACACATTTGATTAGGTCCTCCAAAGTCCCATTTTTATTCAATTCTTCCTAAAAAAATAAAATAATGTTTAACACGAAAATAATTGTTTTGAGTATAATATTATCAAATGAATAAACTTTGATTTAGGATACATACTACTTGCATTGCTACTAATACTCATTGGTTGTCAATTCTCATTCATTCTGGCTATGACCTCTAAAGATTGAACTCCATCTATTGTTACAAACAAAACTAGCTTTTTAAATAGTTCTAAGTAAAATTTGACTTCCAATATAACTACATAATTTTTTTTTTTTTTTATTGGAATTCAATAGAATTTTGGATTCCTAATTTATGTAAACTAAATTCAAATATAAACTCTTCTCTTGAATCATTGGAAGCCATCTCGATTCCATATAACATTTGGTTTGCTATAGGATTGGTTGAATTTGAGGTGCTTGAATTCCCTTTCCAATTTTCAATTGGGTTAGAAAACATATTGGTCATTTTCGTATTAAATTTCAATAATTTGTTAACATTAAATAGAGTTGTAATCGAATCATATATAATAGTTGTTTACCTAAAGATTGTGTAGATTAGTTTGATGATCTTGTAGATCTATTTCTTCTTCGTGCAATAATGAACCTCCTGATTTGTCGAGCTCGGGTAGCCTATTGCTTATGTTCTATATCCAAGTTTCAATAGTTTTGTCAATGAATGTTAAGTAGTATTATAATTGAATTATAATAGAATAATTGTTTACTTAAACATTGTGTACAATATAACATGTGTTTCATGCTGTAAAGATGTCAAGAAATTTGTCAATCATGTAGATCTATTTCTCCTTTATGCAATAATAAACCTCCTCATTGTCGAGCTTGTGCAGCCCGTTGCTTGTTGTCTATAACCATTTTTCAGTTGCTACAACATATTCAAATTAGTGATAATATTTTCTGACATGTTTCTATAAAGGAATAAGAAACAGGCACATGACAATGTCTGTTTAAAATTTCTTAAATGTAAGATATTGACACATGTGCCTGTTTTTTAAAAAAACACTACTTATATGCATGTTTCTAAATATTATCACTACTAATAAGTAGTGTTGACCATATGTGCATATAACTAGTGTTCTTTTCTTTTCTTAAGTGGTACAATTCAAGGTCTTAATTTTTTCTAATGAGAATGGGGTTGTTTGTTTTTTTATTATAGGAGTATACAATCCAAGGTCTTAATTTTTTCTAATGAGAATGGGGTTGTCTGTTTGTTTATCGTAGGAGTATGTGTTACTCATTGTAACACCTGATTATAATCTGTATGTAATTTATAACAAGTCAGAATTGACACACAAGATCATCAAATTAAGGCAAACTTGGAATCAATTCTGGTTCCATTGGGGGCACATTAGATATATCTTTCATATCCAGTAGTTTTGCAAGGTAATTTTCTTTTCAATAATTTTTTTAAGCAATTTTGAATAATAGATGGGATTTAGTGTGGAAAACAAGAACTTTCTTTATTATTTTTTCAAAGTTGAATTACAGATGTTCATCACAAATGCCTTATTTATAGAGTTGTATATAAGCACTAATTGGTTACAACTGAATAACACTGATCACTGTGTTGCTGAAGAAGCAGAGGCTTCGGGAATCTTCTTGGAGGTGTCATGAACCGTCTTGGTGTAACAGAATCAGTTGCTGATGTAGCTGATATAACAGATTCTGGTGTAGCTGATATAACTGATTCAGTTGCAGCATTGATTGTAACAGAATCTGTTGAAGTATTAGATTTGCTATTCTGCTTTAGCTTCAGCTTAGTATCTTCAACATTCCCCGGCAAGCTGATAGGGTGATCAAGAACCATGAGCTTGGATTTGAGATATTGAAACCGAGAGACACTTAAAGGTTTAGTAAACAAATCCGCAAGCTGATCAATTGTTGGAATATAGTGCAGCTGAAACTGTTTAGTCAGAACCTTATCGCGGATGAAATGACAATCGATTTCGATATGCTTTGAACGTGTGTGGAAGACAGGATTGGAAGCTAGGGCTATTGCAGAGAGGTTGTCACACCAGAGAATGGGGGTAGTAGGAGAAGGAATACCCATTTCAGTAAGCAGCATTGAGATCCAACTCAACTCAGCAGCAGCGTTGGCTAAAGCACGATATTCAGCCTCAGTGGAAGAGCGTGAGACTGTGGCCTGCTTTTTGGCAGACCAAGAAACCAAATTGGAACCCAAGAAGACACAGTAACCAGACGTGGATTTTCTGTCATGAACATCGCCGGCCCAATTGGAATCAGAATACCCATGAACATCAAAAGTACTTGAGGAAAAAGACAAACCATGAGTGATAGTTCCTTGAACATATCTAAGGATTCGTTTGACTGCAGCAAAATGTGCAATGGTAGGGGCATGCATATGTTGACAAGCTTGATTAACAGATAGAGAAAGGTCTGGTCTTGTAATGGTGAGATATTAGAGAGCGCCAACAACACTTCGATAAAGAACTGGATCAGAAAAAGGTAAAGAAGCATTTGGAGGAAGGCTAGGCTTGACAGAAACAGGTGAAGGACAGGGTTTACAAGATGACAAACCAGCTTTCAGAAGAATTTCTTTGGCATATTTAGACTGAGAGAGCAGATATCCGGAGCTAGTAGGCTGAACGGAGATACCAAGAAAATAAGCAATATCACCCAATTCTTTCATGGAGAACACATTGTGCATCTTCGTAATGAGAGATTGAATATGGGAAGAATTATCACCAGTGATCAAGATGTCATCCACATATACCAACAGATAAGTGACGGAGGTAGCAGTCTTTTGAATGAATAAAGAAGAGTCACTCTTGCTATTAGTAAAACCTTGAGACACCAAATATTGGGAAAAGGTGGAAAACCATGCTCGGGGTGCCTGTTTCAATCCATATAAGGACTTGTGGAGTTTACATACTTGCTGAGGTAAGGAATAATCCTCAAAACCAGGAGGTTGAAGCATGTAGACTTCTTCTTCAAGTTGACCATGAAGAAATGCATTGGAAATGTCCAACTGTTTAAGAGCCCACTTATGGTGAAGGGCAAGACAAAGTAAGATGCGAATAGTGGGTTGTTTTGCCACAGGACTAAAAGTCTCATGAAAATCGATACCCTCCTGCTGTAGATATCCTTTTGCAACTAAGCGTGCCTTATATCGTGCAATAGTGCCATCAAAATTTCTTTTCACTTTGAAAATCCATTTACAGCCTATAGCAGTTTTGTTAGGAGGAAGTGACACCAAAGACCAAGTATGTTGTTGCTGAAGAGCAGAGAATTCTTCAATCATAGCTTTATGCCAAACAGGAGAGAGTAAAGCCTCACGGTAAGAAGGAGGTTCAGTCTGAGTGTAGCATTCTGCTGCAGTGACAGTGGCAGATGCAGAATGAGTGAAGGCCGTAGGTAACAGAGTAGTGGCAGGGGAAGCAATCAAACAGTGATGAGGAGTAGCAGATTTGGATCTGGTAATCATTGGATGCTGATTAGAAGTAGAAGAAGGTAAAGGTGGTAACTCAATAGAAATGGACTGTATAGGAACTGTAGTAGTTGGTAAAGAAGGAGTGGGAGAAGATACTATAGGAACTGTAGTAGTTGGTAAAGATGTAGTGGGAGAAGATACTGAATTTGGAGAGACTGGATGAGATAAGTTCTGTGAGGTCGGAGAAACAACAGAAGAAGAGAAAGATGGCCAGAAAAAGGAGTGGATAGCAGGCAAGGTGGGTAAGGAGGAAGAGACAGGAGAAGCATTCAAATGAGCAAAGGGAAACACATGCTCATTAAAGACCACATGGCGAGATAGATAGATCCGACCTGTGTGAGGATCAAGACATCGATAACCTTTAGCAAATGGATGATAACCCAGAAAAACACAGGAGATCGATTTAGGACGGAGCTTAAGGGATTGATAAGGTTTAAGCCATGGGTAGCACTGACAACCAAACACGCGAAAAGATGAGTAGTCTGGAGTGTAATGAAAAAGTTTTTCAAAAGGAGATTGATGTCCAAGTTTGGAAGAGGGAAGTCTATTAATATGAAAAGTAGAAATAGCAACAGCATCAAACCAATATTGTAAGGGTACAGATGAGTGATGAAGAAGAGCAGTAGCCATTTCAGTGATATGCCGATGTTTTCTCGCAGCAATACCATTTTGGGATGGAGTGTGAGGACAAGAATGTTGGTGAAGAATTCCGTGAGTACGTAAGAAAGTGTTCATTTTGTTAGTGAAATATTCAGAACCGCCATCAGTTCGGAGAATTTTTAATGAAGTATGAAATTGATTCTCAATATAAGCCTTGAATTCTATGAACTTATCACACACTTCACTTTTATAAGATAATGGAAAAAGCCAAGTAAATCGACTAAAGTCATCCACAAAGAGCAGGTAGTATTTATAACTAGAAGTGGAAGAATATGGCCCCATACATCACTATGAATAAGAGAGAATGGGGCATTGACAGTAGTATTAGACAATTGAAAAGGAAATTTATGACTTTTAGCTATGCAACAATCTGTACAAGATGTCATGTTATTCTGTGGAACATTATTCTGGGAAACATTCAACAGTGGTTTAAGATGATTATATTTCATGAAGGAGGGATGACCTAATCTATTATGCCAAATGGAGGAAGAAACAGGTGTATGTGAAGTAGTGAAATATGAAGTATGGGCAGCTGAAGTAGTAGGCAGCACTGGAGAGTAAAATTGGTAGAGGCCATTTGTATTAGAACCTTGATACAGAGTTCTCTTCGAATCCTTGTCCTGAATCACGAATTTAGAATCATCAAAAGTAATGAGACAATTATTGTCCTTAGTGAATTTATGAACTGACAGAAGGTTAGAAGAAATGGATGGGGCATGTAAAATATGGTTTAACCGAAAAGAACAATGTGGTGTAGGAAGCAGTCCCTTACCAGTGTTGTGAATAGGAACAGTTGTGCCATTACCTATAGTGATCTGATCTGAACCTGGATAGGGCTGTGCTTGACTGAGATTGTGAAGATCATGTGTGATGTGATCTGTAGCAGCAGAGTCTAAGTACCAAGGTGTTTGAGGAGGAGAGGCTGCAGATTGAGTAGCTGATGGAGCAGCAGCAACAAAGGCTCTGGAGCTGAATTCAGAAGTATGCTGATTTTGATGCTGAGCATTAGAGGAGGAAGATGAAAACTGAGGATCCATCCGATACCAGCAGTCTAATGCAGAGTGACCAGAACCGTCACAAATCTGACAGATGAACCAGAATTAGATCCAGATCGACCACCACTTCGAGGAGTCCCTCTGTATGAATGACTGCGATTGCCTCTGTAAGAATGACTTCTGAAGGCAGAAGAACGACCTCGGAGATTAGAATTGACAGAACCTCGAACCGAAGAGAAGGCCATAGTAGGTTCAGAAGAAAGTTTCTGAATTTTGGATTCAATGTGAACAGATTCAGAAAGAAGAAGAGCAGTCAATTCTTCCATGGAAATTGACTCGGCTCGGGCTCGAATGGTAGTTTTGAAGGCATCATACTCATCAGGAAGGCCATTTAATGTAAGTAAAACAAGATCTTCATCATCTATAAAGGAAGAGACAAGAGCCAATTGACTAACCCATGCTTTAATCTTGGAAAGATAAGTCTCCATGGAATCTGTCTTTTTAGAAATGCTGTTTAATTTGTTCTTCAGCTGATGAACATGCGACCGAGAGAGCGAAGTGAATCGTTTATGTAAGGCAGTCCAGATCGCAGCACAACTATGAAGATGAAGAACAGATGAATAGATTTCAGGTGACAAAGTTGCAGTGATGCAACTGAGCAAGTGTGCATCAATAACCTTCCATTGCAGATAGTCAGGATTTTCTTTTTCTGAACCAGAAGCATCTGTCAGTGTTGGTTGTGGACATGATATTGATCCATCAACAAATCCGAGAAGACTAGTAGCAATAAGAATGTTCTGCACTTGATTTTTCCAGATTAGAAAATTTGATGCATCAAGCTTGATGGTGATAAATGAAGAAAGATTGGAGATCAGTAATGAGAGATTTGGAGGGAGTGAATTTGAAGACATAAGAGAAGATAAGGAAGGTGAAGGAGCCATGAATCAACTCGTAAGAGAGAAAAGCTCTGATACCATGTGGAAAACAAGAACTTTCTTTATTATTTTTTCAAAGTTGAATTACAGATGTTCATCACAAATGCCTTATTTATAGAGTTGTATATAAGCACTAATTGGTTACAACTGAATAACACTGATCACTGTGTTGCTGAAGAAGCAGAGGCTTCGGGAATCTTCTTGGAGGTGTCATGAACCGTCTTGGTGTAACAGAATCAGTTGCTGATGTAGCTGATATAACAGATTCTGGTGTAGCTGATATAACTGATTCAGTTGCAGCATTGATTGTAACAGAATCTGTTGAAGTATTAGATTTGCTATTCTGCTTTAGCTTCAGCTTAGTATCTTCAACATTTAGTCATACCATGGGAGTAATTGTCCATGTTTGATTTGGATAGGATATACAGTGAGATTGAGATAAGAGGAAACGCTTATTATTATTTTTAATCATTGATGTTGCTAATCTATCCAATCATTTTGGTTGGAATAGCAATGCCATAACTAACAGAAATTATGATTGTCTCATAGGCCTGGTGGAGTATGAGAAACATAAAAATACAACTTATTAAAGAAGACAGTAAGCCTTCTATTGCTAATAATGCAAAGGAAGATGTCACATAGTTACATTAAGATAAATAATGTTTTTTTCTCTTGAAACCAAAGTAAATAAAACTATATTCTAAATTCTAATTTTAATTATTTTCCAAAATTTCCTCACCGGCCAAATAGTATCAGATAATCCAATACATAAGCAAAGTACATTGTAAAATTGATCCAAAATAATTAAAATCTAAAGCATATTTTGTTGTCAATATATATTGACTACAAAATGGTATATTAAAAAAAGTTAATTAAAGGTGAGCTTGAGTGCTTGACAACCCTAGTGAGCTTCTCAATACTCCACATATATGTGTGTATATATATCTACTCTAGTGTAAACACTATCAAATTTTTGCCCTTTTATAAGAATACTCTATCCGCCTCTAATTACATTTTGAATGATTTTTCTCGTTCATCAAATTTCCCAAAACTGCTAATAGAATGAGAATATTTCTTAGAAAAAATCAAAGTTATTCAGAACAAAGCAGACCAAACAAACCAAAAGAGCAAAATATGGGAAGAGTCAAATAGATATAGTCAATTAAAAATATCAAAGCTCTGACTAAAAATTTTAAGTACATAGATCGAAATCAATCAATGCATTTTAACTCTGATAACAAACAACGAGATTACAATAAAATTACGAAAAAAATCGAAATAAACTAAAGAGTTGAGAGAGAGAGAGAGAGAGAGAGGAGGGCATGGAGGATGAAGAGAACACTAGAATTGTGGAGTCCAACAATTGTGTAGGTTTTTCTGTGGTGAGTTGTGATTGTATAAAATGATATAGAGAAGATTTTCAAAGTATAATCCATATAAGTTTTGTAGTTAGGTTTCAAATTGGATTTTTGACAGAAGTAGTGTGGAATTGAAATTGGGGTTTGTTATATAGGTTTTGTAGTTAGGTTTCAAATTGGATTTCTGATAGAAGTTGTGTGGAATTGATATTGGGATTTGTGGGTTTGTGAAAATAGATAAAATAAATATGTTTTTTTTTCCAACTCAAAGAGATAAAATGTAAGGCCTCTTTAAAAAAAATGCTGACGTGGCTCTCTTAAAAATAAGATGATTCAGGTTCCTCTATTGTGAGAGAGAAGATAATAAAGAGCATGAAGAGATGAGAGATATAAGCAGTGGTTTGAAAATGGAGGAGAAAGACTACTTCGAGAGATTTTATGAGTGTGTTCTGGAGCTATGAGTTGAGTTGATCTCAACTTGGAAGCTTTGAGTTGTTCTCAACTTGGAAGCTTTGAGTTGTGTTGATCTCAACCCTAGAATGGAATTGATTTCCATGCCATGTAGGACATTTTGGACCATTGAATTGAATACATCCTAATTGTTCAAAGTGACATGTAGGATAAAAATTCAAAACTCCCATTCCTTGTTATACAGACTAATGAGGTTGGATGCATGGAAAGCACAACCTAGTCCATTACAAATAAACTTCGTATAAAATAAAGGGATAAATTATCAATTGATCTTAATAGTTGGATTTAATTCTCATCAAGTCCTATTGAAAATAAATCTCAGTAAAATCGTTGATAAAAATAATTTTTTGTGATGATTTTTTCATGTCACTAAAAATTGACAATTAGTGACTTTTTTGTCATGATTTTTATAAATTGTTGCTAAAATTTACAATTAGTAATGTTTTTTTTATGAATTTTTTTTAAAATGTCTGTAAAAGTTAAAAATTAGTGACTTTTTCTAAACTGTTGCTAAAACTTATATTTAGTGACATTTTTTGTGACAAACTTGCAATCTGTCGTTGAAAATTAATAGTTAGTGACATTTTTTTAACAGTGTTTGATGAAAAATACCATTAATTCTTACAGGACCTATTGGATAATAAATCCACCTATTAAGACCACACGTAAGTCCCCTAAATAAAGCTTTCTAATGAAGAGAATGTCAATAAAACGAGAGAATATATGTATATATAAAAATAAAAAAAAATTCTTACCAAGCCACAAAAATGATGAATTCTGCATATGAGCAAAGAAGTACAAATTCTTTAGAGGGTGTTTGAGATTATCTAAATAAGTATACTTTTTGACTTTTTATGAAAAAATGTGCAAAAAAATAGAGAAGTGATGTGACCCCAAAAAAATGAAAAGATAAAAAAAATAAAAATAAAAATAAAAATAAAATACACTTTTGTAAGGAATGCCAAATAGTGCCTTAGTCACTTGAGACACCTATTCCACTGTTTTCGCTTGCTTATGACACATTGGGCAAAGATTTGTGGGATTGCATCTTTGCTGGTGAAGATTTTTCTTCATTGCTAGAACATTTTTGTAAAGGGAATAGCTTCTCCCCAGTTTGAAATCGGATTGAAGCGTGTTATTGGGTTTTATGGGCCCACCACAAAGCCCACATTGATAATCTAAACCGTGCAATGTATAGATCTCGTTGAGTACTTTATACTTACAAAAAATTACATTGATCGGATATCGATAGTCACTTGATCAAATCAAATGTGTCAAGGGTAACTATGATTTTAAAAATAAATTATTAATATAAATATGATCTAATCAAGTGGCTATCGATATCTGATCAATGTGATTGTTTACATGAAGGAAATACTTGACGAGTCCTACGCATTAAATGGTTTAGATCATTGATGTGGGCTCCGTGGTGAATCCACAGAGGCCTAACCGCATGCTCCAATTGAAAAACCCAACTGAAGAGAAGCGAGCCATTTGCAAACCCTCCACCAGAAATGACGTGATTTTGGAGGAACTTTAAGACAACGAATTTCCAAAACTGGTCAAAGGCTGAAAAGGCGAGGATGGGATATGAGCCAATTTTCCATCTAAATCAATTGATTGTATTTTCTTATAAAAGATAAGAAAATAAGTAATATGTGTCATATTTTTAGCTGTAAAATTATAAATTTGCATAACTTAGTGCGTTAACTTCAACCAACTCAATGATCATTTTTCGTCAAAAATCCTAACTTTATCAATTAGACCAAATTGACATAAAATCTAAAATTAAAAGTTAAAATAGAATCAATTGAAAGTATATATATATAAATGATATAAGGAGAAAAATATAAGAACTATCGATATAATTTATCTAAAAATATTTTTCTTTTTAAAAAATGTGAAAAAGACTCATATTATGAAGGTATAAGTAATTTAATATATTAGGATTTTGAGCAAGGTGAAATAAATTTAATAATTTAAGGGACTAAATTGAGAATAGGGAGCATCTCCAACAATTTTCCCTAAATTTTCTTTAAATTTTAATTAAAAAGTATCTTTTCTATTTTAGGAAATCACTTTTCAACTATTATCTCCAATAAATACTCCATATATTTTTGGGAAAAGCATCATTAAATCCCTAATTTTGGAATGTTAAACCAGTAAGTCCTGACTTTTTTTTCACGGACTGATAGGTCCTATTTCATTTGTAAAGACATTAATACCCATGTTTTAAGGCGCGTGTGGTTCAACAATGGGGGGGTAAATATGGGTTGGTGTTAATGTGCAATTTACTGAAAGCCCAATGAGGAACTGTAGTGTTGTGTGTGATAGAATTCTCAACGTTGGATAGGGAAGGGTTTGGAATTGGATTCCGTTGTTTCAATGATTGCTGCCACGTATTTGGCGAGATTGAGTTTTTAAATTGGAGATGTTGATGTTAATACCGAAAATAACATTCGAGTACGTTCTATGAACCCTAATTGCCAAACTTACTAGTTCATTACAACTCTCCTTGCTAATACGTTGGGTTGATCGTGAGTTTGGTTGTAAGAACCATTTTTAGCCATTGCTCCAACGTTGGTAGGACATATACACATTGTCATCTCTGTAGGCCTTTCTCAAATATCATGACAGCAGGTATGGATTGTTAGGGTTTTTGATGTCGTAAAGGGTTTTTTTACCCCGTAAGGGTTTAGGTGAAAATACGTTTTGCGGTATTGATACTTTGTGATTGCTTGTTTGTATGTTTCCAGTACATTGGGTTAATGTTGTTTTGGTAATCAACGTTGCTGTGTGTTGATGTCAGTTGGGGTATGGAGTTCATATTTGTATATTGCGCTAAATGTTGAACTTCATTAGTCATGTTGTAATGTAGGTTTGGTTATTATTTTGTGTAATCCAAAAATGGGTGTTGTGATGTGTTTGTTATTATGATGTGGTGGGCCTGTTGTTTGGTGGTTTGGTAATGTGGGTGGGGAGACCCCTATTTTTTGGGCATTGAACATTGTGGATGGTTGTTATTTTTTGGTGTTGACCAACAATTGGTTTGTGTGCCAAATTTTATGTGTATAGTACGCATTACGAGTTGTATGAACTATGTTTCCCTGTGTTGGGAATGGGTTTGGATAAATTAATTTGTTGTTGTTTTGGTGTTTATATATTACGGGTCGTTGCAGTATGTAAAATTCTTGTCGTGTGTTTGAGCATGAATGTTAAAGTGAGACGTAGTGGCATTTTGTTGGCCGAATAAACGTTTGACCAGCATGTGTTATTGTTTTTATGGGACTGATATGTGTGTATGGGTTGAGTGTAATGCTAGTATACGTTCGTAGGGGTTATGTGTCTCCGTATTTGATTTTTAGTGGAACGTTGAGGTGAGACGTAATGGCATTTTGTTAGCCGATTGAACGTTTAATTGGCGTGTGTTATTGTTTTTCTAGGACTGAAATATGTGTATGGGTTAAGTGTAATGGCCAGTATACGTTCGTAGAGGTTATGTGTTTCCGTATTTGATTTTTAATGGGACGTTGAGATGAGACGTAGTGGCATTTAGTAGGCTGAATGAATGCAATATTGGCGTGTGTTATTGTTTTTATGGGACCGTTATGAGTGTATGGGTTGAGTGTAATGGCCATTATACGTTCATATGGTTTATTTGTTTCCGTATTTGATTTCGTGTGAATTGAAGTGGTACCTATCTAATATTGTACAAATGTTTGTTTGCAAATTATATCACTCGATGTTTCTGCTGGCATGAGAGTCACTATTTGTGAAAAACACATGTGGTTATAGCGATCCCGGTTTCCCTTTTCTTTATTTGTTATATCCGGACTTAGGTTCCGTGGAGCTGGTTGTTGAGAGTATGTTGTTTGCATCCTTTACTCCTTATATTGAGTCTTGGGTTGTGTTGGGAAGATTTGGAGCAGGTTGGTTGAGCTTAGGAACTAAGTCTAGTTGCCCAGATTTTGGCTTGTCCGCTCGAGCGGGGGTTTGGGCGCTCGAGCGGGGAATACACCCGTCCAGTATTTCCTGTGTAGTGTTGGACGCTCGAGCGGGAGGTTGTGAGTGACGCTCAAGCGGGAGTTGGGCGCTCGAGCGGGGACCTGTCTGCAGAACTTCTGGGAGTGTGCATCCACCGCTCGAGCGGGAGTTTGGCCGCTCGAGCGGGAGTCTGTGAGTGACGCTCGAGCGGGGTTTCCACGCTCGAGCGGGGCGACTGTTATATAAATCCGAGATTCGACTTTCTGGATCAGTTTTTCATCTCCCTTTTGATTCTAAAACCCTAGAACCGTCCTCTCTCTCTTCCTACACACCTTCTCTCTTAGCTTTGATCTACTTAGAGTGTATTTCTATCCTAGGTCCTTTGTTAAAAAGATAGAGTGGGTTAAACAATCTTGGATTTGGAGCACTTTGGTTTTTGGGTCGTCATCTCCATCTTCTTCATTCGAGTTCTTTGCTTCGAGGTAGGGATTTCCTACTCCATCTTATAGGTTTTAATCCTAAGTTTTGGTATTTCTGATATGTTGGGGTTGTTTGTTAATATTGGGTAAAGCTAGGGTTTGTTTTATAATTTAAAAAGCCCTAATTGTTGTAACAAAGTTAATTTGTATAATTAATTTTGGGGAAAGGTGTGGAAATTGGTTTAATTCATAATATTGGGAAGTTATGAGATTGAATGATGTAGTTGGATAATTTAACCACTCATCTTTGAAATTGAGATTATATGTGTTGTTACATTTATTTCCTGCTTAGAAATAACTGTTTTGGGCTATCGGTGGAGAATAGTCATGATTGTTGTAGACATTGCATGTGGATTAGGGAAAACTGAAACTAATCAATTGGTTAGGTCGTTAAGTATAAAGGTTGGAATAATACATTAACTTTATGTATTGATTGATTGTGTATATGACTTTGTGTTTATATGCATCACTTGTATATGGGAGGAGATAGGGGATGTACTCCACGGTTTAGGGGAAGATAGGGGATGTACCTCTAAACCGGTTAATGTTTAAGGGAAGATAGGGGATGGACCCAGGGTCGCAGCTCATATGCTCGCCCATTACAGTTATGGTACAGCTCTTATGCTTATCTACTGGAGTATTTGTTGTTTGATTTGATACATCACTAAAATGTGTGTCAATTGGGAAGTATGGAAGTGAATATTGATTGGGGTTGATACAACACCAACATGTGTATCCGTTTTGATATAAGAAAGATTTAACTGGATTTGTTATCCCTGTGGAATTGGAAATATTGTTAATAAGAGATGAAACCTCTGTTGAGTTATTTGGCCAGGTTCTGAGCCATATTTGTATAAAGGGAAAGTGAAACGTGTCATAGTCATTGGTGTCATGAAATTGTGTAACGTTGTAATTGGCTATCTCGTGTTAACCATCTATCGAATGCTACTACTTTAGTTTCTACTGGGCTGTGGCTCACCCTATATGGGAACATCATTTTCAGGTCCAGGTGATAAGCTACCTCCAAGGACTTAGCTTGGAAGGGTTTGGATTTGGAAGACTATCTTTAGTTATTTGTTTTTATTTGATAGTATATGTAAACATTCAAGCCTAGGGCTTTATTTGTATTTGAGTTAGAACTCATATTTTTGTGTCCAAGTGTTGGCTTGGAAAGATGTAAGCCCGTAGGGCATTTAATTTGATGTTACATGTAATGTTTTTATTTAGTAATACTCTGATGAATGAGATAACGAATTGTTTTCTTTTAATATTGCATGTCAATGATACATTTGTAATGGGTTTATTTTGAGGGCGTTACAACTTGGTATCAGAGCGTGCCAGGTTTGAATACCTTGGGTACGTGGGAAGTGATTAGTATCACGATGGGTTCGTCTCGTTTGATAGAGACTTAGCTGTACTGTTATATGTGTATATGATAACATGTTTATGTGATTATGTGGGTATGGAACGTAGTTTCTAGGCTGTTGATTGGACCCTTGAGTTTCTATTAGTCTTGTTGGAAAGGCACTTGATCAATGCTGCTTCCAACCGGAACTATAGTAACGCTTCGGGACTATTATCATCCAGAAATGAAATTCGTAGGTGCTTATGTGATTATGTGCTTACGTGGAATGAATTATTGTTGTCCAATGCATTAGGACGCGAGTGTTTAGCTTCGGCACATTTATTAATGTGCTAACGTCTTTGTTTCCTTTCTTAGGATGTCAGGGCGAGGACGAGGACGCGGTAGACGTGGTAGGCCGGGTAGGCAGGAGGTGCCTGTGCCAGAGGAGATTCCGGCAGTGCAGGAGGAAGTTGGCCAGGCCAATGTGGCCGAGCCAGTAGGCCAACAGGCTATGGGCGCTTTAGCCCAAGAGATAGCAGGGGCATTCAGGGAGTCAGTAGGCATTCTCAGAGCTGAGAATCAGGCTCAGGTAGTTGTTGCGGATGCAGGACCTTCCTTTCTGAAGAGGGAGTTCTTCCGGTCTAATCCGGATGAATTTGTGGGTGATCCTAAAGAGCCGCTTAAGGCAGATGAATGGCTCAAACAGACAACGAAGACTTTTGAGATGCTAGGCATCAAAGACGAGGTACTGAAGGTGACCTTGGCATCTTTCCAGCTGAAGGGGGATGCGGGTCAGTGGTGGAAGTTCTCTAAGAGTCGTATAGGAGGGACTTGGAAGGCTTTTGTTGACGCTTTTCAGGAGAAGTTCCTGTCTCCAGCTGTTCAGGAGAAGTTGAGAGATCAGTTCTGCCAGCTTAAGCAGAACAGTTCATCAGTGGCCAAGTTTGAGGCCTCATTTACTAGCTTGTCCAGGTTTGCACCTAAGTTGGTGGCGTCTGAGGAACGCCGTTGTATAGAGTTCGAGAAGAAGTTGAGGCGTGGCCTCAAGTTGAGAGTTGTGGGGTCTATGATCCGAGATTATGGGCGTCTGGTTGATGCTGCAGCCCATACTGAGATTATGATGCAGGAGGAGGAGGAAGGGCAGAAGGGCTCCAAGAGGAGTCAGGATGGACAGAGTGATGGTAGGAGACAAAGAGGTTTCACCCCTCAGCAGTCTCAGGGTAGCCTTTCTAGATCGACTTTTCCAGTACCGAGTGCTAGTTCTGGGAAAGGTAGCCAGGGAGATATTACCTATTTCAGTGTGGTCAGCTGGGCACAAGTCTCCAGCTTGCCCACAGAAGGGAGGAGGACAGAGAGCAGCGTCATCTTCGGCTCGATCTCAGAGCCAGAGTCAGGGTAGAGGCCAGCCGCTCTCGTGTTATCAGTGTGGTCAGCCAGGGCACATGAAGAGGTTTTTGCCCGTAGTTGAGTGGCACATCTGGTGCATCTGGTTTGAGGCAGACTCAGGGTCAGCAACCAACTCAGTCGGGTCAGGCCTCGAGGGCCAATCAGGGGCTTCATCGTCCCAGTCTGTGCAGCAGTCTTATGCTCCTAGGGGTGAGCAGGTTGATCAGAGACCATCTGGGCGCGTGTATGTGTAGACGTCCCCGAACGCCCCGGGAGGGTTAAGTCCCGTTCTGTTCATTTTGGGGTTCACTACAGTTCGGACTCAAATTGTCGCGGTTCTTAATCTGAACCAAAGAGTCCAAATCCGGCAAATCGTTTTGAGAAAATAGATTTTTAGAAAAGAAGTGCCAAACATGGACTGCTTTGCCAGATACAGAGTCACCACCTAAATATTTTATTTTGGGGGAATTTAGGAAACCCTGACTCGGTGCCAAAGGCCACGTGTCCGTCATCACCAAAGTTGCCTCGGCTGGGGAACTTGGGTACGATCGGGGAAGGTCAGCTATGAGCACCCCCTCTCGCCCGGTCCGAAGACCGGCCTCTACTAACCGTGATATCCAATTTTGAAAACGTTATGTGTTCTTATTCCGGTTATTAGCCTAGAATTACTATGTTATGCGCACAGCAAACAAGTATAGACCAAATCGCCTAAGTTGGAATAAGACATTTCATGTTTGTTTTGAAAATGGTTTGCTACTCGCAAGTAGGCTAAAATGCAGGTTTTGCCACCCTCAAGTGGGCTTTAGAAAAGATGATTTTGCCACTAACTGGTGGGCTTAAAACTCACAGTTTTCATGCATTGTTCCAACTTAAGTAATTCAACCTCCATCCACAGGCATTCAAGCAGTTATAACACATAAGCAGCTAGCCTCATGGTAATCATGCTATTATGGCAACATACACACGCATGCGATATGCTAAAACATAAAAGCTCACCTAGTACTCCAAGCCAAAACAGAAACTAGTTAGTAATCATATGCATGATCCTAGTTCATGTTAAGTGGCTAATGCAACACATGCAAAGATGTAATCTAGACAGGCTCGGCTATCCTAAACATGGCATGTGAAATGCTACAACTATCACGTATTCAATTTGGAATTGAAATACAGATGCAGTTTGAATGATGTACCGAGCCCGGTGCATGTAAACAAATGCATAGATGCACGCATGCATTGCATAAGGTATGCTAAAATAGATATGCCCTAATCTACCATCATAAGCAGGTAAATAAAAGGGAGAAAGAAGTGGAGGTTGGAAGACATGCACACACCCACGCACACTTATTACAAATACGCCCTCGCTTGGAGGGACCAAAAGAATAATACAAATAATTAACTACGCAAGCTAATTAAATATTACAAATTAATTAAATCAACGAATTAAATTGTCTAAGGAAAACAGTAAACTGCCTCGGGGCGAGGGCTCAATGCACGCGCACTCGGATTCCGCTCGGAATTGCACTGCCATGCCTAGCTTGCCTCTGTTTTCCCTACTCTGCCTTTCTGAAAACTGCCAAAGTCTCAGAACTACTTCTCAAGGCACTGGGGGATACCACCGGCTGAGGGGAAACACCACCGGCTGAAGTATGTGGTCATCGGCACAAAATTCATCCATCGGCCATCAATAGACTGCCGGTCGGCACTAAATACTGCCGGCCGGCACTGAATGTCTGCAGAACCTGCAACTCACAGCAGCAAAGGGCAAAAACTTGCATGGCAATGTAATTCCAACAATGTGTGCACCGATCATGCCCCTTATCATATTTGTAACTCAAAGGGACATGGTTCTCGATTCTCGGACCACCAATCGCGCATTTCAATGCGTGATGGCCTAAGAAACCAAGTATGCATTTTGATTTCAAATGAGATGCACATTAAACAAACAAGTGAAACCCGACCTCTATCATACTCAATTCCAGAGGCAAGGCATGTATGCTCATGCAATGCAACCTAGGCATGTTAACTAAGTATGCAACATGGGCATGCAAGCAAGTAATGCACAATGCATGTTAGGCACACAACCTAAGCGAGCAAGTACGCAAGATATGGAATAACAATGGGAGTGACAAGCATACAAGATGTGATCTAAGCATGCAAGTGTGCAAGGCATGCATCATGTTAGGCAACCTAAACATACAACAACACACAAGTATGCAACAATACACAAGGTAAGCATGCATCAACATACAAAGGATGGTCTTACACTAACTTGGACAGCCCTCTACTAGGTCCAAAACAGTGGCCACCGTGATGCAAGTGAGGCAACAAAATACATGGAATGCATGCACAATGCATTAATCAAGCTTAAGGCACAAAAATGCAACTCTACCAAAACATGGCAAGGAGGAAATATGGCATACAATGGTGCATGTTCCAGATCTGAAATGGCATGCCAAATGACTCCAAAATGACTCCAAAGCATGCAAACACTCATGTAATGCATTGTTAAGGACTCAAACACTAAAGCTAGTGAAGTGCAATACACTATAAACATGCAACCCAAAATAATGCTAAAACATGTATGAAATGTAGCCAAAATAAGCTAGCATGCTTGGCCAAAACAACATGCAACATAGGCTAGTAAGCATGAGTTGTATGGCATGTATGTGAAGCATATGAAATCTGACCAAACCATCAAAAATCAGTGAATAAAACATACAAAAATATGCCCAAATAACCACTGAAATGAAGCCAATACATGTTAGAATGAGGTGCTCCTTTGGAAGGCCATGCAAGGGGTTGTTATACACATGCAAGAGGGACACTCAACATGACCAAAACAACTTTGGAAATGGCTTATGGGGGTCCTAAAACCCACTGAAAAATGCCTGAACCAAGCTCAAGAAGTGTGCAAATAAGGGCTCCTTTGAAGGGCCAAACATGCTAGTAAACAAGACAACAAACGAGAGGATCACCCCTCTCCTTCTTAGGACCTTAAAACACCACCCCCACCACTGAAATCCCTCAAGATTTCAGTGGTGGGAGGGCCAATACAAGGTGGTCCCGAAGCTTACAAAAAAATGCACAAATATGAGGCCAAACAAGGCCTAAGAGGGGTCAAACAACCCCAAACACCAAAGTGGTCTTAATGAAAGATCTTAAGCATGAAAATCCAAGATTTTTTTATGTTATACACAAAGCTCAAAACAGAAAGCAAGATAGGCTAAAAGCTTGTGCAAGATTGGGAAATCTAAAGTAAAAAGATTACCCTTGAAGAACCTTTGATGAACAGCAGGTGCAGCCACTCTCCTCTGATCAAAAACAGCCCAAAAACTCAAGAATCAACCCTCTAAGCCCCTCAAGGTCGAAGCAAGGTGTAATGGTGTGTGCCTTGGTGCAAAACTAAGAAGAAATCACACTTTTGGCCCTTAAACACACACACAATGAAGAGAGAGAGGGAAATATAGAGAGAGAAAGTGTATATATCAGAATATATGTGTATTAGGTCTGATTTTGCTGAACCAAAACAATGGAGGAGGATGGATTTCTTTTATAGAGCAAGGAAATGGTATAAAGCTTCTCAAAGAAGCTATACAAAAAGGGTCAAAGGGACCAAGCTTCTAAGAGAAGCTATTCCAAAGGGTGCAAGCTTCTTGAGGAAGCTTGACCCTTTGTCAAAGCTTCCTCAAGAAGCTTGATCAAAAGGGTGCAAAAGGTTGGATCAAAAGGAGTGCAAAGGCTCAAAATGGCCACACATGTGTATGGGAAGCAGAGTCTGTGCATTCCAGCTGGCACAGCTGGCATCTATTCAATCTGTAGAATACTCCGGAAGGTCATCGGCTAGCAAACTTGGTCGGTCGGCCATCTTTACTGGCCGGTCGGCACTCTATTTGGCCGGTCGGCCATCTATTTGGCCGGTCGGCACTCTGTTCTGGCCGGTCGGCAGGAAAAAATCTGCTCTGCAGGTCCAACTTCAAACGGGCATAACTTCTTCATATGAACTCCTTTTTAGGTCATTCTTGTGTCAAAATTGAAGCCCCGGAAGTAAGCTTTCCAATTCCGCAAACCGTGCATTAAAATTCCAACTGTGCAGAAAGTTATGCTTGTTTTGGTGAAGGTTGCTCAGTTTCGGTCCAACCGGGATGATGCCCAACTTCAACCAATCATATCTCCGCCATCTGGACTCGGGTTTAAGAGATTCTTGTATGAAAAATAAAGCCCCGGAAGTCTTCTTTCCAATGGTGGTGGCCTCATAGCTAAACTCCAAGTGTATAGACAGATGAGCTTGATTTAGCGAGGACTGCTCGTCCCTCTCTTAGCGGTTCTTGCCTGTCTTCTTCTTCAATTTGTTTTCTCCCCTCTTCTCCTCTTTTCTTCAACTTCAAACCCCTAAGAAAGGTGTTTTGAAAGATTTTTCAAAGATTTCATCTCTCATTCACTCATCTCCACTTTGTCCTTGCTCGGTTTACCGAAAAGCGCAACATTTACCGAAATGCGAGCGTTGGAACATCGTGGGAATTTTGTTTCAAAAATGTTTTGAAAGAGAGGGTTTTAAGGTCTAAAAACCATTCAAAATAATTTTGGTCCAAAATGGGGTGTGAAGTTGAGATTTGTCTCTCTCCTTGCCGAAGAAATTGAACCTTTGCCCTGCACATCTTTCATCACCGAACAAACCATCGGTAGCGCCCAAGTCTTAAGGGCGGTCAAAAATGGGGTGTCTACAGTATGCTGTTACCGCGCAGGATCTTGTACCGGCTCCATCTGTTGTGAGAGGTACCTTCTTGTTTTGCAATTCAGTTGCTAGTGTTTTGATTGATACGGGTGCATCTCATTCCTTTGTGTCTGCTGCATTTGCATCTGTTTTGGAGTTGGAGTTAGCTCAGTTAGCGTCTCCTATTTGTGTAGTGTCACTCCTTGGGGGTGAATTGATCTTGAAACAAGGTGTTAGGGGTTGTGATATAGAGGTCGACTATCATAGACTTCCGTTTCCTTTTGTAGTTATGCCATTAAGGGCTTTGATGTTATTTTGGGTATGGACTGGTTATCGTCATACCGGGAAGTTATTGATTGCTACCGCCAGAGGGTCACTTGTTGTACCGTGGGCGGAGAGTGTTTTCATTTTCAGGGGGACCGGGTTGGTAGTGTTTTGCCACCGGGGTATGATTCGCGAGGGCGGAGTGAGCTTAGTGGTCTACTTGCTACTTTTGAGAGTGGTGAGTGTGATGAGACCCAGACTGTGTTGCCAAGGGTGGTTTGTGAGTACTCGGACGTCTTTCCCGAGGATCTTGTTGGTTTGCCACCGCATCGAGAGATTGAGTTCTCTATTGACCTAGTGCCCGGCACGGCGCCAATTTCTATGGCACCTTATCGTTTTGCCCCAGCCGAGCTAGTTGAATTGAAGATTCAGCTCCAGGAGTTGCTAGATAAGGGCTATATCCATCCTAGTGTTTCGCCGTGGGGAGCACCGGCCCTCTTTGTTAAAAAGAAATGTGGTGCTTTGAGACTTTGTATAGATTACCGGAAATTGAATCGGGCTACGGTTAAGAATAAGTACCCTATGCCTCGTATAGATGATCAGTTGAAGGGTTCCCATTGTTTCTCTAAGATAGATTTGAGATCGGGTTACCACCAGTTGAGGGTCAGGGAGGAGGATATTCCGAAGACGGCATTCCGTACGCGGTATGGCCACTATGAGTTTTTGGTGATGCCATTTGGGCTCACCAATGCACCGGCTGTGTTTATGGATTTGATGAATCGGATATTCCGAGAATTCTTAGATCGTTTTGTAGTCGTTTTCGTGGACGACATCCTTATCTATTCACCTTCGGAGGAGGAGCACAAGGAACACTTGAGAGTGGTGCTTGAGTTACTTAGAGCCCATAGGCTTTATGCTAAGTTTGGGAAGTGTGAGTTCTGGCTAGAAGAGGTCAAGTTCTTAGGCCATGTAGTTTCTGGAGAAGGAGTGTCTGTTGATACATCCAAGACTGAGGCAGTGCAAGATTGGGCACAGCCTAAGAGTGTGTTTGAGATCCGTAGTTTTCTGGGATTAGCTGGGTATTATCGCCGGTTTGTGAAGGATTTCTCCAAGTTAGCTTCGCCTTTGACTAGATTGACTCGGAAGGGAGTCAAATTTGTATGGAGTGAGACTTGTGAAAAGTCGTTTCAGGAGTTGAAAGTTAGACTGACCACCGCTCCAGTCTTGATTATTCCGGAGAGAGGGTTGGGTTATGCAGTCTATTGTGACGCTTCACGAGAGGGTCTGGGGTGTGTGTTGATGCAAGAAGGGAAAGTGGTTGCCTATGGCTCACGTCAGTTGAAAATTCACGAGAAGAATTACCCTACGCATGATTTAGAGTTAGCAGCTGTGATATTTGCCTTGAAGATTTGGAGGCATTATCATTACAGTGAGAGGTTCGAGGTATTCTCGGATCATAAGAGTCTGAAATATCTGTTCACACAGAAACACTTGAACTTGAGGCAGATGAGGTGGATGGAGTTCATTGGGGATTATGACTTCGAGTTGCATTATCATCCGGGGAAGGCCAATGTGGTGGCCGACGCCCTTAGTAGGAAATCTGTTGGTGACTTAGCTAGTATAGCCATCCGGGAGTGGGAGATGTTGGGTGCACTTGGGGAGTTTGATTTGCTTCTGGGCGAATCCGTTGAGGCTGCGGCCTTGTTTTCTGTTGTTGCGCAGCCTACGCTTGTGACTCGAGTATTAAAGGCTCAGAGGAGTGACCTTGAGGTGGAATCCCTCCGAGATAAGATTTCTAATGGGAAGGTTGAGAAGGGTTTGACGGTGTATCCCGACCTGAGTGTGAGATACCGAGACCGTCTGTTTGTGCCGGAGTCTTGCCGAGAGGAAGTACTCCGAGAGTTTCATCATTCACGCCTTGCGGTGCATCCGGGAGGCACTAAGATGTATCGGGATTTGGGTCGTCAGTTTTGGTGGCGGGGTATGAAGAGAGATGTGGCAGCTTTCGTGTCCAAGTGCCTTACTTGTCAGCAAGTGAAGGCCGAGCATCAGAGGCCAGCGGGTTTGTTACAACCCTTGCCTATTGCCGAGTGGAAGTGGGAGCATGTCACTATGGACTTCGTTGTAGGTCTTCCGAGGACTCAGCGGGTAGTGATGCTATTTGGGTGGTTGTAGACCGGTTGACTAAGTCGGCGCATTTCATTCCTATGCGCGTGAGAGATTCGGTAGATCATCTTGCCGACTTGTACATTCGGGACATAGTGAGGTTGCACGAGGTCCCAGTGACGATCGTCTCAAATAGAGATCTTCGTTTTACTGCTAGGTTGTGGCAGAGCTTGCAGAGTGCCTTAGGCACTAAGTTAACCTTAAGTACGGCTTATCATCCTCAGACTGACGGGCAGTCCGAGCGTACCATTCAGATCCTTGAGGATATGCTTCGGGGTTGTGTTCTTGATTTCAGTGGGTCGTGGGAGAGGCACTTGCCTTTGGTGGAGTTTGCCTACAACAACAGTTTCCAGTCTAGTATCGGTATGGCACCGTTTGAGGCCTTGTATGGCCGACCTTGTAGATCCCCTGTTTGTTGGGCCGAGGTGGGTGATGCACCTTTGTTGGGTCCGGAGTTGGTGAGGGAAACAACGGAGAAAGTTGAGCTTATCCGTAAGAGGCTTGTTACAGCCCAGAGTCGTCAGAAATCTTATGCCGACCGTAGGAGGAGACCTTTGGTGTTTGAGGTAGGTGATCATGTATTTCTGAAAATATCACCTAGGCGGGGATTGATGAGGTTTGGAAAGAGCGGGAAGTTGTCCCCTCGGTTCATTGGTCCTTTTGAGATCCTTGAGAGGATTGGCGAGGCTGCTTATCGTTTAGCTTTACTACCGCAGTTGTCCGGAGTACATGACGTGTTTCATGTAAGTATGCTTCGGAAGTATGAGCCGGATCCATCACATGTGTTGGATTGGACCGATTTAGTAATTGACGAGGATATCTCGTATGAGGAGAGACCGGTACGGGTCTTGGATAGGCGGGAACAAGTTTTGCGAGGCAAAACCATCCCTTTGGTAAAAGTTCTGTGGAAGCATCACGGAGTGGAAGAAGCCACTTGGGAATGTGAGTTGGAGGTCCGAGAGAAATATCCGGATCTGTTTGTAGATGCTTGAGCATATGTTGTTTATTTTGTTGTAATATTGAACCTTAAGTGTATTGAATATAACTTAGGTTGTGAAGCATGGTTTATGTTTTGAGTTGATGGAAGTATTTTGAAACTTGCCTCATAATGGAAGTTTAATGGAACATTGCGTATGTTGAAAAATATTGTTGAATTGAAAGGAAATGCATGTTGATAATGCAAATTGAAATATATGTTGTTTTATATATTGTGAGATGCCTCTTGATAAGAGATGGAATGACCGGTATTGGGTCAGATTGTTTAAATATTGAAATGTCATATTGTTGGAAATTGAGGAAAACCTGTTTTTGAAAACTTATGCTTAATTTCGGGGACGAAATTCTTTAAGGGGGGGAGGTTATAGCGATCCCGGTTTCCCTTTTCTTTATTTGTTATATCTAGACTTAGGTTCCGTGGAGCTGGTTGTTGAGAGTATGTTGTTTGCATCATTTACTCCTTATATTGAGTCTTGGGTTGTGTTGGGAAGATTTGGAGCAGGTTGGTTGAGCTTAGGAACCAAGTCTAGTTGCCCAGATTTTGGCTTGTCCGCTCGAGCGGGGGTTTGGGCGCTCGAGCGGGAGATTGGCCCTCGAGCGGGAGGTTGTGAGTGACGCTCGAGCGGGGAGTTGGGTGCTCGAGCGGGGACCTGTCTGCAGAAACTTCTGGGAGTGTGCATCCACCGCTCGAGCGGGAGTTTGGCCGCTCGAGCGGGAGTCTGTGAGTGACGCTCGAGCGGGGGTTTCCACGCTCGAGCGGGGCGACTATTATATAAATCCGAGATCCGACTTTCTGGATCAGTTTTTCATCTCCCTTTTGATTCTAAAACCCTAGAACCGTCCTCTCTCTCTCTTCCTACACACCTTCTCTCTTAGGTTTGATCTACTTAGAGTGTATTTCTATCCTAGGTCCTTTGTTAAAAAGATAGAGTGGGTTGAGGGCTTCCTTTTAATCTGAACAATCTTGGATTTGGAGCACTTTGGTTTTTGGGTCGTCATCTCCATCTTCTTCATTCGAGTTCTTTGCTTCAAGGTAGGGATTTCCTACTCCATCTTATAGGTTTTAATCCTAAGTTTTGGTATTTCTGATATGTTGGGGTTGTTTGTTAATATTAGGTAAAGCTAGGGTTTGTTTTATAATTTAAAAAGCCCTAATTGTTGTAACAAAGTTAATTTGTATAATTAATTTTGGGGAAAGGTGTGGAAATTGGTTTAATTCATAATATTGGGAAGTTATGAGATTGAATGATGTAGTTGGATAATTTAACCACTCATCTTTGAAATTGAGATTATATGTGTTGTTACATTTATTTCCTGCTTAGAAATAACTGTTTTGGGCTATCGGTGGAGGATAGTCATGATTGTTGTAGACATTGCATGTAGATTAGGGAAAACTGAAACTAATCAATTGGTTAGGTCGTTGAGTATAAAGGTTGGAATAATACATTAACTTTATGTATTGATTGATTGTGTATATGACTTTGTGTTTATATGCATCACTTGTATATGGGAGGAGATAGGGGATGTACTCCACGGTTTAGGGGAAGATATTGGATGTACCTCTAAACCGGTTAATGTTTAAGGGAAGATAGGGGATGGACCCAGGGTCGCAGCTCATATGCTCGCCCATTACAGTTATGGTACAGCTCTTATGCTTATCTACTGGAGTATTTGTTGTTTGATTTGATACATCACTAAAATGTGTGTCAATTGGAAAGTATGGAAGTGAATATTGATTGGGGTTGATACAACACCAACATGTGTATCCGTTTTGATATAAGAAAGATTTAACTGGATTTGTTATCCCTGTGGAATTGGAAATATTGTTAATAAGAGATGAAACCTCTGTTGAGTTATTTGGCCAGGTTCTGAGCCATATTTGTATAAAGGGAAAGTGAAACATGTCATAGACATTGGTGTCATGAAATTGTGTAACGTTGTAATTGGCTATCTCGTGTTAACCATCTATCGAATGCTACTGCTTTAGTTAATTCTTATATATGGTTTAGTATATTTCTACTGGGCTGTGGCTCACCCTATATGGGAACATCATTTTCAGGTCCAGGTGATAAGCTACCTCCAAGGACTTAGCTTGGAAGGGTTTGGATTTTGAAGACTATCTTTAGTTATTTGTTTTTATTTGATAGTACATGTAAACATTCAAGCCTAGGGCTTTATTTGTATTTGAGTTAGAACTCATATTTTTGTGTCCAAGTGTTGGCTTGGAAAGATGTAAGCCCGTAGGGCATTTAATTTGATGTTACATGTAATGTTTTTATTTAGTAATACTCTGATGAATGAGATAACGAATTGTTTTCTTTTAATATTGCATGTCAATGATACATTTGTAATGGGTTTATTTTGAGGGCGTTACAGTGGTATTCCCCGAGTTAGGTGTTAGCTTGTTGGTAATTATTATATGTGCTCAAATTAATTGTACTGATATTGGTGGGTGTGTTGTGGTATTGTGATCATGTTTGGTAATGTGGTTATGTTATTGTTGTTGCAGGAAGTGAAAAGCAGCCAAATGCGGGACGCAATGGCAATGGTGAAAGTCCACGGTCACATTCCATAGGGCAGATGTCGACTCATTTGGCAACCGAAAGACAAACACAACTGGCATTCAAGAAATGTAAAATTATGTCAAAGACTTTTAAAAGAAATGTCGTGGACCCATCGAAGTTGATGTATCGGTCAAATGTTGTCGGTGTCATCAAAACTGTATTGGAGCTTGAGTTTGGTGAAGGGCACGTGAAACAACTGGAAAAAAAAAAAAAAACACCATTTTGGCTAATGATTGATGCAATCCAAGTTCATAAATTGGATCCCAACACGTACAGGAAGTGTGATGCAACTGTTTGTCGTATAATTCAGACATATGATCCAAGTGATGAGAAATTCCACATCGGGGGAAGAGGACTACTGCTCCGTAATAGTGACATTAGCTTGCTTTTTGGAATCCAATGTTGGAAGGACAAGTTAGATTTGAAGCATGATGGTAAGGCGCCTTTAGATTTTATCCAATGGCGGTGTCCGAACATCAGTAGAATTTCATCAAAACTAATCAAAGACTTACTCTTGGTGGCAATGCATGGGAAAATGGAATGTGATGAAAAAGATGTTGCGAAGTTGGTGTGCCTGTACATTTGTGCGAAACTATTTTTTGCGATGACATGAGAGTCCATCGGGTGGGCTTTTGTACAAGTGATCGATAAGTTGAACACGTTGCGGTTATACGATTAGACAGCAACGATTTGTAACACACTGATTGGTTCGTTGAACAAGACGCACAGTTGGCCGGAAAAAGTTACTAGCTGTGTAGTTGCATTACTGGTATGTTGTTACTTTAAGGAGATTCGTAGTGTACATTCAATAGATAATTGTATTTTAAAACGAATTTGATACTGTACTTAACATTATTAATTTGCCCCCATGGTTGTAGTTCCTCCTCTGTGAGCACACAACTATTGTGGACCTGGACAAGCAAAATTTGTTGCCACAGTTTTGCCGGTGGAACCTTGGGAAGCTCATAGACAAAATGAAACACATGAACCTGTTAGCGAATGAATCCATAGAGGTGTGCATTACGATTTGTTGCTGAGTTTGTTTCCATATTTGGTTGATGTGTAGCATGAAGTTGTTAATTTTATTTTATTTTATTTTATTTTTTTAAATGCAGGTTAATACTATAAAACTTGGTGGGACTGTTATTGAACACTATTTTGTGAATGTATTAGCAGACGTGCCTATACTAGTTAAAAATGTTGAAAATGTTTTGGAGGTGGACCCGGTTAGTAGCTGGGCTGGAGGTGTTGGTAATGTGGATAATGAGGCAGTTAACATCGTAGAATAGAAGTCAGCAAAGAAGAGAAAAGACATTACCCGTGGATAATGTGGATAATGACCCGTGGTAATGTTTGGACTACTGGCAATCAGATGTGCCACACAGGGGTGAGGTCAAATAGACGTCAGCAAAGAAGAGAAAAGACATTACCACGGGGCAAACACGTGGTAGACAAAAAACGGATGGGAAAGTGTCGACAGTAGGGGAGACATGGCCGAATTTGTTCCCTGACCTGCTAGATTTGTAAAGCACACAACCTGGCTGTGACGTTGATGTCGGCGCAATAGATGTAAGTGAACGGTTAAAAAAAGCAACGAGGCGAATTACTGAATTGGAGTGTGAAGTCTGAAAGAAAGATGCACGTGTGCGTGAGTTGGACAGTAAGATTACAACCAAAGAGAGGATGCTCAGTGCACAAGCTAGTAGCGTATTTGTTGGATTCGACAGCGTAATTATGGCAAAAGATGCCGAGATTGAATGGCTAAACACGCTAGTTCGGGAACTGGAGGATAGAATAATGACGTTAGAGGACGAAGTTCACAACCACGAGGTACATGTAGTGACCCAATCAGTTGCAAATGATAATTACAAACATCGGACACCACTCGAAAATTGTCCCAGCCGAAGTAATGGGTTAGGGTCTGTACCTAGTTGTGACAACGTGCAACGTGCCGCATCTAGCGAGGAAAAATGTGTCCCAACTTTGAAAGGACCAGACAAGTATATGGCAGAAATGGATTGGGTAACAAACTTAGTTGATGATCCTGTCGAGTGTGGTAAACGTGAGCATATGGGGTACGTGCTTCTGTTGAAAATGGCAATGTTGATCGGACTATGAACGGTGTCATTAGATTTGATGTTGGTGGTGCAGACAGAGTAATTAAGGGCGGAGTGAGTAGTCCCGGACCAAAGGTGTCATCATTGGTCAAAAGAGTGAAGGACAAGGAACGACGTGAATTTAGATTAAGCGACTACGAATATTCGAAGTTTATTTGTCGTGGCAAGCAAAATTGGAAGAGAGGCAACAATGGGGAAGTGGGGCCAAAAGTGATATACGTAATTGATGATGTAGGAGCTGACCAGAAAACGTGGCACGGGTTTGGAATGTCTCGGAAACAACCTGTGTGGAACATGCTCGCATTTGACGAAACAAAGCTGCTGGACAAAGTTTATAGCGTCAACGACGACGGGTAAGCATTAACTTTGGAATATACGACTGCATAAGTATCTTTGGCTATATATGATCGTTAGTGTGAGTAACTTAAATGGTGAAAGACCGAACGTGTAGATAGTCAAAAATTTGGTAGTAACCGTCGATTGTGTAAAGTAGCGTCAATGTTTCAACTTCTAAAATTGCATATCACCCCAAATATTTAAAACTTCATTTGTAAATTAAAAAAACTGGCTATGCCATCGTCGATGGTTCAGCTAGTTTAATTCCATAGTTATAGTAGTATACTATAAAATGTATTGGATGTAATCTCGTATAAATTATAATTTAAGGAAAATGCTTACGGCCTAAAATTAGTTGCAGGTCTGTGATATGGGATGGGGGTGATAACGGTATACAAGTTCGATTTTCAGATGTGCGTGATGTGGTACAGCGGGTATCGATTCAAAGGAACGTAAGTAGAGATATGTCGCTCTGTGCATTTGTATAACATGTTTGTTTGTTATTGACATTTAATGTGAGTATTTACATATGACATGAATAACATTATTTTTGTGTTTGTGTAGGTCATCAACGCATATGCAGCCATGCTCATGGACTTACAGAAAAGTGGTGTGCATTCAAACGAAGATGTAGGCCTGTCGTATGTATTTAGCAGTGTTTATGTGGTACGTGGGTGTATGACTGAAATGATGAACCTTGAACATATACAGTCACTTACCATTAAAAGATATCTCACGCGAAAAATGGTTTGATATTGTTTATGGGTTTTGTGTGGAAAATTGCAACAGGATGTGATGCAAAATCCAAGTGCAGTGTCCTGGACGAAGTACCTAAATGTGCAAACAAAAGCTTTGATATGGCATAGATACACACATTATTCAGTGTATTACGCCAAACATTGGACGTTGATGGTGAACGATTTGGCAACCAAAACGTGGAAGCATTACAATTCTTTGAAACCTAGGCGAGAGATGCGGGATGAACATTACAATGAAGCGTTGAAAGTGGTAAGTCACTGGGTCTGAATGTACTTTTAAACAATGTTGGTGGTATTGTTTGTTGTTTAACGATATGTAGGTGAAATACTTTGGGTTACGCCAATTTTGTTAACTGTACATGGTTTTTGAAGTTTATTTGCTTGTTCGTATTGTAACGTGTGTGAACATTGATTTTGCAGAAGCAGTGGGTAGAAGACCATTACAACAGAGTCATTAAACCACGATTGGCATCGGGCAACTGTAGACACCCCATTTTGACCGACCTTAAGACTCAGACGTCATCGATTGAGCGCTCGGTGATTGCGCATGTTGTGCTCGTTTCGAGGTTTCAGAGTTCTTGGCTGAGAGCCTCACCTCCGGACCTCGGGACTCTTTGTACTTTGACGCGGTCTGCGGACTAAGTCTCATTTTCTCTTCCCGGAGGGAGGGAGAGGTCTTGTAGACCATCTCTCAGTGGTCGTAGGCTACTTCTCGTGGTCGTAGGACACTGTTCCCGTTAAGAGACTAGTTTCCGGTTTTCGGAGCCATCGATCTTGTGCCTCGGTTCGGGACCGCTTAACATTCTCCGTTTGGCATGGTTTTTGGAACACACCTTGTTTCCTCTGTCTAGAGGGACACTGTGGTCCGAGAGACCACTTTTGTGGTCGTATGCCACTTTTTGTGCTCAACAGTCGGATTTCGAGGCCCTGGGCCGCGCGTCTTGCCTCCCGAACTCTCGTTTTGCATCCGTGTTGGTTCATTCTTGGCACGAACCTCTTTTTCCTTGTTTGGAAAGTGGTACAAGGGTGGGAGACCAGCTTCTCCTTGGAAACCACTTTTCTCCCCGCCAGCCGGTTTTCTGGTCGGGAAGCTGGTTTTCTTAGTCTTTGGGCCACATTCTCTGGTTTCCCACCCCACCATTGGCTTGCTCTCACTGTGGAGACCACCATTTGCACTTGCTGACCACCTTTTTTCTGGGAAACCACTTGCCCTGGTCGGCCGACCACCTTTTCTGGTCGGCTGGTTTCCTCCTGTTTTGTCAGATTGTGTGGATGCTAGCTGTACCAGCTGGAAGGCACAGACTGTATCCTCCATACACGTGTATGGAGGATTTGCATCCAAGTTTTTAGCTTCTTGAGGAAGTTTTAGCTTCAAACCTCTATAAGAGAGGCTCTCCCTCTCCTTATACCAGGTTCTGAAAATTCCTCTAAGGCAAATACATATCTCTCTCTATATCTCTACATTTTGGGTTCAAAAGTGTATTGTTCTTGACCTATTGCACCACACCTCATAGCCACACACCTTCACCATTGATCTGAGGTTCTTTGAGGGTATTTTCAGAGGTTGAAGAGTTGGTTTTTGGTCCCAAAACTTGCTGGTTTTGCTGAGCTTCAAGGGTAACTCATTTTCCCTCTTTTTAAGCTCTATCTTGATCATTCTCTTAGCCATACTTGCATGCATATTTAGGATTTGTTGTCAACTGAAAAAAGCTTCATATTTAAGTGTTTTCATGTTTGTTTAAGGCTCTTTTGGTGTTGAGGGTCATCTACCCTCTTGCATGCTCTATTTAGCCTTGTTTTGTGCCATGCCATGAGACATTTGTGTTGATCTTTGCTTGGCCTTTTAGCCACTAAAATCCAGCAGATTTTCAGTGGTTGGCATGTGGTTTTGAGGGCCTAAATCAGAGAGGGGAGACCCTCTCCCTTTTGGCCTTGTTTGTTTGCATTTTTGGCCTTTCAAAGGAGCACATACTTTCATACTTCCAAGGCTTGGTTCAGGCCCTTTTTGGTGACTTTTGGGACCTGCCTAGAATCTTTCTATGGCTGGTTTGGTCACCTTGTGTTTGCCTCTTGCATGTGTAGAATAATCCCTTTCATGGCTTATCAAAATAGCACCTCATTCTTGCATGTATTGGTCATGTCTCAGTGGGTTTTTGGCCATCATTTGGCATGCCATGATTCTGTTTTTGGCTGGTTTGGTAGCCTCTCATATGCTTCATATGCTTGTAGTGTAAATCATGTTTACTAGCTTGAAATGCATGATGTTTTGGCCCTCTATTCTAGCATATTTTGGCCGTGATCCAAACTGATTTTGTTCGTATTTTGGGCTTCCTTAGCTCTTTTTTGAGGCCTCTTGGTCGAATGATGCTTGCCATGCATGCTTGTAGTGTAATAGCCTTGCCTGACTTTGAGTTTTAAGGTTCCTTGCATGCTTAACTTGAGGTATTTGCATGTTTTGGCATTATGAGGAATGTCATTTCAGAGCTTATTTCTTGGCCATATTCTCATGTTTGTCACTCTTTCAATGTGCTTGAGAGTTGCATCATTATACCCCATTTGTGAGCCATTGCATGAGCTTCATTTTTGTGCCTTTCAAGCCATCATCTTAGTTCACTTTTACTCATATTCTGGCCTGCATAGGGTCTATTTGGAGTTGGTTTGGCCATTTGAGCATTGCCTTGCATGCATATAGTGTAATACACTTCACTAGTTTCGGTGCTTGAGCCATTCAACATGCATTGTGTGAGTTGTTTACATCATTTGGAGTCATTTTGTATGCCATTTCAGAGTTGGAACATGTGTTCTTGCACTCCATATTTCATCATTTTCAATGCGTTTGGAAAGTTGCGTTTTATGCCTTAGGTTTAGGGCCATTGCATTGGGCATGTTTGCATGAGTTTTGGAGCCTTGTTTTCATCATCTTTGGCCATTGATTTGGGTGTGGCTGAGGCCCATTCATTTTGGTTTAAGTCCATTTTGCATCGAGTATGCCATTGTAGTTCATAGCATTGAGTATGCCACGTTGTCGCATGATTGATCATTGCATTGTGCATGCCTTGTCCATCTTATTGTGTATATTAGTTCCATGTGCATTGTGTATGCTAGTGTCATGAGCATTGTGCATACCATGTAGCTTATAGCATTGTGTATACTAGTTGCATATTTGTATGTTATCCCTTGCATGTTTGCATCACTTAGTTGCATTGCATTAGGATTGCATGCTAGAGTTGCATTTGTGCATGCCATGTTTGTTGCATTGTGTTTGGGATAGGAGTTAGTCTGAACACGGGAAACGAGGGACGTCACGTACTCAAAGTGACGAAACGTGCCTCGATTCTCGGTCGCCGACACTCTTGACTACCCATGATGGAGTTGTTGGCTTTAGGTGCTTGTATGTGTATTCATTTCACATCGAGTCGTGCAATTCAGCTTCTCGGCCATCATGCATCGAAATGCGTGATTGGTGGCCCGAGGGTCGAAGACTACACTCCCTTGAGCTTATGCAATGATAGGGAGAGTGGTCATGCACACATGTGTTGCAAATACTTTGACATCCCTCTCTCTTGCCTTCTGTTGCAGAAAACCAGAAACCAGGGGCAGAAACTGGTCAGCCGACTAGGTTTAGTGGCTGGCCGAACACTTTTTCTGGTTTTTCACCACAAAAGTGGTCGGCAGGTGGTCTCCAAGGCCAATAGCTGGTCAGCAGCCTTCCCACAGATCCCCAGGGTGGAGTTTCAGCCTTTTGGAGCCTTGTGCAGTGTTCTGAGGTCAATTGCAAACAGAGGCAAGTCGGGACGTCGCGAGGGATTTCCGAACAAGGCATTTCGAGCATGCATGCATCCTTTGTCATTCAAAGCAGAGTTGAGGCAGCCTATTTCATCTAGTTTACATGCTTGTTTAAATTGCTTACTTAGTTAATTTGTTGATTAATTAGAGTTGTGTAATAATTAGCTGTAGTTTGTTATTTATTTCGTGGTGTAATAACGAGTTTAATTAGATTAGCTTAGATTAGCTAGTTGGTTCTGTATTATTCATTTGGACCCTCCTCCGAGAGGGCGATGTTGTAAATAAGTGTGTGTGTGTGTGTGTGATGTATGTCTTCCAACCCCCATTTCTTTCTCCCTTTCATTTACCAGCTGTAACAAGCCCGCGGGGGACCTCGCTACAGCTCGGACTCGATTTGTGTCACGGTTCTTAATCTTGAACCAAAGAGTCCAAATCCGGCAAATCGTTTTGGAAAACAGATTTTTGAAAGAAGTGCCAAACATGGACTGCTTTGCCAGATACAGAGTCGCCACCTAAATATTTTATTTTTGGGAAATTTAGGAAACCCTGACTCGGTGCCAAAGGCCACGTGTCCGTCATCACCAAAGTTGCCTCGGCTCGGGAACTTGGGTACGATTGGGGAAGGTCACTTCGTGAGCACCCCCGCTCGCCCGGTCAAAGACCGACCTCTACTAACCATGATATCTATTTTTGAAAACATTGTGTGTTCTTATTCCGGTTATTAGCCTAGATTTACTATGTGATGCGCACAGCATACAA
The DNA here is from genome assembly GCA_030407325.1 of Camellia japonica. NCBI lineage: Eukaryota > Viridiplantae > Streptophyta > Magnoliopsida > Ericales > Theaceae > Camellia > Camellia japonica. The sequence goes on from JAPPVO010000007.1 coordinate 120,213,622, forward strand.
GTATAGACTGAGTCGCCTGAATTGGAACAAAACATTTCATGTTTGTTTGTTTGAAAATGGTTTGATGGTGCTACCCGCAGGTAGGCTAAGACGTGGATTTGCCACCCTCGGGTGGGCTTAGAAAACATGATTTTGCCACTATCTAGTGGGCTTAAAACAAACATTTGATGAATTGTCCCACTCCAAGTAACCCAACCTCCACCCACAGGCATTCAAGGCAGTTATATCACATAAGCACATAGCCTCATGGCAAGCATGCTATTCATGGCAGCACTCACACGCGTGCAAGGATGCTAAAGCATAAACTCACCAAGTACTCCCGAGCCAAGAACAGAAGATCATTAGAAATCATGCATGATCCTAATTATACAGAAATGCCTAATGCAACACATGCAAAAATGCAACTATAGCAGGCTCGGCTATTCTAAACACGGCATGTGGAATGCTACAACTAACACGTATTCAATTTGGAATTGAAATACAAATGCAGTTTGTATGATGCGCCGAGCCCGGTGCATGCAAACAGATGAATGATGCAAACATGCTGTCATACTGTATGCTAATCGAAATATGCCCTATATCTAACCATCATAAGCGGGTAAATAAAAGGGAAAAACGTGGGGTTGGAAGACATACATCACACTCACCCACACTTATTACAATTATGCCCTCGCGCAGAGGGTCCGAATAAATATATACAGTCCCGAATGAAAGAATAATACAGATTCCTAATTAATTAACAAATTAACTAAGAAAAAATAAAGCTGGCATGCAAGCCAGGGACTGCCTCAATTCTGCTCCGGATGATGGAATGATGCATGTTTGGACTGCTTTGCGCGGAAATCCACTGGGATGCCCCAATTAGCCTCTGTTTGCAATGTTTCTCGAAATGCGTGCCAGACTCCGAAAAGTTACTGATTCTCCATTTTGCTGCAACAGAGAGCAGGAAAGGGGCATAGCAATGTATTTCAGAGATATATGCATGCCTCGATCCTCGTGCCACCAATCACGCATCTCGATGCATGATGGTCGAGGAGCCGATTTGCACAACTTAATATAGGATGAATGCGTATGAATGCTATAACAAAACCTAACTCCATCATGGGTAATCCGGAGTGTCGGTGACTTGGGAATTGAGACCCGTCCGTCACTCGGAGTACGAAACGCGCCTCGTTTCCCGTGCCCGGGCTAACTCTATCCCGAACACGATGCAATATGCATGATATGCATGAATGCAACTAAAATACAATCCTAGCATACACAATGTTATGGAATGGCATACACGCTACACGAGATATAATATAACCAACCGGGCATACCAATGCTACGGATGAAATGGCATACGCAATGCAATTGGACTTACACTAACATGAGTGAGCCTCAGCCACACTCACATAAGAGGCCGTCGGATCGGATGAAAATGAGATGCCTCGAAATGCGTGCACACGGGCGCGCAAACCGAGGCAATGACATACACGATGCAATGAGACTAAAATGAGATGTCTCGAAATGCGTGCCCACGGGCACGCAAACTGAGAAAATGGCATACGGAATGTAACAGGACTAAAATGAGATATGTGATGCAATATGGGCTTACACCAACATGAGAGAGCCTCACCCTACTCACACTCACACAGAGGCCGATGGATGAAAATGAAGGGCCCCGAAATGCGTGCACACGGGCGCGCAAACCGAGGCAATGACATAAAGGCATGAAATGGCATGGAAATAATATGCAAACATGCAAATGAATTTTGGCACTGAAATGTGGGGGAAAACAGCCCCGAAATGAGGCGAAAGTACACCCGATGCATGAAATGGCCCCGAAACATGAATTTAGGCACCCGAAATGGCCTATAGCTACACCAAACATGCACAATATAGACATGGAATGAAAATACAGTAGCAAGACAGCCCTAAGACAAGCATTTTTCAGTTATAAAAAGGGCTAAACAGCAAGCACACATAGGATTAAGCAAGAATGCAAAATGCCCCGCAAGAGGGGTATTGAAGCAAGTGATACATGCGATGCCCAAATGGGAAATACCCTTCTACAACACTGATGAGGGACTAAAAATATGAACATTTACAGTAGATGACATCCCCCAACTCAGTATGAAAACATGCTAAAAATGTCATGCAAGAACTAGGATACATAAGGCTATAACATGAGGTACCCCAAACATTCATCAAAAGAGCAAGACCCTTAATGAAATATGTCAATAAGATCAAAATATGACTCTTTCCAGTTCTGATGATGGCCGAAACAGAGCTAGATAAGCTTAAAAAAGCATGCAAAAATGGGGGGTCAAAGAGGGGTATAATGACAAGTATAACATGGAGACCCCCAAAAAGGTTGATCCCTTGTACAATGTTGTAGAGGGACACAAAATAATCTTACTCACAGTTCATGACATGCTCCAAAACAATTTACATATAGGCCAAACAAATCATGCAAATTTACGGTAAATTGGAGGAATTGTGAAGTAAGTGCAAGATGGAGGGCCCAGACAGGGTTAAGCCCTTCTTCAATGTTGAAGAGAAGCTCAAAATAGGCCCTCTTACAGTTTACATTATGCTCAAAAACAGATCACACATGGGCTAGAAAGTTCATGCAAAATATTGGCATATAAGATGATATTGAAGCAAGTGCCAAATGGAGGGCTCAAACAGGGTTGAGCCCTTGAACAAACATGAAGATAAGCTCAAAAGAGTGACCCTTTCAGTTAGGGTCGGAGCCTAAAACAGTGAGAAAATAGGCTTAAGAAAAGAAGCAAGAAAATGCTACAAAAGAGGGAGATGGAGACTTACCCTTGTAGACCTTTTCTTTTCTACCTCTTGGTTTGAGGAATGTTGCTTCTAAGCCCCTAAGAACCTCTCCTTGCTGCTGGAAATAGAGTGGTGATGGTGGTGCTTGATGATGATGAAGAAATGGCACCAAACTTGAGGAGAATCAAAGAGATGGAGATGTATATGTGTTTGTAAGCTTGAGGCAAGTGTTCTAACTCTTGAGGGAGAGAGAGAGAGAGATGTATGCATGTAAGGATGGTGTGTCAAAGTGTGTGAAAGAGTGTAGGCCTTAAGGGATTAAGTTCCCTTGCTTACAAAATATCCCCCGAAATCAGATATTTTGGGGGATAAAGCTATACAGCTGCCATGCACACCCCCCAAGAAGCATGGCCGGCCAGCCATTTTTGTTGCAGGTGGCCGGCCAGCTACCCCCTATGGCCGGCTGGCCAAGGGGCAAAAAGGGTCAATGAGAATTTCTGGCCGGCCACCAAAGATTGGTGTCCTCCCATGTGTGTACAACAAGACCCTATGGTTGGAAATTGACAACTCTAAAACAAGAGAGACAACAAGCCACTTTTAGAAGGGGTTCAAAAGGGTCAATTAGAGTTACTGGCCGGCCGCCATGTGTTTTTAGGATCCTCCCATGTGTGTACAACACAAATATGTGGTTTTGGCTCGAAGAAAGGCCCTAGGGTGTTCAACATTAGCCCGGAAGTGAGAAAAACGGCGCTGGGGGCGCCGGAGGAGCGTAACTGTTTGCTGAGACAATTGCTAGCCTCCCACCCTCCAGTGATCTTCCTGGTGATAAAACAGAGGTACCTGCCAAAAATGAACGAAAACCGATGCAAAACGAATGCTCGGGACCAAAACACGCAGTTCGGGGTCCCGAAAATAGGCTGTTAAGCACCGAAAGTACCATTCGGCCACGAAGTGGGTATCTAAGACCCCAGTGTCCCTCGAAGGGAGTAAATGAGATGCATGCCAAAAACCGGAGGAATCGGAGATGGTTGGGTGGTCCCGACCGAAGCACACGGCCTGACGGCTCCGAAAACCGGGAACCGGGCTCCGAAATGGGCAAAATGGCCTACGGCCACGAAATGTAGCCCACGGCCACTGAGAGATGGTCTTACGGGACTCTCCCTCCTCCCTCCCCTCAGGAAAGAAAACAGAGAAAACCGAGTCCGGTTCGCAACCGAGGCAAGGCACAGAAGAGAGTTCGGAAGTCCGGAGGCAAGGCGCACGACCGCGACTCTGAGACTTCTGAACGAGCACAATATGCAACATCACCGAGCGCTTCAATCGGTGACGTCTGAGTCTTAAGGTCGGTCAAAAATGGGGTTCTACAGTTGCCCCTCTTTGACAAAACTCGGAAGTCACAAGTGACGGGAGTGAATGTCAAAGCCTAGAGACGACCCATTTTTGACAAGGCCGAAGACTTAGACAATCATACAAGATGAACAGAGATATGCGCCCGTAGCGTGTGCCCGCAGGCAGGGGGGCAAAATGCAAAGTGACATGCACAGAGCCAAATGATCATGCAAATGCAGCAAGCTGTAATGAGGCAAGTATTCGCAAATAGATGCAACAGTTTTAAGCAAGAATGCAAAGAAATAACTACATTTCATGCAGTTAGGAATGCGGAGAATCATTCAATTCTCGTCGTCTCTCACCGGAGAAGATACGATACCTGTGCGATTCGTCTGGTCGCACCAGCCTCAAATGAACCGTACATACAATATCGTGCCTGCAAAAGAAGAAATTCAACAAGAACAATATGCTAACAACATATATTCAATGTGATTCTTGTGATTCCGAAAGTTGACACACACAGTGTCGGCGAGTGAATGCAACACAATGCAAGAAAGGAACGTGCGTGACAACGCACGCTCAAGCACAGAGGTATGGTACACCAAGAAATCATGCATGACAATGCAAAATGTTCATGAGAATGCAAGTTATATGTAAAACAATGCAAAATGAGCACGAATCAGGGTGCCCGTTTGTTGCGAAATAACGAGTAAGAAAACGCGCATTTTGGTGAAGGCAACTTGATCGCGGCCTCTGATTCACCTCCCGGAGAGGTTACAACACGTTCAAAAAGGATACACCTTGATTTTGATGAGTGATGATGAGACACATGTCAGAAATTGCAGCTGAAGTTCCGGCGGAGCAATTTCGCGACCGGAAGTGCACTTTTCTTGAACTTTTTCAGGTCCCGGGAACTCTAATCTTCCTCAAAATTTGCAGAGAGCTAGGTGAGCATGTGGGGGACATGGCTGCTAGGTGGTTTCCCTAGGGAGGCCACCGGCCAGGAACCAAAAAGCAAATGGCCAGCCAGCTAGGAAAGGTGGCCGGCCGGCCACCTTTACAAAATAAGGGGCTATTTTGTCTTTTGCCTCATTTTCTATATATATCCTCATCCATTCAATCCGAAATCACTCCCACAGGTGCAAAATCTTCTCCTCTTGCTCCCCAAACCATTTTTTCTTTCAGATCTGCACTTTATATGCGCTTTTCAGCCTCCCACGCAAGTTGTTTTCGCGAAATCTTTCAGTTTTAAGCACTTTGAGTCGATTAAATTTTGATTTCGGGGCTTCTTTTCTCATTTTCACCACTTGAGGTAAGTTTGTCTCAATATTTGGAAGATTTTCTCGGGAGTTGACTTTTGTTGACTTTTTCGTTTCCCGGGAGTTGACTTTTGTTGACTTTTTCCAATTTTGGCTCATTTTTGCTCCTTTTTGCAGACTTCTTGAAATGGCGGGTGATTACCCTCATGGTGGAGGTCCTCCAGGTGCCGGGGATGATTTTGATATCATGGCACTGCCCCCGAGAGTCCGCCCTTTTATTCCCGGGAGGTACGCCCCACCGGTACATATGCTTCCGCGGGCCGTTTTTCGTCGTTTCACTGAGTTCAATGACCGGGCACCCGGGGATTTACTTCTGCGAGAGCCGGAGCAGCACCTCTCTCACGATGCACGAGAGGTATTTTACTTTATTTTCTGCATTTTTCGTGCATTTTGTAGCTTTGCCATGCTTGAGCACACAGTTTTAGCTTATGACATAGTACTTTGTTTGCATTCTGAACATGTGACTTAAACACTTGAATTGCTGAACACACGGCTCATTGACTGATTGATTGTGAACGCACGGTACACATTAGTTAAGAATTGAACATACGGCTCATACACTGATTTGCCGAACACACAGCCCGAGTTTGAAGGTGAGCACACCGCACACACTGATTAAGAGTAGAACACACAGTCCCAAACTCCGATTTTCTGAACACACAGCCCAGGTCGATGGTGAACACACAGCCCACACTGATTAGAGTAGAACACACAGTCCCAACTCCGATTTTCTGAACACACAGTCCAAGTCGATGGTGAACACACAGCCCACACTGATTAAGAGTAGAACACACAGTCCCAAACTCTTTTTCTGAACACACAGTCCAAGCGATGGTGAACACACAGCCCACTAATTTTTCTGAAATTTGAACACGCAGCCCAAATACCAAATTTTCTAACACGCAGCCCAGATTTGAAGTGAACACACAGCCCACTGATTAGGATTGAACACGCAGCCCAAAACACAGATTTACTGAACACGCAGCCCAGATTTGAAGTGAACACAGCCCACTGATTAGGATTTGAACACGCAGCCCAAAACACATATTTACTGAACACGCAGCCCAGGTTTGAAGTGAACACGCAGCCCACTGATTAGATTGAGCACGCAGCCCAAAACACAGATTTACTGAACACGCAGCCCAGGTTTGAAGTGAACACGCAGCCCACTGATGATTAGGATTGAACACGCAGCCCAAAACACAGATTTACTGAACACGCAGCCCAGGTTTGAAGTGAACACGCAGCCCACTGATTAGGATTTGAACACGCAGCCCAAAACACAGATTTACTGAACACGCAGCCCAGGTTTGAAGTGAACACCGCCCACTGATTAGATTGAACACACCCCAAAAACAGATTACTGAACACGCAGCCCAGGTTTGAAGTGAACACGCAGCCCACTGATTAGGATTGAACACGCAACCAAAACACAGATTTACTGAACACGCAGCCCAGATATAAATTAAAGTGAACACGCAGCCCACTGATTATGATTGAACACGCAGCCCAAAACACAGATTTACTGAACACGCAGCCAGGTTTGAGTGAACACACGCAGCCCACTGATTAGGATTGAACACGCAGCCCAAAACACAGATTTACTGAAACGCAGCCCAGATATAAATTAAAGTGAACACGCAGCCCACTGATTAGGATTGAACCGCAGCCCAAAACACTAATTTTCTGAACACGCAGCCCAGATTGAAGCGAACACAGCCCACTGATGATTAGGATTTGAACACGCAGCCCAAAACACTAATTTTCTGAACACGCAGCCCAGATATAATTAAAGTGAACACGCAGCCCACTGATTATGATTTGAACACGCAGCCCAAAACACTAATTTTCTGAACACGCAGCCCAGATATAAATTAAAGTGAACACGCAGCCCAAGTTTGAAGTGAACATGCAGCCCACTGATTAGGATTGAACACGCAGCCCAAAACACAGATTTACTGAACACGCAGCCCAGATTTGAAGTGAACACACAGCCCCTGATGATTAGGATTTGAACACGCAGCCCAAAACACAGATTTACTGAACACGCAGCCCAGGTTTGAAGTGAACACGCAGCCCACTGATTAGGATTTGAACATGCAGCCCAAAACACAGATTTACTGAACACGCACCCATTTGAAGTGAACACACAGCCCACTGATTAATGATTGAACACGCAGCCCAAAACACAGATTTACTGAACACGCAGCCAGATATAAATTAAAGTGAACACGCAGCCCACTGATTATGATTGAACACGCAGCCCAAAACACAGATTTACTGAACACGCAGCCCAGATATAAATTAAAGTGAACACGCAGCCCACTACTTCGTTTCATTTGCACACTGCTACTTCATTTCATTTGCACACAGCTTGTTGCTTGCATACGGCTTGCATTTTATTGTGTACTAAACACATGCATTCATTCTGAATGCAGGTTGGCTCTCGCGCCGTGCGAGGATATGGCTCCACTGCTGCGAGAGAGTGGTACGCTGAGCTTCCAGAGGCTGTTCGGGATTTGGTTGACTCAGCAGGGTTCGGGGCCTTCTGCATGGGATTATCACATTGTCCTGCCAGTAGGACACTGTTAGCAGCTTTGGTGGAGAGATGGTGGGACACCACCAATTCTTTATTTTTTTTCCGCCACCGGGGATATGACCATGACTCCGCTAGATTTTGCCGTACTCACCGGCCTAGACATAGGTGGGCCCATACCTTAGGATATGGATGGGGAGAGTGGGAGGCCGCTTGGGTGCACCTGTTGGGGCTCGTCCACCTGTAGACAGAGCTTCCGGGAGAGTCCGGTACCCTGGTTCTCTTCCCGTTTTCGGAGGCCGGAGATGGAGCCTGAGTCTCCTGAGGAGGTTGAGCAGTACACCCGAGGTTTCCTTATGTTCCTCTTTGGTACCACTCTGTTTGCTGATAGGGGGAACACTATCGGGTTGTATCTTCTGAGTGCCCTAGTGGACCTATCACAGGTCAGTCGGTATGACTGGGGTGGCGCTGGCCTGGCTACCCTCTATTGTTACATGAGTGCAGCCTCTCGCGGGCGGGGAGACTTACTCGGCGGCTATTGGAGAGCCTGGGAGGTACGTTCTGTCCTCTTGATTTACATTTCTGCTCCTCATTACTTGTTCATTGCACACACGGCGCACTTTGCACTCTGTATTCTGCCTTTAGCACTTTGTATTCACATTCCGCACTGCTTGTCTCAGCTATGGGTGTACGTATATTTTCCACATTAGCCCCGGAGATGGAGGTGGCAGGACTCTTTGACTCCGTTTTCACTGGTATTCGAGGGCGAGCACCGACCGAGACTCTCGAGAGACTCTCTTCTACCTGCGACAGTATTTTGATACTGTGCGGACGACAGAGGTATTTCAGAACTCTCAGTTCCTTCATTTTCATCTTTGATCTGCCCTGTATATTCCTGATTTCTGATCAATTTATGCACTGGCTATCCGCAGATTACTTGGCAGCCCTGGGCGGTCTTAGGTGATGGTCTCCGATATCAGTATCCCGGAGGATCGAGTAATTCCCAGTATAGGTTCCTACTCGAGGACCAGTTGGTAGGGCATGGTTCCTGGGGGAACGCTTTCTGCGCCAGGTGTGGGGGTACGATTCTCAGGACCCTCCTGCTGTACCTCCAGCCACTATGCGGACTGCGGATAGACTCTCTACCCAGGAGGTCACTAGTGCTATGCAGGGCACCGATGCTTTGTTATATCTCATGGAGGGGACTACGCCACCTATCGTCGTATTATCTGATGCCCCCCCTTGACGGGAGTGCGTGCTCCGACACTGAGCCTACTGATGTACCATCTTCGAGTCGTGCCCGTGCTACGGATATCCCCTCCTCTAGCAGGGCTGGTGCATCTAGGGGTAGAGGTAGTTCGATTCCTCCATCCCTCCGACTCTTCATCATCCTGGGTGGCCAGACATGCCGACCGAGTTGACGAGTTGGCGGTTCGGGACTCCTTACCAGGTCTCGCTAGAGCCTCCTCTTCCTGACCACAGATATGTCAGAGACCTTGATTCACCACCGGTATGTTTTACAACTTTGATTTATCAGTCGGATATTTGGACTTCATTCCTTTACTGATAATTTTGCATTTGTATCTGTAGCCTCCAGTTGAGTATATGGATGAGATGCTTGGGGATGCTGGCCACATTCGAGGGCATGATCCTACGGAGGGAGGCACAGCTAGCCATCATAGGCGTGCAGGTACTATCCATCTTTCCCGTATTTAGCATATTTCTGATGGCACGCTAGTTTTGAACATCTTGCTGTATTGATAGGCTGTGTAGAGCACATCTGACACACACCCCACTCGCATATTGTACTTGCATCTGCTTTTCATATTTGAACTGATGTATTTGAACTTTTCACTTTCAGATGCCTCCTGTATACGCACCACCGCAGGCCGGGCCACCTGGGCCTTCTCAGAGAGGTCGAGGTGCTGGGCCATCTGGGCCCTTTCGAGGAGCTGGGCCATCCAGGCCTTCTCAGGGAGCAGGGCCATCTAGGCCTGTCCGAGGAGCTCGAGGAGCAGGGTCGTCTCGCAGACGCAGGGCACCCATTATTGAGGAGGAGGAGGAGGAGGTCGCAGACCGTGAGTCAGAGACATCTGCTGGGGAGGGAGGCTCCGGTCTTGGTTCCGGGAGTGGAGACGAGGCTGAGGGATCCGGAGGATGATAGCTCTGACCCGGATGGTGATGATGGTGCAGAGGTTGTCCGCAGAAGAGGATGAGAGGGCCTCCTCATTCCCGTTCCCGAGGATATTGATGCTATTTCCTGCTTTATTTTACTTTTTGCTAGTAGTTTGTAGCACTTTGCATATGTTAGCAGTTTTATTTTCCGTAAAACTTGTACCTTTGTTTGTTGTAAAACATGATGGAATGAAACAGCCTTTGAAAAGGTGTTGTATTTGAAATTCTTAGCATCGCATCGCATCATTTTGCACAAAAATGGAATTGAATGGAAATGTGCCTTGTGTATTTACCAGGTCAGGTAATGAACCGACTCAACAAATCAAACAACTCGACTCACTAAGACGTAACAGAATCTTAGCAAGTTTACAACTCGATAAGCAAAATATAACAATGTTAATGACTCGATAACAAGACCTAAAGCCAAGTTCGTCCCATGATGAGATTATACGGCGAAGGAAGCTTGACAACCAAAAATTCTACATCCACTGATCGGAGCCCGCCCAAACTGGTAGTGTGATTTTGCCCAACGGATATTTCGGATTAGCGTTGAAGCCGAATAACGGATAATGAGTTGGAGACAGGTTTGACTCAGTGAAGCCGAGATTAACGAAGGTCTTGTAGTACATAACTTCTGAAGTACTCCCCTAGTCAATGAGAACATGTTCAACGGTGAATCGATTTACGCGTAGTTCAATGACCAAGGGATCATTATGGGGGAGCGTTACGCCGACCAAATCAGAATCATCGAAAGTAATACTCGTAGCTTCATGGGGTCATTTCACTGGTGTGATTTGCTTTTGGTGGTTAGAATGCGACTGAATTGTATGTACCGCGGATGCCGTCAGCAAGTTGTATATCATATGGATTACGCTGAGTGGAGGTGAATCTTGCCGTAAAGCAACTGTTTTGGTTGAGTTGTTCTTTCGGACATGTTGCTTAGGCCAACCGTCTTGTACCAACTCCTCAAGGTGATCCTTCAAGGCATAACAACTATCGGTATCATGACTGCGGTCTTGTGATATTCGCACCGCCTATCCCGTCTCCTCGTGTCAGGAGGTCCCACCATCTTGGGTGGCCATTTAAAGAACGGAAGGTGTTGAACTTTAGACATAACCGTGCTGATCAGCTCCGACAACTCCGTATATTTCTTGTTCGCGCGCCTTATGCGCCTGTTATCCACTTGAAGTTGTTCATTAGCTCGGTGTGAACATTGGTCATTTGATCAGCGCGAATCTCGTCTTTTGTTTCGTTTAGCCCGATTCCGTGGTTCAGGGCTCCACGATGGTAAAGAATTTATCGGCTGAACGATTTCAAACGGGGCCGTCTTGTTGGCCTTGTGCCCGGCTTTGACCCACAGTGCGTCATCTTCCACTTTGCAGTATTCCTTAACTTTCTTCATTAGCAACCAGACTGTTTTGGGAGGCCTCCTGGTCAAGGAGCTGAGGAGGGCACTATCGGGATGCAATCCTATTTTAATGGCCATGATGGCCATGGAGTCATTGCAAGCATCATCTACTAGATTAAAGCATTCCCAATAGCGCTGAATACGCATGTGGGGTTTCCCTTAGTTGGATTTGCGTTGCCCAAAGAGAATCGGCCTGCTTCGGCTGGACCTCATTGGTGATGAACCTTGCCCTAAAGGATTTTTGGAGTTGATGGAAGCTCTTAATCGATGCCGGTTCCAATTTATAATACCATCTAACGGCCAATGGTCCCAAACTGCTCGAAAATATTTGACACATGAGGGCCTCGTCGTCTGCATGAAGCGTCATGGCTTGCTTATAATGACGAATGTGATCAGTGGGGTCCGATTTTCCATCGTATAGGGTGAACGATGGAGCTTTGAACTTTTTGGGTAGCACTGCCCTTGCAATCTATCGCATAAAGGGGTCATGTTGATCCTTTTCGTCTGAATCATTTCTTCTTCGCTTATTCCGTGCACGCGGACTGCCTTCGGAAGAACTGGAGACTTCGACTCGTCCCTTCTTTTTGGATTCTGAGGATGATGAGTCAGAATCACTGTCACTATCATGTTGCCGAACTTGAGGTCGTCGGCCATCCTTTCTCAAAGGTCGTCCCGAATCTTGGGGCGCTGCCTATTGGGATTTTGCCACCTCCAAGGCCAAATCCTGTCGAAGGTGCTCATTCTCAGCCATCATGTGTTTCCAACCTCTGTTCGTTTTGCTTCGCCTAATCCATAATCGCTTGTATGTCTCATGTGCTGAAGTCGAGGGTGAGGTCTGGGCAACTGAGTCGAAGTTCAAGGCCCTTCGTGTGGTAATGTTCTCTGGCCCAAGCATGTTGCTTGGTGTGGTATCATCTCGTGGCGTAAGGTCGTCAACGACTACCGGAGGATCTTCCGTCACGCCCGCCATGGATGTGCTGGAGTATTCCCACAAACGGTGCCAATTGTGGAGAAGTGGTTTGGAAATACTCTCTAGATCCTGTAGGACACTCTTGATCCTCAGCTAGTCACTCAAAAAGAAATGAACACCCCGGTCGGGGGGTGCCAGAATTAGCACTCCGACGGATAAGTCAGTGTATACTCTCTTGGTAGCTTGTATCTTACGTTAATCTTACTTGTTCTCATATACCTTTCTTTGGCTGATACTCCTCTATTTATATTTTTCTTTTGGGCCTCAGGGTTGGGCCCACCCTCAATCCATTGCATGTTTATTTATTCGGCTTTTGTTCAACTAGTTCTTCAGCCGATTAGTCTATTCGGTCTTGCGATCATCCAAGATGGAGACAAATACAAATTTCGTCCTTGACTGTTCTCATACCGTCATTCGGCTTTATTGCACGTATACCAACAATATCTGGCTCCCACATCGAGTTATCACCAGTTGAGGGTAAGAGAGGAGGATATCTAGAAGACAGCATTCTGTACGCGGTATGGCCATTACGAACTCCTAGTGATGCCTTTTTGTTTAACCAATGCACCAACCATATTTATGGATTTGATGAATTGGATCTTTCACGAATTCCTAGACCGTTTTGTAGTGGTTTTTTTTTTATGATATTCTGATTTACTCACCCTCTACGGAGGAACACAAAGAACACCTGTGAGTTGTACTTGAGTTGCTTAGAGCCCACAAACTATATGCTAAATTCGGGAAGTGTGAATTCTAGTTAAGAGAAGTAATGTTCTTAGGCCATGTGGTATAGGGAAAAGGGGTGACTATAGATTCATCCAAGATAGAGGCCGTACAAGATTGGGAACAACCTAAGAATGTTTTTGAGATTCGTAGTTACTTGGGATTAGCCAGGTATTATCGTCGATTTGTGAAAGATTTCTCCAGATTAGCCTCACCATTAACTAGACTGACGATGAAAGGAATTAAGTTTGTGTGGAGTAAAACTTGTGAGAAGTCTTTTCAAGAGCTTAAAGTTAGACTTACCACTGCTCCAGTATTGATTATTCCGAAGAGGGGTTTGGATTATTCAGTGTATTGTGATGCTTCTCGAGAAGGTTTGGGTTGTGTATTGATACAAGAGGGGAAAGTGGTAGCTTATGGCTCATAGCAGTTGAAAACTCATGAGAGAAACTATCCTACCCATGACCTAGAGTTAGTGGCGATGATCTTTGCCTTAAAGATTTGGAGGCATTATCTATATAGTGAGAAGTTTGAAGTGTTTTCTGATCACAAGAGTCTGAAATATCTATTTACATAGAAAGACTTGAACTTGAGATAGAGGATGTGGATGGAGTTTATTAAAGATTACGACTTTGAGTTGCATTATCACCTGGGTAAGGCCAATGTTATGGAAGATGCTTTAAGTAGGAAATCCATTGGCAGTATGGCTAGTATTGCCATTCGAGAATAGGAGATGTTGGGTACTATTGGTGAGTTTGACTTGCATCTTGGCGAGTCCATTGAGTCTGCAGCTTTATTTTTGGTAGTTGCACAACCCGCACTTGTGAACCATGTGATAGAAGCACAGAGGGGTGACCTTGAGATAGAATCCCTATGGGAGAAGATCTCTAGTGGGAAGGTAGAAAGAGGCTTGAACGTATATTATGACCCGAGTGTTAGATTGTGACCGTCTTTTCGTGCCGGAGTTTTTCCAAGAGGAAGTACTCTGAGAGTTTTACCATTCACGTTTTATGGTGCATCCGAGAGGCACAAAGATGTATCATGACCTTAGTCTCCAGTTTTGGTGGAGAGGAATAAAGAAGGATGTGGCCGTGTTTGTATCGAGATGTCTTACTTGTCAACAAGTGAAGATCAAACACCAGAGGCCAACGGGTTTGTTACAACCCTTGCTTATAGCCAAGTGGAAGTGGGAGCATGTCAGGATGAATTTCATTGTGGGTCTTCCGAGGACTCAATGGGGTAGTGATGCAATTTGGGTGGTAGTTGACCGGTTAACCAAGTCGGCGCACTTTGTACCTATACGCGTGAGTGACTCGATAGGTTATCTTGCTGACCATTATATTAAGGACATAGTAAGGTTGCAGGGGGTCCCTGTAATGATTGTTTCTGATTGAGATCCGCGATTTATGGTTCGGTTGTGGCAGAGTCTACAAAATGTCTTGGGCACGAGATTGACTTTTAGTGCCGCGTATCATCCTCAGATTGACGGACAGTCTGAGTGTACTATTCAGATCCTTGATGATATGCTTCAAGGTTGTGTCATTAACTTTAAGGGGTCATAGGAGAGGCACTTGCCCTTAGTGGAGTTTGCTTATAACAATAGCTTCCAATCAAGTATTGGCATGGCACCATTTTGAGGCCTTGTACAGGCGACCTTGTAGATCCCATGTCTATTGGGCCGAGGTAGGTGATGCACCAATGTTGGGTGCAGAGTTAGTCTGGGAAACGAGGAGAGGTTGGTTATGGCCTAGAGTCGCCAGAAAAGTTATGTTGATTGTACGAGGAGACCTTTGTCTTTTAAGGTAGGAGATTATATCTTCTTGAAGATATCACCTAGGCGGGGTTTGATGAGGTTTGGGAAGAGTGGTTTGTCTTCTAGATTTATTGAGCCTTTTGAGATCCTTGAGCAGATAAGAGAGGTAGCTTATTGTTTGGCCTTGCTGCTACAGCTTTCTGAGGGTTCATGATGTGTTTCATATTTGTATGGTTCGGAAGTATGAGCCAGATCCATCACACGTGTTGGATTGGACCAACTTATGTTGGTTTGGACCGACTTAGAGGTCGATGAGGATGCCTTATATGAGGAGAGACCAATGAGGGTCTTGAATACTCAAGATCAAGTCTTGCGAGGCAAGACAATTCCCTTAGTTAAGATATTGTGGCGACATCACAGAGTTAAGGAAGCAACTTGGGAACATGAGTTGGAAGTCCGTGAGAAGTATCTGGACCTATTTGTTAACGTTTGATCATGTAATGAAACATTTGTTATGTTTATTTAATATAAACATTGTATTTGTTTTAGACATATGAATTGTACATTATGTATTGAGAACGTGTTTATCATATTGATGAGAATGAATGACCAGTGGATGGTCATGGTATTCGAATTGATTGTTTATTAGTGTTGTAATTGGTTTAAACATGGTTTTAAAGTTTGACTTATAATTTCAGGGACAAAATTCCTTAAGGGGGGAGGTTATAGCGATTTTTCTTTAAGACCCGACCTATTTGATATTCTGGATCCGGGTTTCATGGTTTTGTATTGTCATTCTTGTCTTATTCCTCTTTTCCCGCCTTGAGTTTGGCTATTGAGTAGTGTTAGTTGTGTTTGGAACAGGTTGGCACCATATTTTTCAAAAACCTTGTTGCCCCGAATTTTGCTTCTACACTCGAGCGTCACTTCTTGTGCTCGAGCGGCCTTTGTGAATTCTCAGTACTTTTGTAGGTCTGCAAAACTACTGGGACTTGTGATTCTTCGCGCGAGCGAAACTTCTTGCGCTCGAGCGGCCCTTTTTGAGCTCGAACCTTGGCCTTTTGTCTGTAAAACAGTTAGAAGTGTGTATTCTACGCTCGAGCATCACTTTCTGAGCTCGAGTGGTGATGCATTTTTCTTTTTGTCTTGATGCTCGAGCATCACTTTATGTGCTCGAGTGATGGTCATTTTTGTGTCTAGACGCTCGAGTGTCACTTCTTGCGCTCAAGCAAACTGTGCGTATATTAGTCCGTAAAAATCATATTTTAGATCACTTTTTCATCTCTGTCTCTCTCTAAAACATTTCAAAACCCTAAATCTAGAGCTTCTCTCTCTAGAACTTACTCTCTCTCTCTACAAATACACCAGGATCTACCCATTTTTTAGCTTTACTCCCTTTGTTAAAAAGGAAGAGCTCACCTAGAGTTTCATTGTCATCCGATCAAAGTGGAGTTTCGGCATTGTTAGAGTTTCTTCACTCTTTTTATCGTCTTCTAGCTTTGAGGTAGGGATATTTCCACTCTTTTTATGAGTTTTAACTTAGCTATTTGTCATTTCTAAGCAATATTGAGTTTTGGAGGATTTAGAACAAACTAGGTGTAGACATCCCATTTTTGATGGCCTTTCAAGACTTGGATGTTCTTGCAGGTACATCCGATGATTAGTTTGTTTGCTCACCGAGCGCTCGAAGTCCTTAGTGGAATGCCACAGCTTGAAGCCTTTCAAACTCTGTATCCATTTTGTCTCATTTTTGGACCATGCCTTGGCCTTTCCATCTTGCAATCTCTAGTGGCTTGTTGGCCATCACTTCTTCTCTACCAGCCATTGATGTGCCTTCACGGCCATTAATGATGCCTTATGGGCCATCACTGATGGCCGACCAGCCACCAGTGTTTTCTGTAGATATTTTATGCCAGCTCTGCCAGCTATTTGCACAGATGCTTGCATCTGTCCACACGTGGAGGGCTGGATCTCCTTGTGTAGATTTCATGTTTTCTATGTATAGGGACCCCCTCTCTCATGTTTTGGGGTTAGAAAATTTTAGACTCAAAATTTTCCACTCTCTCTCTCTCTCTCTCTCTCTCTCTCTCTCTCTCTCTCTCTCTCACAACAAATTTCATACACTTTTGCCTACAATTCCTACACTCTTGCCAATACACCCTTACCCAAATCCCCTAATCTCTGAGCTGAGATGTTCTTGGGCTTGGTTTGAGCTCTAGAATGTGGTTTTGGCTTGGTTTGTTAACTACAATTACTCATCCCTTCAAGAAGTATAGCACTTGTCTTATACACTTTGTTTTGCATACTCATTTTGCTATCTTTTCCCACTGTTTTTGGGCTGCTTTTGAACTGTAAAAAAACATGTTCTGGTGGGCTAAAAGTGATGGTTTGAGACCATTTTAAGTTAGGGGGTGCTTCACCTTTCTTTCTTTCTTATTTAAAAGGTTTTTGCACCTTTGTTTTCCACTTTCAAACTAACCTTTTTTTGGGCTTTTAACCACTTAATTTCAGAATATTTTCAGTGGCAAAAAACATGTTTTGAAGTCCAAAATTGGAAGGGTTAGCCTCCCCTCCTTGTGTCTTGTTTGCTAGCCTAGTTAATTTTATATGTTAACATGATTTTCTAACCTTTTGTAGCTATATTCCAGCATGTTTTTGTCTTTGTTTTAGACTGTTTTAGCTTTGTTTTGGGTTGTTTGGGTCAGTTAAGTCTTGTTTTGCATGGCTGTAGTGTAAAGGTCCTCACAAGCTCGGTGTTTTAGGCCATTAGACACCCCTTGTTTAGTCGATTGCATGTTTTGGTGTTGTTTTGCACTTCATTCCAGCACTAATAATCCCTACAACCTCCCTCCGTTCTTGGCTTTTTTATTTTGTTTTGAAAGTGGTTTCAAATCATTTGTTTGTCCAAGTATGAAATTGAGGTTTCATACTTAATGGTTTAATCACTTATGGGGTTCATTACCAACGGTATGATGCTTCTTTCATATGCAAAGCAACTTGTGTCTTGAGCCCTCTTTCCATTAGAGGACTTTAACTCACCTTTTGGACCTAATTGGATTAAAGAATGGTTGGTAAGTTAAAATGAGTAACTAACAACTTGGGACTAAAATTGAGCAAGATAATAACTTGTGTGTTGTGTGTTCAATCGGATGTTAATTGAACACATGGAACTTGGACCATTTCATACTTGTTATTGATGAAATGATCCAAGTCTCCAAGGTTAACTTCTTCCCTTGATCTTTCATGAAAAGGGGGAGGTTTTTGTCTCATTTTGCATTTATTGAACTTCCACCTCTTGAATCACAAGCCATCATGCAATGAAATTGCTTGGATTGGTGGTTTGTGGCTTAAGTTCACAACTCCTTTGATTTGCTCATGAAAAGAAGGGGTTAATTGTGTAGACAATCCTTAGAAATATCCTTTCTTTGCTCTGTTTGTCCTTTGTTGCATCATGATAATCCAGTGCATCAGTGGCTGAAAGCTTTGTACCATGTTCAAGGTTATCAACGCAGGATTTCCAGGTCTTTTAAGAAGAAGATTATGTCCAGGAATCTCAAAGAAGTGGATTTGGTGCTGAAAGACAACCGAGCTTCCATCCATGACCCTAGGGGCAAGTTCAGACCCAATTGGACTGGTCCTTACATCATCAAAACTATCTGGTTAGGTGGAGCTGTTATTCTCATGGACTTGGATGGTTTGGAATTTTCTTAATCAATCAACCTAGATAAGTTGAAGAAATACTATCCTTGAGAGGCTCGCTAGGCCAAAAACTCAGAAGGGCAACCTAGGCAAAAGTTAGAGCACAAAAAAATTGAAAATAAAGAAAAACTGAGCTCGCAAGGTTGAAAACCCTAAAAGGGCGGCCTTGGCAAAAGTTAGAGCGCAAAAGGAGAGCGTTAATACTCGAGTGAACCCGAACCGAACTACGTAAGGCCTGATTCCCATCTTCAGGATACATAGGCAACTTCATCCTGAAGTTCAGCCGTAAACACCTCCAACTCAACTGCCCTGTCCATGTGTTGATCAGGTCATCTTTGGCCGTTCTTTACCTAAAAGTTTGGTTGTGATCTCTACTCTAAGAGAAGAACTGGTTACAATGCTGCTCAGTGTTGTTCAATCAAGGAGCAGTTTGTGATCTTCGGATTTGGGGTTGTACATCTCGAGGATAGATTCTGTGTGTGTCAAGTGATGATTCTTATCTAAAATGGTTTTGAAAATTTTTGATAAAAGTTGATTTTTGCTCAAATTTTACCTTTTACAACTTAGACCATTTTTGGACCAAAAGGAAAATTTTCAGTGCTCACAACTTTAATTTCATTGATTTCAATACAAAGTTCTCTAACTCTCGATACAAATCAAAGTTGCTTTTATTACATTCATAAAACTTGAAAAGTAAGATCAAAGCAATAAACTAAAGGCATGGATGAGTCAGGTGCTCCTTCATCCCCCGCTTGCGCTTGTGGAAGCTTTCGATGCTAAAGTGGGCCCAGTTTGAGCCTCATCTTCCAGCCAAGTCAAGCACTCACCAGAAAGGGTGCAGCTGAAACTAGGGGCAGGGGCCAGAAGCTCTCTTGTTCTCCAAGAAATGAGGTACCTAGCCAAATGTGAACCTCGGACGGGAAATGAAATTGGGTACTTTACCCCTCTCCTCTGGGCAAGTCTGATCATGTCCAAATTGACGTCCGAACCAGAACGAAAAGTAGAATACACAGTGCGTCAAGCCAATCAGCTGAATGCTAGGTTCCCAAGTCATGTTGTAGCTCATTTCAGTCAGATTAAGCGAGGGGCAACGCCAAGCAATGTCAACAGTAGACTTGTTGCACATCCAGTGGCACCACCATCCCTCATTCGAGAAATCCACTAGCTGTTGGTGGAAGAAGTATGATCGGGCTGAGTATATAGGGCAAGAGTCCATTACCTTCAGCTTGTCCATAAGCCACACCTAGGGAGGGATGAAAGAAAAGAGAGATTAAATAATAGGGAGATGTATGCTGAGAGAAAAAGTGAGAAAAGGGCTTTGAGAGAAAAACAGAGCATGAATACCGAGTGATGTGAGAAACACATATTAAAAAGGGTGGGAAACATTTACCTGAAGGAGTAGTGGACTTCCCACGAATTTGTTTCTCTCACCGATGGAAGGCGTCTAAGCCAATCAAAGTCTCAGCCAACACTAAACCAATGCCATTCTTGCCCTCTTTCAAACCTTGGGCCACTTCGATGAGTTGAATGCTAGACCCTCAGAAACTAGGGACAAGAAGGAAATGAGCCAACATGCACAAACAAAGGGCATATTGCCAAAAACCCCGCCAAATAAGATTACCTTGGTCGCCAACTTCAGAAAATCGTTGGATCAGGCTAGGAATATCCAACTCTCCGTTGTGAACCAATGATCGAGAAAGTCCACGCATCCATCCCAAAGCTTGGATGTGGCCAAAGCAGGGTTAAGGTATGATTTCCTCATCGCGCCGAGATTCCATTAGCACTTGAAATTCTTTGATTGTTGGGCATATCTCTTATCCTTCGAAGCTAAAGACATGTGTAATCGGCTTCCAACATCTAGCCGCGACATGAAGAAACGGAAAACAAAGCAGAGAACGACTCAGCGGGAAAAGTGTATTTATGCCGAAACACTAGAAATTCACCTTTTCTGAGCCATCTAAAGTCGCAATCCAATTCGAGAGTTTTTCGGCGAAAAACGGCTCCATTTGTGAAGAATTTGCAGCTGAAATAAAGAAATTACGAAGCTCAACCTTTTGTAGAAGATAAGGTAGTGAGTGGAAGCCAGGTGTCAATAATCTAGAGGTCCTACACATTGATGGCCGGCAAGTAGCATTTATGGCCGACAAGAGGCATTGATGGCCGGTAGGTCACCTCTTATGGCTGGCATGTGGCCGACAACCTTTGTTTGTGGCCGGCAGACTCTCACTTTGACCTGCTGTCCCTCTCTGTGCCGAACAATGCTGAAAGCGTGTGTTTTGTTATGCTTTTAGTCTATTTTAAGGTCTTGTTTTCAGTCCTTTCGGCTTTAGCAAGTTTGTTATTTTGTCTTTCAGTTGTTGTTGCATAGTTTTGCTTATCGAGTTGTATATTGTTCTGTTTATCAAGTTGTCATCGTTTTGTTTATCGAGTTGTTGTTGTGTTATTTATCGAGTTGTATATTGCTTTTTATGTCAGTTGTTAATCGGTTCATTACCCGATTAAGTTTTTGTTTCAATCAAGAGGGTTCTTGGCCATTTCGATTCAATCTCATTTCCATGGTAAGTAGTGTTCATGATGCAAAATACAACACTTTTTCAAAGAAAAATTGGTTTTCATTCCGATCATGGTTGTTTTTACAAAAGTGCAGTATAAGTTTTTAAAGCAAATAAAACCTGTCTGAAGCTATACAATGTGCTAAACCTACAAACAAAAAGGAACAAAGCAAAAATTAAAAAAAAAAATCAGCACTGGCCGCCTTAGGCTCGAAAAGCCCTCTTCGTCCTCTTCCTCGGAGGAGAGGACTCTGGGGCACTGTCTCCATCAACCCCGCTATCTGAACCTAGACCAAAACCCGAGCTAGTGTCAGCATCGCTCCCCACCTCAAAGCTCGCCTCGGCATCGCCTCCACTCCCAGAACCCGAGCCGGCATCGTCACCTCCATTCTCAGATGACTCTAAATGCCGACTCGCTGCCTCCTCAGAGTCACTCATCTCAGCATGATCATCACTTAGAATGGGCTCTAAAGGGCTGCTTCCATCTCGGGTACCCCTGGCTCTACCTCGGCCGCGTGCTGGAGCCTGTCTCTCTCTCTCTCCTCCTTGCTACTAGAGGAGGTACTACTGGTGCGGCGGGCGCTGCAGCTACCGCTGGTGCCATTGGTATGGGTGGAATCTGAAAAAGACAGTTGTTATGTATCAGTTATAGCATATGTATCAGATGCAAGCATAGTATGCAGAATAAGTATATGCAGAGGTCAAATACAGTGTGTGAATATAGTATGCAAGCACAGTGTGTCAGGTGCGGTCTATTGGTGCAATGTATTAGTGCAGTTTGGGAAGTTTTCAGTTGAGATGTCAATGTCAGTGTGTCAGTGGAAATTCGATGCCTAGAATGTAAAACTGAAGAAATTACCTGAACACCATAGAGGCTGAGCAGTGCCTCTCTCTTCTGTACCATTCCCATCAACGAGGCTATTAGCTCGAGGGCACCTCTTGTGTACTTGATCGGTGCCTGTAAATGTATTTGAATGATTAGTGTTTGGAAATGAATATATCTAAAATGAAACATGGAGTGCAAGTGCTAAAGTGTGGTTCATACCAGAGTCGAGCCTCGGATCTCAACAAGTTCATGACCAGCCGCTGTGAGCTCAATCAGGACCTGGTAGGCATCCCCGGTGTGTCGCCAGCAAGTCAACGTGGTGGGAAGCTCTGGCCAATCAGCCCTCTGCCCCGCTCGAGAAGCCTCTCTGCTACGGGCCCTATTCGCCCGGGTTACTTTACGCCTTACTCTCGCTGCAAAAGCTCTCGCCTCCTCAACTCCACGAACACCGATCAGGGGCGACATTAGGTGTGTCTGGATGAAAGCTGCATAGTCGCCCTCCGCTCAAAAGAAGTCGGTGTCAAGGCCCATCATGAACTGGATGACCTCCTCAACAGATAGGCTCTCTATGGATCACATGGGCTCTAGTGGAGCCATCGAGACGATCGGGTCCGGCAGGCCCATAATTTGGCATACGAAGCGCTCGGCCAAGAACCAAGCCTGACAAACCAAGCCCTCAAGCAGAATGCGGTAGCGGGAGATGGCCCAGGCGCCAGCGAACTGGTCCCAGATCCCTCCTGGCATCAAGGCCCACGACTGCCACATAGTCTATAAACAGAAGTTGTACATATTATTAGTTGCTATCAGTTACTAAATGTGTGAAGCAGAATAATTTCAAAGAAAAAATAACTGTGTTTCGGATTACCTCATTGGTCGCTACCATGTAAACTACTGCCTGAAGAATGTGAAAGGCTCATAGGTCCTACGGCAAAGCTAACCATCATATACTCGCGAATAGGGAACTGTTAACGGAAGCTCTTCTACAGGCTCTGAGGCGAGAGTCGGAAAGTATGCGTATACCCATAGCTACAGGGAAAATGCAGCGGTATATGATCAGTACAGTATCGAGCAGATGCAGAAAGTGCAAAACAGAAAGCACAGTGTATGAACAGTGTTTAAGCAGATACAGAAACGCGAAGTAGAAAGCATGTATTGAGATAGATGTAAAGCAGAAATTGTAAAGAAAATATAAAGTACAAAAAGGGAACTGAAATGTGTACCTCCCAAGCTCGCCAGTAGCCTCCAATCAAGTCTCCCTGCAGACGAGAGGTAGAGCTCATGTATCCGTGCAGTGTGGTGAGGCCAACTCCGCCCCAGTCGTAGAAATGAACCCGAGGAAGGGTCACCAGGGCACTCAACAAATGCAAGCCTATGGTATTCCACTTATTCGAAAATAAGGTTGTACCGAAGGCAAACATCAGGAAGCCCCCGGCGTATTGCTCGATCTCCTCTGTCATCTCGGGCTCGGTCCCTCTGAATCGCTCAGCGAACCAAGTGTATCTGACCATCTCCGTCCGGTATATGGGTGGGTATGCCCCCAGCAGCTCAAACCAGGCTCCCTCCCACTCCTCCATATCTGTATCAATAGGGATCGGATCGCCCTCTATGTCTAAGCTGGTGATCATGGAAAAATCATAAGGAGTCATCGTCATCTCCCCTGCAGTGGAAAAGTGGAAGGAGTTGGTGGTGTCCCACCACCTCTCCACCAGTGCTCCTAAGAGGAGACGGTTCGCGGTGACCCGAGTCAAGCCAGAGCAGAAGATGCCGAAGTCCACCTCGCCAATGATGTCATGAACTCTAGCTGGGAGCTCGTCATACCAGTCTCTAGCGGTCGTAGCACCATAGCCTTTAAAGGCACGAGACTTGCCCTGTGCAAGAGAACAAATGCAATCAGATAAAGGCACTGTAATCAAATGAAGGTAGTGCATGGTCAGGTACAAGGCGGTGTATGAAATACAGTCAGGTGAATCCAATACAAGGTGGTGCAGGAATTGCAAATAATAAAAGGTAAAATACATGAAAAATAGAGGTCTAGCCTCAACGGCAATGGCCGACAAGTGAGAATCCGGCTCCCTCAGCAAAAGGTCCTCCGGTGCACCGTGTACAAACTCGGTAAAGCGTCTAATGCCTCCGGAAATGGGCAATATGTGTGTTTGTGGGTGATATCTTGCCGGATCAAAAGGTCATACCCTTAGTGGTAGCGGCTCTGGCTCTGGCTCGACCTCGGGCTCGAACTCCGCCTCCAGGTCGGCCTAGCTATCGACTCCTCTACCTCCGGCACAGGTGGAACTACTAGGGGAATCTCGGGAGGAGCCTCGTCGTGAGGAATCTCGTCCGCCATCTAAAAATAGGTACGAGATGAGTGAAAAGTGAAGCAAAATGAAGAAAAATGGTAAAGTTGGAAAAAGTCAAACCCTAGGAAAGAGAAAATGGAAGAAAAAGTCAAAGTTGGGAAAAGTGCACAAAACTGAAGAGAAACTCGACGGGAATAAGCCTAGAATGGTAGAAGTGAGAAAGGAAGCACCGAAATCAAGTTTCAATTGGATCTTGCTTGCTAATAACCAAGCAAGATCCTAGGAACGTCGGAGGAGTCAAAATAGCCTCCCTTCTAAGTCCAACCACCTTAGATAGCAAAGCTACCTTTTTTACAGATCTTGACAAGGTATTAACACAAGGCCTACATGAGTTGATGGAGTATAAGGATAGGTTACAAATGTTATACATATACAAATTACAAAATCATGTCTTAAATACAACATGGGATCTATCACTTACAATCTCAAAATACGTTTAACATAACTAGTTCCTAACTCTTAAAGGATAGCCATATGTTTTCAAATACTTTATCTTTGCCTTCGACCAGCCTAATAGTCTTTAATACCTGGCATGAAACGTCGTGAGCTTTGAATGCCCAGTAAACGCACACACACCCCGTCCTTTTTTCTCAATTCAATACACCATCATATTTATAGTAAGCAAGTAGTGAAGCATTATATTCAAGTCAATAATAGCAATTTCAATAATAGAGGAAAGGAACATGTCATTCAAATAGATAACAAGGTTATAATGTTAGTGGTTAGTATTCTAGAAGTCCCCTAAAGAGATTTCATCCTCTCAACCACAAGAATTGGACACCGGACTATTCGGAAATCCCCCTTTTGCTGCTTTGTTACAGAACTAACCTCGGATGCCTACCAACGGTTATATACCACGTAGCACCAACCGCAGGGCCTCAAAAGGGATGGCGAAAAAAAAAAGGTTTTATCTCCTGAATCCAACCTTATCCTTCAAAAAACGTTTATCATCCTGAATGTCCCATCCGGACCCAACCTTATCTCACCAATCAAACCATCGCAAAGAGTTCGAATACATCCGTTCCATTCTAGGGTTTACGCAACAACCGCTTGCGCAAGACTTAACCTTCAATTAGGGAGCACGTCCTATCAATCCATACATAACACATTATCATCTCTTCATTATTCAAGTGATCGAAAACCCAATACCATCTCAATTAAGTTTTCCGTTTGGATCAATATTTTAAGTCAAGTTAGAACAAACTCAACAAGATAGTAATATCCACATAAGCATGAGCATCATTAAAATGAAGAAGATAAGGAACATAACCATAACACATGCAATATCATACCAAGACATGATCATAAACTAATAAGCATATTCATGAACACAAGAGCATAAGACACCCATGCAAAACTAAATTTCCAGATTCAGTACCATTTAAAGATTAAAATCAAAAGGGCTATTTTAGATTTTTCCCCAACTCGGCCTTCCTATTGTTCGTAGAGAATTTAATCTAGTTTTCAGAACATGATTTGGAAATGGAATAGCTTTTCTAGATTTTTAGTAATTTAAGAAACACTCCAGCACTGTCCAAATTCGTCGATCGTTACGAAAATTGGAGTTTCTCACAAATCGCTCACTCGTTTTCAATGAAACAAATTTTAGTTGAAAGATAACTCCTTAAGGAATATTTTTACATAAAATTGAGGTCTAGAAGATTTTTCTACATTTTTCTAGAAATTTCAAAAGTTGGCTGTAAAACAGATTTTTCTAGCACAATTCTTGCAAATAGAAAGTTGGTGAGAAAAGAGGTCAACTAGGGGAAATTTTTCCACTTATCTTGTGATGAAAACTTGATAAATAATATGTATTAAACTCAGAAATTTAAGGTGAAGGTGTGCCTCTATAAATTTTGAGAGTTTGATATGGAAAAAGTTGGTCTTATACCAATTAAGAGAAATACAAGAAGGGTAGAATGAAGGCTTAACTCCTTTCATTTTTAACATGAGAATACTATCAAAACACATCTGAAATGAATGTTTAAAACTTCTAAGAGCATGTATTTGAAAAAGGAAAATAAAAGAGAGAGTTGTGTTGTGGCTTACTTAAATGCTTGTGGAATTAGTTTTGCAAGACTTGCTCTCTTTCTCTTCTTTCTCCCTCCCACAAGCTCACTCTCCACTCCTCTCCCTCTCTCTATGACATGTGGGTGTGTGGGTGTGGTGTTTGATGTTCATATAGATGGAGGATGGTGGTGTATTTATAGGAAAAATGGTGTGAATTGTCTAAAATATCCTTTGGTTGAAATGTAATGGAATTGAGTTGTATTTAGTTCAAATGAAATGGAATAGTGGATAATTAGGACCTTAATTATGTATTTAATTATGATCTAGTTAGGCTTAAGTCTAATTTAATCCACTCTAATTACAAGTACATTAGATATATACATGTATATATATAGAATTAGTACCAATGTCATAATTATTTCCATGATTCAAGGGATTTGTCTCTAAAGTACAATGATTATAGCCTAGAAGGTATGATGGCTAGCCATGTACTGAAGATTTGGGGGATTTTCCTATTTATTTTGTGTACAAATTCCATAGATATTGTATACAAAAAGATTTGATGAATAAGAGGTACAAATATATATATACAATAGTACTAACTTGGGGTCAATTTGTGATTTAAGGAAAATATGAGGGCTAAGGCCTTAATTTATGAATTGGAACATTTATTTTAGAGTAGAATTTAACTAAATCAGGGTTAGAGAATCTAATTCGGTTTGAATTTCTTATTTTGAATAAAAAGGCCATCAATTGACGAGTGTGATAAAAATCAGAAAAACCTAGGGTTTTCAAGTGGTAATTCTACGTTTATGGAGTCAATTAATTAGTGTTAGGGTATTAGAATGATTTCTAAGTTATCAAAATCGATCAGGGTTTGCGAGTTTTCTGTTGGTGCATGTATTTTGATCCTGGGGTTAAAATTGAAATTAATTAAGAAATTAAGCGATTTCAAAAAAATAATTTAAAAGTAAGGGACTTATAGGATTTACAAAAGTTAGGCGTCTCACAAACATCATACACTTTTGCCTACAATTCCTACACTCTTGCCTATACACCCTTAACCAAATCCCCTAATCTCTGAGTTGAGGTGTTCTTGGGCTTGGTTTGAGCTCTAGAAGGTGGTTTTGGCTTGGTTTGTTGCCTAGAATTACTCCTCCCTTCAAGAGGTATAGCACTTGTCTTGTACACTTTGTTTTACATACTCATTTTGCTATCTTTTCCCATTGTTTTTGGGCTGCTTTTGAACTGTAAAAAAACCTGTTCTGGTGGGCTAAAAGTGATGGTTTGAGACCATTTTAAGTTAGGGGGTGCTTCACCTTTCTTTCTTTCTTATTTAAAAGGCTTTTGCACCTTTGTTTTCCACTTTCAAACCAACTTTTTTTGGGCTTTCAACCACTTAATTTCAGAGTATTTTCAGTGGAAAAAAATATGTTTTCAAGTCCAAAATTGGAGGGGTTAGCCTCCCCTCCTTGTGTCTTGTTTGCTAGCCTAGTTAATTCTATATGTTAGCATGATTTTCTAGCTTTTTGTAGCTATATTCCAGCATGTTTTTGCCTTTGTTTTAGGCTGTTTTAGCTTTGTTTTGGGCTGTTTGGGTCAGTTAAGTCTTGTTTTGCATGGTTGTAGTATAAAGGTCCTCACAAGCTCGGTGTTTTAGGCCATTAGACACCCCTTGTTTGAGTTGATTGCATGTTTTGGTGTTCTTTTGCACTTCATTTCAGCACTAATAATCCTTGCAACCTCCCTCCATTCTTAGCTTTTTTATTTTGCTTTGAAAGTGGTTTCAAATCACTTGTTTGTCCAAGTATGAAATTGAGGTTTCGTGCTTAACGGTTTAATCCCTTAGGGGGTTCATTACCAACGGTATGATGCTTCTTTCATACACAAAGCAACTTGTGTCTTGAGCCCTCTTTCCATTAGAGGACTTTAACTCACCTTTTGGACTTATAGATTAAAGAATGGTTGGTAAGTTAAAATGAGTAACTAACAACTTGGGACTAAAATTGAGCAAGCTAATAACTTGTGTGTTGTGTGCTCAATCGGACGTTAATTGAACACATGGAACTTGGACCATTTCATACTTGTTAGTGATGAAATGATCCAAGTCTCCAAGGTCAACTACTTCCCTTGATCTTTCGTGAAATGGAGGAGGTTTGTGTCTCATTTTGCATTTACTGAACTTGCACCACTTGAATCACTAGCCATTATGCAATGAAATTGCTTGGATTGGTGGTTTGTGGCTTAAGTTCACAACTCCTTGGGTTTGCTCATGAAAAGGAGGGGTGAATTGTGTAGACAATCCTTGGAAATGCCCTTTCTTTACTCTGTTTGTCCTCTGTTGTAGCATGATGATCCAATGTATCAGTGGCTAGCAGACCACTATCCATGGCCGGCAGGTGGCCGACAGAGCACCATAGATGGCCGACAGGCCACTTCCATAGCCGGCACGTGGCCGGTAGTCTTTTCCAGTGACCGGCTAGCCACTGATGCAAACCTCAGCAGAATTTTGGTAAGGTGCAGCAAAATGGTTCTGGAAGTGTTCAACTCTGCAAACAGAGGCTTTCGAGAGCAAAACGGAGGTCTTTTCGGGTGGTATCCGAGCATGTACATCTTCCATTTCCCAAGGCGGAGTAGTGGCAACGTAGTTAGAGACTTTAATTACTGTTTGCTTACATTTGTGTTGTAATTTAATTAGTTAGCTTACTAGTTAGTTCATTCAAGTATTGTAATAATTAGTTAATTAATTTAGCTATTTATTTCATTTGGTTTGTAATAATTAGCTTAATTAGCTTAGCCCTAATTAGTTGCTAGTTAGTTTTGATTTATTCATTCAGACTCTCCTTCGTGAGAGCTTAATGTAATAATGTGTATGTCTTCCAACCCCACGTCTTTCTCCTTTTTATTTACTCGCTTTCGATGGTTAGTTTAGGGACATGTTTCAATTAGCATACCTTATGCTTGCATCCATTCATCTTGTCTTGCATGCACCAAGGGTCGGTACATCATTCAAATTGCATTGTCATTTCAATTGCTTCTTTGAATACGTGCTTAAGCCGCATGTCTTGAATCAATTCATATGCCATATTAATAGCCGAACCTAGTAATTGCATATTGCATGTGTTACATTAGACATCTTGTATAGTTAGGGATCATGCACATTTTTCTAACTCATATCTTCTTAGCTTGGAGTACTAGGTGAGTTTTAATGCTTAGCATACTTGCATGAGTGTGAATGATTGCCATGACTAGCATGCTTACTATGAGGTTAAATGCTTACTTGATAAACTGTTTGAATGCCTATGGATGAAGGCTTGTTGCTTGAATTGGAACGATTCAATAAATGTACGTTTTGAGCCCACTATGTCTAGTGGCAAATCAGTTTTAAGCCCATTATGTTTGGTGGCAAACTCACAACTTTAAGCCCACTTGAGGTGGCAAATTCAAACCCTTTTCACAAAACAAACATGAATTTGAATTGTTCCAACTTGAGCAAACTAGTCTATACTTACTTCTGCGCATCACATAATAAAGCTAGCTTAATAACCGAAACCAGAGCATATAATGTACATAAAAATCATATCATAATTAGTAGAGGCCGATCTTTGATCGGGCGAACGGGGGTGCTCAATTCATGACTTTCCCCTCTCGTACCCAAGTTCCCCAACCGAG
Source organism: Camellia japonica (assembly GCA_030407325.1). NCBI lineage: Eukaryota > Viridiplantae > Streptophyta > Magnoliopsida > Ericales > Theaceae > Camellia > Camellia japonica. The sequence continues at coordinate 120,243,717 of JAPPVO010000007.1, forward strand.
GCAACTTTGGTGATGACGGACACCTGGCCTTTGGCACGAGTCATGGGTTTCTCAGATTTTCCCAAAATAAAATATTTAGGTGGCGACTCTGTATCTAGCAAAGTAGTCTAATTTTGGCATTTTTTATTCAAAATCAATTTTCTAAAAAGATTTGTCGGATTTGGACTCTTTGGTGTTTATCAATTTCACATTGTACTTGTGAAATTAGATTAAGAACCATGGGAGTCCGAACTGTAGGGCTTCTTTCAAACCTCCGAAAGGGGGTACGAAAAAGTCGAGCTACACTAGGGTTTTGGGTAAAATAAATTAAAAGAGGGACTTTTCAAATGAATCCTTGAAAATGATTTTGATATGGAAAATGATGTTGAGTTGGGATTAAATTGTGGATTTTGAATGTTGGAGTTGATTTTGGGAAGAAAAAGGATTTTGCCATAAATGCCTCAAATAGTAATTTTGTATAAATTTTGAGATTAATATTGGAATTGTGAAATTCGATTGATGTTAATGAGAATAATGGAGTTAGATATGTAATATCATTCACCCCTTGAGATTTGGAAAGTTTATCTTTATGAAATATAAATTATCTATTTAGAAATATCTGTTTTGGGCTATCAGTAAATGATAGTTATGATTGTTGTAGAAATTGCACGTGAATTAGAAGAATTGAAACTAGTTTCTCATTCATTTGCATTGAGCATTATTTCATACTTATATATTGAAAATGTTTATCGTTTTGAGAAAGAATGGTGAATCTGAGAAACATGAATTATATTGTTCAACTAAGTTGGCCTGAGTGTACTGGGTGAAAGTTACAAAAACTGAGCATATGTTGATCTCGTGGATGAATTTTTTGTAAAATGGTAATCGTAGTGTTTGTATACCCTACATTTACATGGGTCCCGGTTTACTGTTTCCTCCGAACGAAATTTTCAAGAAAGGTTGTATTGTTTTGAAATTCCTAAAGTGTAAATTACCACTCTATTTTCTATTGTAACGGAAATAATTTGTGAATAGAGATATGAAGTTGGCATTGCATAGTTTTGAAAAGAGATATAGATATGATTTGGCAAGAACATGGCATATGTATTCACCTTATAGCTTTGTTAAGATTCATATATTGTGTTGGATTATTTCTACTGAGCTTTAGCTCACCTTATATGGGAAAAACATTTCATGTGCTGATGATATGCCTCCACCAAGGCAGTAGCTTGGGAGTATATGGAGCAAGAGCTTGTTTTGTTGTATTCATTTTTAATAGCAAAGGGCTTTAACTGTATTGGACTTCAGTCCACTTTTGTTGTAACCAAGCATCGTCTTGGAAATATGTAAGCCCCCAGGGCATTCCTATTTGTTTGTCTTCCATTCTTTCTTTTAATTTGCAACATATGCTATATATTCAGGGCTAGGCATTGTGAATATATACTGCATATGTTTCTCTTTTGTAAATCACATTGGACTTAATGACAGATACTTCTCTTATTATTATTGTCATAAGTGGATGTTGTGGATGGGCTATTGTAATTATTTCGGTGTGTTACAGTGGAGGTCGGCCAAAATGGTTCGAAGATGGCCTTAGGTGTTGTCACTCAATGGTCTAGGTGTAAGAGGTTCAAAGGTGTGACCTAGGTGTGAGATAGCAAAGGTAGATAGCCTAGGTTCAACACACAAAACATGGATCTTACACTTAAACAAAAACACAATGGCACAAAGTAAGATAGGATCCCACACTTAGATAAAATTTCCAAGTTTATAAAATGCTAGCTTGCAACATCTCCACTTGTAGGCCTATATTTGGAGATGCTGGGAGCTAACAAACCAAAAACCATGCAAATTCTCATGAATATGACTAAGGCAAAATGAGGGTTGTAATAGTTTACCCCCCCCCCCCCCCCCCCTTAAAGAAGTTTGGTCTCCAAACTTGAGTTACCTTGCCCCGAAAATAACTCCATATCGAATTTTCATCTCCTCTTCCATTTCTCATGTAGCGTCTTTGCCCTAATACTCTTTCCATTCAATTTTTACTATCAGTATTGACTTATTCCTCAATTGGCAAAAAAAATTATTGACAAAAATGTGATCAGATCAAGTGGCTATTGATATCCGATCAATGTGATTTTTAATAGGGATGGAGTACTCGATGAGCCCTATACATGGTTTGGTAGTAGGCTTTGGGCATAAGCCAACAAAGTCACCGCATTGGGCCCCAGAAAATTGACTAAAACATGATATATTAACCTATAAAAAAAATCTCACTCGGCCCATTTATTATTTTGGATTTGGGTTTCCCTGTCCTTAATGGCTGTCCATGTCCTTGTTTATCTTATTCCTTGTTGAATCAGGTTGTGTGAACATTGTGGTTGTGTTTTGAAATAGATTGGGAGTTCATTTTTCAAAGGAGTCATTGCCCAGATTTTGGTCAGTTCGCTAGAGCAGTCTTTTGGTCACTCGAGCGGTCTTTGAGAACTTCCAGTATATTTGTAGGTTTGCAAATATACTGGGAGAGTGTGGTGTTTTTCGCTCAAGCAATGCTTCTTGCGCTTGAGCAGTCTTGGCTCGAGCAATCTTTCTTGCGCTCAAGCGATTAGCCTCTGTCTGCAAAACTTATGGGAGGGTGTCATTGTGCGCTCAAGCACTAACTTTCTTTGCTCGAGTGGTCTCACTTATTATGTCTAGTCACTCGAGCGGTGTTTTGGTGGCTTGAGCGATCTACGCGTATATCAGTCTGTAAAAGTCACTTTTTGAGTCATTTTCTCATCTCTCTCCCTCTCTCTCTCTCTCTCTCTCTCTCTAAACATTCCAAAAACCAAGATCTACTCCCTCTCTCTAGAATTCATCTTCTACATTCAAATACACTATCATCCATTGATCTCTACACCTTAGTCCCTTTGATAAAAAGGCAGAGCTCACTGAGAGCTTCATTTTGATTGAAGCAAAGTTGATTTTCGATTTCGTCAAAGTTTCATCATTCTCTCCCTTGTCTTCTAGCCTTGAGGTGGGGATTTCTCCATACTTTAGTATGGTTTTTAACTTGGTTATTTGTCTTTTTAAAGAAATCATGGGATTTGGGGATTTTGGATAAAAATCTAGGGTTTGGTTTTGAAATCAAAAGAGGGGTTTTTAAATGGGTTCTTAGAAATGATTGTGGGAATGTATTTATGATTGAGTTATGGTGAAACGATGGATTTTTATCTTTGGAATTGATTTATAAAGAAAATGGGATTTTGCCCTAGAATCTTGGATATTTGATTTTGTAAAAAGGAAATGGAAACGATGTTGGGTTTTGTGAAATTGGTGATGATAATGAGGATTGTGGAGTTGGATATGTATTATTACTCCTATCTAGAGATTTTTTAAAGTATATCTTTAATGAAAATTATCTATCTATTTAGAGATATCTGTTTTAGGCTATCGGTGGAAGATAGTTATGATTGTTGTAGAAATTGCATGAGGATTAGGTAAATTAAAACTAATTTCTCATCCATTTGCATTGAGCATTATTACATACTTAACATATTGAAAATGTATATTGTTTTGAGAAAAATGGGTAAATACCTTGGTGAATCTAGGTAGGGGGTGTGGTTGTGGTATTATGTTGGCCTGTGTGTCCTTGGTGAAAGTCCAGAAATCTGCACGGTTAGGTGCTTAGCTTTCCTGTTAGTACTAGTAAAAATGGTCTTCGTAGTGTTTTCATAGCTTACTAGCAGACACGTACCTAAAGGTTCCCAGTTCTTGTAATCACTGCCCCCTGTTTTCTATTGTAAAGGAAATGTTTTCAAGAATTGTGATATAAACCTAACATTGCATGGTTTTGGAAAGAGGTATAAAATGTTTTGGCACGAGCATTGCATATACATTCACCTTATAGCTTTGTTAAGATTCATACACTATGTTAGAGTATCTCTACTGGGTTTTGGCTCACCCTATGTGGAAAACCATTTTCAAGGATTGATAATATGCCTCCGCCAAGGCCATTGCTTGGAAGGACTTTGAACCAAGAGTTTATTTTTGTTGTTGTTGTAATTATTTTTGTACAAGCCTAGGGCTTAAACTGTATTGAGTTAAAACTCACTTTTGTCGTAACCAAGTATCGTCATGGAAAGTTGTAGCCATTAGGACATTTATTTATCTGTTTAACTTTTATTTCATATCTTTAACTTGTGGCACATGCTATAGATTCAGGGTTGGGACTTATGAATATCTAACTGCATGTGTTGCCTTTTCTACAATGGAATCACATAAATGGAAGATAATTATTTCAACACGCATTGTTCTTTAATTAATATCGTGAGAAGGTTTTATTATTATATTTTCGAGGCATTACAACTTGGTATCAGAGCTACCGGGTTTGAATACTTTGGGATCGTGGGATGTGATCACAATGGGTTATCTTGCTAGTTTGTGTTATAAGTAAACCTAGTATGCTATGTGATAACATGCTTATGTGACTAAATGGGTATGGGATTTAATTTCTAAGATATTGATTGGGTCTATGAGTTTCTAGAAGTCTTGTTAGAAGAGCACTTGATCACTGCTATTTCTAACTAGAACTCTAGCAATGTCACGGAACGATCATTATCTAGAAATGAAGTTCATATGTGTTTACGTGACTACGTGTTTATATGGAGTGAATTAATTGTTGTCCATCGTATTAGGACGCGAGTGAGTTAGCTTCAGCACATTTGTAAATGTGCTAATCTCTTGTGTTACCTTCATTAGAATGTTAGGACGTGGGCGTGGTGGTGGTAGGCGTGGCAGGCCTAAATGGCAGGCGGTGCCGTTACCGAATAATATTCTGGCATAGAAGGAAGGGGTTGGTCAGGCCAATGTGGTCGAGCCAGTTGGTCAGTAGGCCATGGGTTTTTTAGCCTGTGAGATGGCCAGATCTTTGCTGGAATCCGTGAACATTCTCAGAGCTAAGAATCAAGTCCAGGCCCATGTTACTGAGATAGGGCCGTGTTTTCTGAAGAGGAAGTTCTTCTAGTCGAATCCAAATGAGTTTTTGAGAGACCCTAAGGAGCCACTAAAGGCGAATGACTGACTAGAGCAGATGGTGAAGATGTTCGATATGCGTGGCATTGAGGACGATAGACTAAGAGTGACCTTGGCATCCTTCTAGCTGAAGAGAGATGTGGGTCAATGGTGGAAGTACGCGTGAGGGCACATTAGAGTGACTTAGGAGGCCTTTGTCGATGCCTTGTAGGATAAGTTTTTACCTCTCACTGGTAGGGAGAAGTTGAGAGAGTAGTTTTTGAAGCTCAAGCAGCTCAACACACTAGTGGTTGAGTTTGAGGATGCCTTTACTAATTTATCAAGGTTTGCACTGGAACTCGTGGCGACAGAGGAATGCTAATGCATTGAGTTTGAGAAGAGATTGAGGACCGAGCTTCTTTTCAAAGTGGTTGGGTCTATGATTAGGGACTACGGACGCCTTGTGGAGGCGGCGGTTCATCTTAAGACCGTGGTTCAGTCGGAGGAGGAGCAGATGAGGGGCTCCAAGCAAAGTAGTCAGGAGGTTCAGGGGGAGACTCGGGACAGTAAGAAGCAGAGAGGTTCCACCCCAGGAAGCACAGTCTAGATCCACTTTTCCAGTACCAAGTTTCGGTTCTGGGAGAGGTGGTCAAGGTGGGATCACTTGCTTAAGTGTGGCCAGTTACGTCACAAGTCTTTGGTTTGCCTGTAGAGAGAATGGGGGCGACCTACACACACCGTCTGCAGTTTTTCTTCAGAGCCAGAGTCAGGGGAGAGGAAAACCGCTACCTATTATCAGTGTGTGTAGTCAGGGCACTTGAGGAGGTTTTTCCATCAGGTAGGTGGCACATTTGGTGCGTCTGGCTTGAGGCAGACACAGAGCCATTAGACTACACCGTCAGCATAAGCCTTGAGGACCAATCAAGGAGCCTCTTCGGCTCAATCGATGTTTCAAACTTATGCCACAATGGGTGAACAGGTAGAACAGAGACCCATAGGCTATGTGTATACTATTACCACGCTAGATTTGTGGCCAGCACCTTCGATAGTGAGAGGTAACTTCTTGTTGTATAATTCTATTGCCAATGTGTTGATTGATACTGGTGCATCACATTCTTTCATTTCATCTACATTCTCATCAGCATTGGGCTTAGAAGTGATTTAGTTAGCATCTCCACTCAGAGTAAAGTCACCTGTTGGCGGTGAGGTTGTGTTGAACCAGGGATGTTGGGGTGGTGAGATAGAGGTTGTCAGTCGTCGGTCGTCAATCGTCGGTCATCGGTCGTCGATTTCCTTTTGCTTTTGTGTTGATTGACATGTCAAGTTTTGATGTTATTTTAGGCATGGATTGGTTGTCATCCTACCGAGCCATTATAGACTGTTACTGTCAGAGAGTTACGGTGTGCACCTCGAGTGGTGATTGTTTTTACTTTCTGGGGGATCGAGCTAATAGAGTTTTTTCGCCAGTGTATGATTTGCATAGTCGGGGCGAGCTTAGCCTTCTTACTACTTCCATGGGTATGGAGAGTGATGTGGTCCGAGTAGAGTTGCCAAGGGTAGTTTGTGAATATCCGGATGTCTTTTCAGAGGATCTCACTAGTTTACCACCTCACCGTCATCGAGTTCTCTATTAACTTAGTGCTTGGCATGACACCGATTTCTATGGCACCATATAGATTTACCCACCGAGTTGAGTGAGTTGAAGATTCAACTCCAAGAATTGTTAGATAAGGGCGGATACGCCCTCGTACTTTGCCTTAGGGAGTACCAGCTCTCTTTGCCAAGAAGAAGGATAGCACGTTTCGACTTTGTATTGATTACCGAAAGTTAAACCGAGTAACTGTAAAGAACAAGTACCCACTACCTCCTATAGACAACTTGTTTGACCAATTGAAGGGATCTTGTTGCTTTTCTAAGATAGACTTGAGATCGAGTTACCACCAATTGAGAGTGAAGGAGGAGTATATCCAGAGTGTGGCCATTATGAGTTCTTAGTGATGCCTTTTGGGCTAACTAACACACCAGCCTTGTTTATGGATTTGATGAATCAATTCTTCTTTGAGTTCTTAGACCGTTTTGTGGTTGTCTTTGTTGATAACATTTTGATTTACTCACCATCTGAGGAGGAACACGAGAAACACTTACGGGTTGTGCTTGAGTTGCTTAGAGCCCACCGTTTGTATGCTAAGTTCGGAAAGTGTGAGTTTTGGCTAAAGGAAGTGAAGTTCTTAGGCCATGTGGTATCTGGGGAAGAAGTGACTATAGATTCTTCCAAGATAGAGGAAGTGCAAGATTGGAAACAACCTAAGAATGCCTTTGAGATCCGGAGTTTCTTGGGGTTAGCCGGGTATTACTGTCGTTTTGTGAGGGATTTCTTTAGATTAGCTTCACTGTTGACTAGACTAACGAGGAAGGGAATCAAATTTGTGTGGAATGAGACTTGTGAGAAGTCATTTCAAGACCTTAAGGTTAGACTTACCATTGCACCAATATTGATTATTTTGGAGAGGGGTTTGGGCTATTCAGTGTATTATGACGCGTCTTGGGAAGGTTTGGGTTGTGTCTTGATGGAAGAAGGGAACGTAGTTGCATATGGCTCATGGCAATTAAAAACACACACGAGGAATTATCCTACTCACGATTTAGAACTAGCAGCAGTGATTTTTGCCTTGGAGATCTGGAGGTATTACCTGTATGGTGAGAGGTTTGAGGTATTTTCTGATCATAAGAGCTTGAAGTATCTTTTTTCACATAAATATTTAAATCTAAGGCAGAGGAGATGGATGGAATTTATGAAGGATAACGACTTTGAGTTGCACTATCATCCGAGGAAGGCCAATGTAGTGGCCGATGCCTTAACTAGAAAATCCATTAGCAGTAACTAGTATTGCTATTCGGAAATGGGAGATGTTGGGCGCTATTGGCGAGTTTGACTTGCATCTTGGTGAGTCCGTTGAGTCGACATCTTTGTTTACTATAGCTGCACAACCTACACTTGTGAGCGAGTTATAAAAGCACAGCGGGACGATCACGAGGTGGAAACCATCTGGGAGAAGATATCTAGTGGAAAGGTAGAGAAGGGCTTGAACGTTTATTCTGACTCGAGTGTTAGATATCTTGACCGTCATTTCATACTGAAGTCTTGTTGGGAGGAGGTACTCCGAGAGTTTCATCATTTGCGTCTTGTGGTACACCCAGAAGACACAAAGATGTACCACAACCTTGGTCTCTAGTTTTGGTGGAGGGGAATAAAGAGAGACGTAGCCTTGTTTGTTTCGAGGTGCCTTACTTGTCAACAAGTGAAGGCCGAGCATCAGCAGCCTGCAAGTTTGTCGCAACCCTTGCCTATAGCCGAGTGGAAATGGGAGCATCTCACGATGGATTTTTCTGTGGGTCTTTTGAAGACTCAATAGGATAATGATGTCGTATGGGTGATAGTCGACCGGTTAACTAAGTTAGCACATTTTTTACCTATGTGCACGAGTGACACGGTAGATTACCTTGTGGACCTTTATGTTAGGGACATAGTTCAACTTCACAGAGCCCCTGTAACTATTGTTTCGGATAGAGATCTGAGTTTCATGGCTCGGTTGTGGTAAAGTCTACAGAATGCCTTGGGCACTAGATTGACATTTAGCACTGTCTATCATCCTCAGACTGACAAGCACTCAGGGCGTACCATTCAGATTCTAGAGAATATGCTTCGAGGTTGTGTTTTTTACTTTAAGGGGTCATGGGAGAGGCACTTGCCTTTAGTGGAGTTTGCCTATAACAATAGTTTTAGGCGAGTATTGGTATGCCACCGTTTGAGGCCTTGTATGGCCCACCGTGTAGATCTCTTAGATGTTGGGCCGAGGTGGGTGACGTACATATGTTTGGTCCTAAGTTAGTCTGAGAAACAACGGAGAAGGTTGCACTTATTCGTAAGAGGTTGGTTTCAGCTCAGAGTCGCTAGAAGAGCTATGCTGACCGTAAGAGGAGACCGTTATCATTTGAGGTAGAAGATCATGTCTTCTTGAAAATATCACCTAGACGGGGTTTGATGAGATTTGGAAAGTCTCCTAGATTTATTGGGCCTTCTGAGATTCTAGAGTGCATTGGGGAGGTAACTTATCGTTTGGCCTTGTTACCCCAACTTTCCAGGGTTCATGACGTGTTTCACATCAGTATGCTTCAGAAGTATGAGCCGAATGCTTTACACGTGTTGGATTGGACAGAATTAGAGGTAGATGAGGATGCCTCATACAAGAAGAGACCGGTTAGAGTTTTAGATACTCGGGACCAAGTCTTACGAGGCAAAACAATTCCATTTGTAAAAGTGTTGTGGCGATACCACGGAGTTGAGGAGACAACTTAGGAACGTGATGCAGAAGTCCGTGAGAAATATCCAGACCTTTTTGTTAATGTTTGAAAACTTGTATTGAAAATTGTGCTATGTTGGCTAAATGTAAACATTGTGTATGTTTTGGAAAAGCAAATTTTATATTCAGTATTGAGAACTTGTTTATCATTGATATGAGGATGAATGACCTATGGATGGGTTATGAGAATTGAAATTTAAACGTTGTTGTTTTGATTTTAAAATTTCAGGGACGAAATTCCTTAAGGGGGAAGTTATAATGATTCTGGTTTAGACCCAACCCGTTTATTGTTTTGGATCCGAGTTTCCCTATCCTTAATAGTTCTCTATGTCCTTGTTCATCTTATTCCTTGTTGAATTAGGTTGTGTGAGCATTCTGGTTGCGTTTGAAATAGGTTGGGAGTTCGTTTTTCAAAGAAGTCATTTCCCAGATTTTGGTCAGTTCGCTCGAGCAGTCTTTGAGAACTTCTAGTATATTTACAAATCTGCAAATATACTGGGAGGGTGGTGTTTCACACTCGAGCGATGTTTCTTGCACTCAAGAGCGCTCAAGCGGTTGGCCTCGGTCTGCAAAACTTCTGGAGAGTGTCATTGTGCGATCACGCGGTAACTTTGTTCACTCGTGCTAATGCTCACGCGAGGAGATTTTGCCCTAGAATCTTAGATATTTGATTTTGTAAAAATGAAATGGAAATGATGTTGGGTTTTGTGAAATTAGTGATCATAATGAGGATAGTGGAGTTAGATATATATTATTACTCCCATCTAGAGATTTTTGAAAGAATATCTTTAATTAAAATTATATGTCTATTTAGAGATATCTGTTTTAGGCTATCGATGGAGGATAGCTATGATTGTTGTAGAAATTGCATGAGGATTAGGTGAATTGAAACTAATTTCTCATCCATTTGCATTGAGCATTGTTGCATACTTAACACATTGAAAATGTATATTGTTTTGAGAAAAATGGATGAATACCTTAGTGAATCTGGGTAGGGAGTGTGGTTGTGATATTATGTTGGCCTCTGTGTCCTTGGTGAAAGTCCAAAAACCCGCGCGGTTAGGTGCCGAGCCTTTCAGTTAGTACTGGTAAAAATGGTCTTGGTAGCATTTGTATAGCCTACTAGCAGACACGTACCTAAAGATTCCTAGTGCTTATAATCACTACCCTGTATTCTGTTGTAAAGGAAATGTTTTTAAGAATTGTGATATAAACCTGGCATTGCATGGTTTTGGAAAGAGATATAAAATGTTTTAACACGAGCATTGCATATGCATTCACCTTATAACTTTGTTAAGATTCATACACTATTTTAGAGTATCACTATTGGATTTTGGCTCACCTTATGTGGAAAACCATTTATGTGCTGATGATATACCTCCGCCAAGGCCGTAACTTGGGAAGACTTGGAGCCAAGAACCTCTTTTTATTATTGTTGTAATTATTTTTGTACAAGCTTAGGGCTTAAACTGTATTGAGTAAAAACTCACTTTTGTTGTAACCAAGCATCGTCTTAGAAAGTTGTAGCCATTAGGGCATTTATTTATCTGTTTAACTTTTATTTCATATCTTTAACTTGTGGCACATGCTATAGATTCAAGGTTTGGACTTAGGAATGTATAACTGCATGTTTTACCTTTTGTACAATGGAATCATATGAATCGAAGATAATTATTTCGGCACGTATTTGTAGACACCCCATTTTTGACCGACCTTAAGATTCAGACGTCATCGATTGAGCGCTCGGTGATAGTGCATGTCGTGCTCGTTTCAAGGTTTCGGAGTTTTTGGCTGAGAGGCTTGCCTCCGGGCCTCTGAACTCTTTGTGCTTTGGCTCGGTTTATGGACCGAACCTTGTTTCTCTTCCCTAGAGGGAGGGAGAGGTCTTGTAGACCACCTCTTTGTGGTCATAGACCACTTTTCTCGTTTGGAGACCAGTTTCCGGTTTTCGGAGCCTTCGGTCGCGCGCCTTGTCTCGGGACCGCTTAACGTTCTCCGTTTGGCGTGGTTTTTGAGCCACACCTTGTTGCCTCTGCCTAGAGGGACACTGTGGTCCGAGAGACCACTTTTGTGGTCGTAGACCACTTTTGATGCCCGTAGACTAGTTTTCGAGGCTTTCGGCCGCGTGCCTTGCCTCCCGAACTTTCGTCTTGCATCCGTTTTGGTTTGTTTTTAGTACAAACCTTGTTTTCCTTATTTGGAAGGTGGTACAAGGGTGGGAGACCAGTTCTTCCCCTTGGAGACCACTTTCCTCCCCGTCTGCCAGTTTTCTGGCCGGCCAACTGGTTTTCTTAGTCTTTGGGCCACCTTTTCTGGTCGGCCACCACACCACTGCATTGTTTTCATACTGCTGACCTTCTCCCACCATGGCCGACCAGTTTTCTTCTTGGGAGACCACTGGTGGTGGTCGGCTGACCACTTCAAGTGGTCGGCAGTTTTTCATCACCTTTTTGGAGATATTTTTAGGCCAGCTGTGCCAGCTGGAAGGCACATAAGCCATCCTCCATACACGTGTATGCAGGGATAGCTTCGAGGCCAAAGCTTGTCCAATAAGCTTGTTGCTTGTTCTCTATAAGAGAGAACCTCCCCCCTCCTCCTCTAGGTTCAGAATTTTGTGGCTGGAGCTATAGATACACACTTGTCTCTATAATTCCTTATTAGCTCTTGTTTTGTGCCTTAAAGTGTATATTCATCATACTTTAACACACAAACACACACTCAAACACCATACTCTTGGAGCTGAGGTCCCTTGAAGTTGTTTTTGAAGTTTTTGGACTGGTTTTGGTTCAAAAAGAGTGTTGGAGTTGCAGCCTTAAAGGTGTTCATCAAGGGTGAGTTTCTATCCTCTTGAACCTTGCTTTTGCTTAAGCTTTTAGCCCTATTTTCATGCTGATTTAAGCTTAACTCTTAACTACAAAAAGTTCTATTTTTACATGCTTAAAATGTTTGTTTAAGGTCACTTTTGTGTTGGGGGTAGTCTACCCCCTCTTAGGCCTTGTTTTCAGCCATCCCTTTTGGCTCTTATTCTAGCCTTTGCATGACCTTTCTACCACTGAAATCCAGAGGATTTTCAGTGGTGGAGAGGTGGTTTTGGGGTCCCAAATAGGAGAAGGTCATCCCCTCTCCTTGTGTTTTGATTGCTTGCTTTGAATGCCTCATGTTTGAGCATGTTTATTAAGCTTGTGTTGGCTTGTTCTTACCATGTATTTGGGGTTATTTTGAGATGGCATGCCATTGTTTTTGGTTGTCTTGACCATCCCATGCATGTATAATACACTTGTAGTGTAATCCTCACAAACTAGCTTTGTATTCTTCATAAAGTAGCATGTCTTTCTAGCTTGTTTTGAGTCCATTTCAGCATGTTTTTGGTGTTGTTTTACCATGATATACCTCTATGAAGGTTTGGTTTAATGGCCCTATGCATGCTCCATGCACTTGTAGTGCAATTTCATGAATTAGCCTAATGTGTGTCATGCTTTAGACCATCTTTCTAGCATGATTTTGGCTTAACTTTAAGAAGCTTTTGTCCATGTTTTAGCATGCTTAAGCTCTGATTTGTGTTGTTTTGGTCATGCATGCCATGCTTTGTATAGCTATAGTGCATTCTAGCTTGTTAGCTTTGTGTATTAAGTCCACTAGCATGCATTGCTTGGCCTATTTGAATGATTTGGCATCATTTATTATGTGATTTCAGTTCATGTTTCATGTTCATGCACTCACATTTGTCACTTATTCAATGCGTTGGAGGGTTTTCCCTTTATGCCTTAAACATGAATCATTGCGTATGCCTTCATGCCTAATCTTTGTCTAGACCCATTTAAGCTCTGTCCATGATTGGTTCATGCATTTGTGCCATGTATTGCATGCCCCCATTGTAGTCCTCTTTACTAGCCTTATGCCTTAAGGACTCTAGTATGCTATGCTAGTATTGTTTGAATGATTTGGCATCATTTCATACTTTATTTCAATGCATTTAGTGTTGTTACACTTCCACATTTGTCACTCCTTGAGCACTCTTGAGAGTTATGCTCTTATGCCTAATTGGTGAGCCAATACATATGCATGCATTTCTCTTGCTTTCATGCCTTTATTTTATCATTATGGCCACTGATTTGAGCATGACTGAGGTCTGTCCATTTTGGTTTAAGTCCATGGAGCATGTTATGTGAATGTTGTTACATTGTATCATATTGTTGCATGCTTATGTTGCCTTGCATTGTGCATGCATTAGCATTGTTTGCATGTCATTAGCTTTGTTAAGTTGATCATGTCACATTGTATTGAGTATGCCATATTCTTAGCATTTAGCATTGTGTATGCCATTTTGTCTACATGCTTAGGTCATATTGCATTGTGTATGCCATATAGTTGCATTGTGTCTTGCATGCCTTGCATTGCATGTTTGCATGCTTAAGTTGCATTACATTACATGCTAGTTGCATTGCATTTGTTTGGATTAGGTGTTAGTCCAAACACGAGAAAAGAGAGACGTTTCATACTTGAAGTGATGAAACGTGCCTCAATTCTCGGTCGCCGACGCTCTTGATCATACATGATAGAGTTCTAGGCTTTATGTGTTTATGTGTGCATTCATTTCATATTGAATTGTGCAATTTGGCTTCTCAGCCATCATGCATCGAGATGCGTGATTGGTGGCCCGAGGGTCGAGAACCACACTCCCTTGAGCTTATGAAATGATAGGGAGGGTGGTTGTGCACACATATGTTGCAAATACATTGCCATGTCCTTTCTTGCTCTCTGTTGCAGCAAATTGGAGAAGTGCAGCAATAACTGGTCGGCCGACCAGAAGAACTAGCTGGCTGACCACTTTTTCTGGTCTGCAGTAAAGAAAAGTGGTCGGCAGCTGGTTGGCAACATCAACAACTGGTCGGCCAGGTTCCTACAGGTCCCCATGGTGGAGTTGAAGCTTTGTGGAGCTTGGTGCAAGGTTCTGAGGACAATTGCAAACAGAGGCAAGTTGGGGCATCGCGACGGATTTCCGAGCGAAGCGACCGGGCATGCATACTCTTCTCCCTCTGAGGGCGTTGCTTTACTGCTTTCCTTATCTAGTTTATGCTTTGGTTATGTACTTAAGTAGTTAATGCGTTTAGTTGCTTATTTGATTTATAATAGTTAGTTAGCTTGTTAGCTAATTAGTTTTGTTTTGTAATAATTAGTTTAATTAGCTTAGATTAGCTAGTTAGCTTCTTATTCGGACCCTCCGTCAAGAGGGCCACTTGTTGTAATAAGCGTGCGTGTGTATGATGCATGCCTTCCAACCCCCATTTCTTTCTCCCTTTTACTTAACCGCTTATGATGGTTAGTTTTAGGGCATATTTCATTAGCATACCATATGCTTCGCATGCGTGCATCCATTCATCTATTTTGCATGCACCAGGCTTGGCGCATCATACTAACTGCATTGTATTTTCAATACATTTACTTGAATACGTGTTCAACAGCATGTTACCAAGTTGCATTCTTATGCCATCTTAGGATAGCAGAGCCTATCTTAGTTGCATTTTCGCATGTGTTGCATTAGCCATCTTAACATGAACTAGGATCATGCATGATTGCTAACTAGTTCTCTATTTTGGCTCAGAGTACACTGTGAGTGTTTATGCTTTAGCATACTGCATGTGTGTTAGGGTTTCCGTGAAAGCATGCTTGCCATGAGGCTAACTGCTTAAGTGATTAACTGCCTGAATGCCTGTGGGTGAAAGTTGGATTGCTTGAATTGGAACAATTCATTGAAATCCTCATCTTAGCCTACTTGCGAGTAGCACCTCTAAACCATTTTCAAACAAACGAACATGCAATGTTTTGTTCCAACTTAGGCGATCTAGTCTATACTTATATGCTGTGCGCATCACATAGTAATTCTGGTTAATAACCGGAATAAGAACACATGTGTTTTCAAAAACGACATATCATGC
Organism: Camellia japonica; assembly: GCA_030407325.1. Classification (NCBI taxonomy): domain Eukaryota; kingdom Viridiplantae; phylum Streptophyta; class Magnoliopsida; order Ericales; family Theaceae; genus Camellia; species Camellia japonica. The sequence goes on from JAPPVO010000007.1 coordinate 120,258,982, forward strand.
TTAGTAAAGGCCGATCTTTGATCGGGCGAGCGGGGGTGCTCATTGCATGACCTTCCCCTCTCGTACCCAAGTTCCCGAGCCGAGGCAACTTTGGTGATGACGGACACGTGGCCTTAGGCACGAGTCAGGGTTTCCTAAATTCCCCCAAAAGAAAATATTTAGGTGGCGACTCTGTATTTGGCAAAGCAGTCCATGTTTGTCACTTCTTTATAAAAATCAGTTTCTCAAAAACGATTTGCTGGATTTGGACTCTTTGGTGATTTATCACTCTCACATTGCACTTTGTGAGATTAGATTCAGAACCGTGACATGAGTCCGAACTGTAGTAGCCTAAGAGCAAAACGAAATTCGTGCCCTCGCGTCACGGAGCCGGGAGTTCTCCGGGGCGATCTAGAGTTTCTGGCGACTCTGTTGGGAATTAGAGAATTTGACTCGAACTCATGATATTGTAACAAGCCCGCAGGGGACCTTGCTACAGCTCGGACTCGATTTGTGTCACGGTTCTTAATCTTGAACCAAAGAGTCCAAATCCGGCAAATCGTTTTGGAAAACAGATTTTTGAAAGAAGTGCCAAACATGGACTGCTTTGCCAGATACAGAGTCGCCACCTAAATGTTTATTTTTGGGAAATTTAGGAAACCCTGACTCGGTGCCAAAGGCCATGTGTCCGTCATCACCAAAGTTGCCTCGGCTCGGGAACTTGGGTGCGATTGGGGAAGGTCACTTCGTGAGCACCCCCGCTCGCCGGTCAAAGACCGGCCTCTACTAACCATGATATCTTATTTTGAAAACATTGTGAGTTCTTGTTCCGGTTTTTAGCCTAGGTTACTATGTGATGCGCACAGCATACAAGTATAGACTGAGTCGCCTGAATTGGAACAAAACATTTCATGTTTGTTTGTTTGAAAATGGTTTGATGGTGCTACCCGCAGGTAGGCTAAGACGTGGATTTGCCACCCTCAGGTGGGCTTAGAAAACAGGATTTTGCCACTATCTAGTGGGCTTAAAACAAACATTTGATGAATTCTCCAATCCAAGTAACTCAGCCTCCACCCACAGGCATTCAAGGCAGTTATATCACATAAGCATATAGTCTCATGGTAAGCATGCTATTCATGGCAACACTCACACGCATGCAAGGATGCTAAAGCATAAACTCACCGAGTACTCCGAGCCAAAAACAGAAGCTCATTAGAAATCATGCATGATCCTAATTATACAGAAATGCCTAATGCAACGCATGCAATAATGCAAACTATAGCAGGCTCGGCTATTCTAGACATGGCATATGAAATGCTACAACTATCACGTATTCAATTTGGAATTGAAATACAAATGCAGTTTGTATGACGCGCCGAGCCCGGTGCGTGCAAAACAGATGAATGATGCAAACATGCTGTCATACTGTATGCTAATCGAAATATGCCCTATATCTAACCATCATAAGCGAATAAATAAAAGGGAAGAAAGACGTGGGGTTGGAAGACATACATCACACTCACCCACACTTATTACAATTATGCCCTCGCGCAGAGGGTCCGAATAAATAATACAGTCCGAATAAAAGAATAATACAGTCCGAATAATATACATATTTCTAATTAATTAACAGATTAAACTAAGAAAGCTGTAAACTGGCATGCAAGCCAGGGGGCTGCCTCACTTCCGTTGAATGATGTATGCTGGGCTGCCTTCTCGGAAATCCACTGGGATGCCCCGATTAGCCTCTGTTTGCAATATTTCTCGAAATGCGTGCCAGACTCCGAAAAGTTGCTGATTCTCTATTTTGCTGCAACAGAGAGCAGGGAAGGGGCATAGCAATGTATTTCACAGATATATGCATGCCTCGATCCTCGTGCCACCAATCACGCATAACGATGCATGATGGCCGAGGAGTCGGATTGCACAACTCAATATAGGATGAATGCGTATGAATGCTACAACAAAACCTAACTCCATCATGGGTAGTCCGGAGTGTCGGTGACTTGGGAATTGAGACCCGTTCCGTCACTCGGAGTACGAAACGCGCCTCGTTTCCCGTGCCCGGGCTGACTCCTATCCCGAACACGATGCAATATGCATGATATGCATGAATGCGACTAAAATACAATCCTAGCATGCACAATGCTATGAAAATGAGATGCCTCGAAATGCGTGCACACAGGCACGCAAACCGAGGCGATGATCTTAAGGCATGAAATGGCATACGCAATGCAAATGGACTTACACTAACATGAGAGAGCCTCAGCCATACTCACATAAGAGGCCGATAGATGAAAATGAAATGCCTTGAAATGCGTGCACGCGGGCACGCAAACCGAGGCGATGGCCCTAAGGCATGAAATGACATGAAACATGATATACAATGAGACTAAAATGAGATGTCTCGAAATGCGTGCCCACGGGCACGCAAACCGAGAAAATGGCATACGGAATGCAACGGGACTAAACTGAGATATGCGATGCAATATGGGCTTACACTAACATGAGAGAGCCTCAGCCACACTCACATAAGACGCCGCTAGATGAAAATGAAATGCCTCGAAATGCGTGCCCACGGGTGCGCAAACCGAGGCGATGGCATACGCAATGCAAATGGCATACAAAATGCAAATTGGGCTTATACTAACATGAGAGGGCCCCAGCCACACTCACATAAGAGGCCGATAGATGAAAATGAAATGCCTTGAAATGCGTGCACGCGGGCACGCAAACCGAGGCGATGGCCGTAGGGCACGAAATGACATGGAAATGATATGCAAACATGCAAATGAATTTTCAGCACTCACAAATGATGCAAAACAGTCCCGAAAGGTGGGGAAATAACACTAAATGCACGGAATGGTCCCGAAACGCGATATTAAGCACCCGAAATGGCCTACAGCCATATTAAACATGCATAATTGACATGCAAAACAGTAGCAAGGCAGCCCCAAAATAGCATTTTTTACAGTACAAAACATGGCGAAATAATGAGCATAGATAGGACAACAATGGCATGCAAAAATGGGGGCCAAGAGAGGGGTATTGAAACAAGTGATGCATGCGATGCTCAAACTGAAAAATACCCTTCTACAACACTGATGAGGGACTAAAAATATGAACATTTACAGTATATGACATCCCCCAACTCAATATGCAAACATGCTAAAAATGCCATGCAAGATTGAGGATACATAAGGCTATAACATGAGGTACCCCAAACATTCATCAAACCAGCAAAGACCCTTAATGAAATATGACAAGAAGATCAAAATATGACTCTTTCCAGTTCTGATGATGGCCGAAAACAGAAGCTAGATAAACCAAAAAAAGCATGCAAGAATGGGGGCCAAAGAGGGATATAAAGACAAGCACAACATGAAGACCCCCAACAAGGTTGATCCCTTCTACAATGTTGTAGAGGGACATAAAATAAGCTCACTCACAGTTCATGGAATGCTCCAAAACATACTACATGTAGGTCAAACAAATCATGCAAATTTACGGTAAATATGAGAGATTATGAAGCAAGTGCATGATAGAGCCCTTCTTCAATATTGAAGAGGGGCTCAAAATAGGCCCACTCACAGTTTACCTTATGCTCGGAAACAGATCACACATAGGCCAAATATTCAATGCAAAATAATGGCATATAAGAGGATATTGAAACAAGTGCAAGATAGTGATCTCAAATAGGGTTGAACCCTTCAACAAACATGTAAAATGGCTCAAAATAATGCCCCTTTCAGTTAGGGTCGGATCTCAAAACAACAAGACAATAGGCTAGAAGAATGGTGCAAAAAAGAGCTACAAAAGGGGGAAATGGCAACTTACCCTTGTAGACAAGTCTTGGCTGCCTTCTTGGACCAAATTTGCTGCCTCTTAGCTTCTGGAAATCAGCTCCAAGTGTTGGAATGGAGTGTGGGGGTCTTGTGCTAGGGGTTGATGTAGAAATGGTGCAAGAAAATGACTTTGGAGCTTGGAAATGGAGAGAAAATGGAAGGTGGAAGGTATGGAACTCTCCCAAAATGTGTCTAACAATGTCCAACCTCCATCCAAGAAGCCAAGCCTCTCCTTTATAGAGGAGAGGCATCTAAAATATCTCCAAGACCTCTCTAATCCTCCATACACGTGTATGGAGGATGGTCCAATTGGAAATCAGCTGGCACAGCTGGAATACACTGAGGGAGAGGAAAATGGCCGGCCAGATCACAGGGGCAAAAAGGTCATTTCACAAAAGGGTGGCCGGCCAGCTAGTTAAAAAAAGCTGTCGGGAAGAAGGCTGGCCGGTGGGTGCTAGGGAAGTCCAAATGTGGCCATTCAAGTGTCCAAATTGAAACCCCGGAAGTTATCTTTCCAATGGCGCAAACCTTGCATCAAAATTCCTCCTGTGGAAAAAGTTATGCCCGTTTCCGTGAAGCCGCGCAGATTTCGGTTCAACCGGAGTGATGCCTTACTTCAATCAACCATATCTCCTCCGTCCAGAATTGAATTTAGGAGATTCTTGAGTGAAAAATGAAGCCCCAGGAGTAAGATTTCCAACGATGGTGGCCTCATACTTTAATTCCTCTTGTGCAAAGAGTTACGCCCGTTTCGGTGAAGCCGCGCAGACTTTTCTCCTTCCCGGATCCACTTTCAAAGAGGTTTCAAAATGGACAAAAGAATTACTGGCTGGCCATGTGTTTTTAGGATCCTCCCATGTGTGTACAACACAAATATGTGGTTTTGGCTCGAAGAAAATGGCCCTAGGGTGTTCAACATTAGCCCGGAAGTGAGAAAAACGGGCGCCGGGGGGCGCCGGAGGAGCATAACTGGTTGCTGAGACAATTGCTGGCCTCCCACCCTCCAATGATCTTGCTTATGATAAAACAGAGGTACCTGCCAAAAATGAACAAAAACCGATGCAAAACGAATGCTCGGGGGCCAAAACACGCAGTTCGAGGTCCCGAAAACCGGCTGTTAAGCACCGAAAGTGGTGTTTGGCCACGAAGTGGGTATCTAAGACCCCAGTGTCCCTCGTTATGATAAAACAGAGGTACCTGCCAAAAATGAACAAAAACCGATGCAAAACGAATGCTCGGGGGCCAAAACACGCAGTTCGAGGTCCCGAAAACCGGCCGTTAAGTACCGAAAGTGGTGTTTGGCCACGAAGTGGGTATCTAAGACCCCAGTGTCCCTCGTCAGGGAGTAAATGAGATGCATGCCAAGAACCGGAGGAATCAGAGATGGTTGGGTGGTCCCGAACCGAGGCACACGGCCTGACGGCTCCGAAAACCGGGGACCGGGCTCCGAAATGGGCAAAATGGCCTACGGCCACGAAATGTAGCCCACGGCCACTGAGAGATGGTCTACGGGACCTCTCCCTCCCCTCAGGAAAGAAAATAGAGAAAACCGAGTCTGGTTCGCAAACCGAGGCAAGGCACAGAAGAGAGTTCGGAAGTCTGGAGGCCGGGCGCACGGCCGCGACTCTGAGACTTCTGAACGAGCACAATATGCAACATCACCGAGCGCTCAATCGGTGACGTCTGAGTCTTAAGGTCGGTCAAAAATGGGGTGTCTACAGATATCTTGTTTTGATTACACTTATGTGCCTCTTTGCATTGCATTTGCATTGGTGCGCCTAGGACACCGTGTTTGCCGTATGCTATTCCTGAACGGTTTGTCGGAGGCTCGCTTGGAAAAGCGTGTCATAAGGCTGACCGGTTGCGGGCTCTGCCACGACGAGAACACAAAACTCAGTTTTTACCAGGGCACCGTTTTTGACCATTCGACCTAGTGCATATCGGAATCCATAGTGACTATTCCAAACTAGGACTGGTTGCTTACCCGATTGTAGGTTGTTTGAAACCGCTGCGTGCGTAGTGAAACCCTAGCTCCTGACGAAATAGGACAGGGAAACCCTACCCCACCATAGGGGTGTTTTGGCTCTCATTTGCTTGCTATGTGCTTTTAGAGTGTGCCTCTATAGGAATGCATGTATCAGTTTACAAGTCTGGGTATCAGGCCTGAGGGCATCTGTATTTGGGAAAATCAGTTTTACCTGAGGGTATCAGATCCAGATTTGGGGCAGCGATTTTGGGCACAGTGATTTGTGTTGAGAACAGTGTGTTTTAGCTTACAAATGCCAACTGAGTGTTGTTATGCCAACTGTGTGTTGTCTTTATTTAAGCCGTTATGTTGTCCGCTTTTCTGGTTGTTTATTTCCTTATTATGCTTTATTTATGTTTTTGCAAGGTAGTTTAGCACTATTGCATCCGACCAGGCAGATATTCCCCGAGCACTCTGGGTTAGAGGTCGCAGACTTCATCGATTCGCGGATCTAATAGACGGACAACCAGTGTTCCACTCGTTACCCCCGGTTATTAGACGAAGGTCAGCTAGGTGCAGTGCGTCAGTACAGCGGTTGCCATATCAGTGGTCTTTGAGTAGTCAGGTTGATGCTTTAGTTTCTATTGCAGAGACAGATATACTGGTTATTCAGATAGATCAGTATAGTATGGCAGGCATGGAAGAGATGATGCGTCAGCTCCAGGAAAGTATGCAAGCCATGCAGCAGGATGCTGCCTGTCAGGCAGAAGTGGCTGCACATCAAGCAGAAGTAGTGGCCCAACAGGCAGAGTTAATTGCCAGGCTACAGTAGCAAACCGGAGCATCTGCTTCACACCCAGCTCCTCCCCCACCAAGAGTTCCAACACCCAGGGAGACAGCAAACATCCAGGAAAATACGGACGTTCCAACGGGGCCAGCTCCGCCCCCAATCCTACCCCAGCTATCCAAAGCGCCCACCAATCTAGTGGATTCACCGTTTGAGTTTGAGGTGGATCCAATAACACTAAAAGTGAGCAAGCTAGAAAAGCTGTTCAAGAAGTCTCAAGGCGTGAAATCCATTCCGGATATAGAGGATGGATACACTGACTCGGCCGTGACGCTGCCGGACCGGTTTAAAATGCCGCACATCGACCGCTTCGATGGTTCTGGAGATCCTATGGTGCACCTGCGGCTATTCTCGGATATCCTAAGGCCAATGGGCCTCTCCAGATTGCAGAAGCTTTCCCTGTTTGGCCGGACCCTGTCGGGTGTAGCGGCTATTTGGTATGCAAAACTAGAGGACTCTGTTAAGAGGAACTGGGAGGAGATGGTTGAGGCCTTCATAGCTCAATACTCCTACAACACTCAGATCGAGGTCACAACTCGCGATCTCGAGACAACCAGGCAAGAGCCAAAGGAGAGCTTCTCCGATTTTGTGACCCGCTAGAGGACTAAAGCCTCGATGATGACCATCAGGCCGGTTGACAAGGACCAAATACGGATGGTTGTGTGCAACCTCCAGCCCAAGCTCATGTAAAAGATGATCGTCCTCCCCCTACCCACCTTTGCGGACCTACATGAGATTGGGGTGCAGATCGAGGACGCAATGAAACAGGGTCTAATTGACCATGACAGAGAGCAGCCCAAGAGGGCATTCAACCGCAGTACGAATGCAAGCACAAGCAGTGCTGCAGCTGCCAGATCTTCAGATGTGGGTATGGTCACCACCACTACCCCAAAAACCCTTGCAGCTACACCCTTTACCGGTGCGTCCGGAAGTAGCTCGCAAACAGCCAGATATGCCCCTCGAGGCCAAAGAACCTTCACCCCACTATACATGTCTTTGTCCAAGGCTTTGGGGGTTTTGATCAAGAAAGGGCACCTGAAGCCCCTAGAGCCGCGGCCCTTACCAGAAAAGCTTCCTCCCTCCCATAACCCGGCGAAGTATTGTTCCTATCACCAACAACATGGTCACGAAACCAACCAGTGCTTTCGATTACGTCATGAGATTCAGGATCTCATTGACAATAGGGTGGTTATGCCTCCAGAGAAGCCAAATGTCACAACCAACCCTCTCCTACCACATAACCAAGCTCCACCTCCCAAACGCATTAACCTGATCCAAACTGGGGTTGTGTCATACGACCCTAGCATATATATCACCCCTTCTCACCTACCCAAGCCGGAGGTGTTCATTCCTGACAGCACTAACTTGTGCATGTTGGACATCTCCTAAACCCAAGCAGAATCGGTGGTGGTGACTACCGAAGATAGAGCAGGGATCAGTTTGGGAGCAGAGAAGAATGAGGATTCAGAGCTTGAGGGGTCTGCGAGTCTTGAGTATAACCGAGTGGTTATATCACACCAATGGATCAACCTAAGCCAGGGGTGCAATTGCCAGTGGGGGCAGAAATCTGTGTAGTTCGAGAGGATGGACCTAATCAGGGGCTAGATGACCTAGCGGAGCTCGAAGAGGATGTTGCCAACCTTCAGTTCTTCAATGAATAGGATCCGAGGGACGTGACTGTCAACTAGTTTGATCTGGAAGGGTTAGCAAAGCTACTGGGTGGCTCAGTGACGAGCCGGACGTTGTTGAGCAGCCTCAACCAGAACGGGGTCTGTCAGACACAGGGACATCAACAGTGGCCGGGATGGCTGAGGAACGGAGAGAAGCACCGTAGAGCACCGATGTTAAGAATTTTGCTTGGATCAGAGCATTTTGAGTACAGAAGATACTGAGCAACAGGCTGCACTGAAGCAGTTTTAGCGGGAAAAGATTGAAGATCTGGAAAGGGCTAGAAAGGCCAAAGCCCCTACGGGGACCGAATGTGCTGTGAGCACAGGAACAGTTGTAATAGAACCAGATAGCTGCCGGCCGACGGTATGTGGTGGGAAGATGACGACCTATGTCTTGCCCACACCGATGAAGATTGGGGGGAGACCCAACCGGATGATACCTGGTATGTGGGAGAGGTGGACCACATGACTAGAAGTGGGCGGTATTTTAAGCCCCCACATTTGGATCAACCAGAGGCGTCTGGGAAAGACAAGGAGGCGGAGAGGCAAAAAGAAAAATTACTCGAGGAGGAGACTGTACTGAAATAGCTTAAGAAGATACAACCAGACATCTCCATCTGGGGATTGCTTATGGCCTCAAGAGTTCATAGACAGGCTGTCCTTTGGGCAATGGACAAGGCCAAACTTTCAATTGACACCACGCCTGAACAGCTGGTAGGATTGGTTTTTCCGGGAGGAGCTTCCCCGACGCTGACCTTCACTGACAAGGAGCTGCAGCCTGAGGGCGCAAACCCTAACAAACCTCTCTACATCTCTGTTGAGTGTAGAGAAAAATAGATACCGGTAGTTCTTGTTGACACAGGATCTGCTATCAACGTGTGTCCGTCGAGGACAACATATGCAATCGGGTTGAAGCCCGTGGACTTTGTGCCTCCTATTCAGGTGATAAGGGCATATGATAATACTAGTAGAGAAGTGATGGGGACTGTGCAGATTCGGACTCAGGTTGGTCCAGGACAACAGGAGATTGGCTTTCATGTCTTGGACATTCCCACAACCTTTAATCTACTCCTAGGGCAGCCATGGCTGCACCAGGTGAAGGCGGTCTCTTCTACCCTGTACCAAATGCTGAAATACCCCCACAGGAAGGGGGTGGCTATCATTTTTGGGAATTCGTCAATCCATCCGCCGCCAGAGGTTTCTACACCAGTTCTGGAGATCGAACATGGCGCGGAGGATGTGTTCTTGTCAGGATTTACCCTAGTTGAGGCCCGGGTTGTACAGAACATACTAGCTATTGATGAGAGGTTATATGTCAGTGCACAGTCTGTGTACCTTATGAACAAGCTCCAGCACATCCCCGGGATGGGATTAGGGAAAAGTGGCCGGAAGGGCATTGTAGCATCGGCCGAAGTGCCGCACAACCCGCATACCTTTGGCTTAGGTTATCTGCCTACCAAAGAGGACTGGGTGAGGAAAGGTAAGAAGATGGCCGAAAGAGCCAGAGCCACACAGGCCGGGAAGTCTTATGAGTTTGTGCACTGGCCCATCCAGGGCACCCTGAACGAACGCTTTGTCCGAGAGGAGGAAGACTTCCCGTTCTGTGGCTTCCCAGAGCCATGGCTAAATGCAGAGAGGCAGCGCTTGTAGGGGTTTGAGATTTTCTTTGACTTGCAGTTGTCTGGGGATGATGATACCGAAGAGTAGACAAACCCACCAGCTGAGGCTGAGCAATGCAAGGAGGAGGATTCGAAGAGCGCAGAGATTAAAATGGGGGTAGCACTGGCTTGTCTACTTTCAAATCCTCCGATTGTACATGAGTGCTTGGGGGATAACTTCTCGGTGTCCGTGATCGGAAATGAAACGGCTGTGAGCCCATCTTCAAACATTCTGGATGTATCCATCGCACCCTTCCTCGTCTGGCAATACGAGGAGGGATTCTTATCGAGCAGCCCCGGGTCAGCTAGTGAGCCAGAATCTGATTCCACTGAGTCTGTGGAGTCGGAATCAGGTTCCAGCTCGTCTGAGTCTGAGTTTGGTATTCTTGGGAGTGACAACCCGGATGCCACCGTCCTATCTAGGTCGTTTTTTTCTTTTTCCTTTCAGTCTGTTGTAACAGAGGAATCAGGCGATTTGAAAGTGATTAATGAGAATGGAATAGTTGTGGCTTCTGAGTACTTTTCTGTGCCCTTAATTTATTTCATTAATCAGGAGTTTCAAAGAGGCGTATCCACCAGGGGCAAATGCCAAAGACAAGAATCCCTGGTATTACGATGTCTAGAACTTCTTAGAAAAAGAGGCGTATCCACCAGGGGCAAATGCCAAAGATAAGAGGGAAATTCGAAGAATGGCTGCTCAGTTCATCATCTGCGAGGGTAAACTGTACAAGAGAGGTCATTTCGGGATGCATAAACTGTGTGTTGATGCTGAAGAATCCAAGCGCCTGATGGAGGCCATCCATGGAGGAGAGTGCAGAGCGCACATGAACGGGGTGATGCTAGCTCGGAAGATCCTTAGACAGGGTTATTATTGGTCCACCATGGAGGAGGATTGTATTGGCTTTGTTCAGCGATGCCACAAATGTCAGATCCATGCAAACCGCATGAACATTCCACCGTCGAAGCTGTACAATATGACTTCGCCGTGGCCATTTTCAGTCTAGGGGATTGATGTGATTGGGGCTGTCACTCCAAAAGGGTCTAATGGGCATGAGTACATTCTGGTAGCGATAGACTATTTCACGAAGTGCATCGAGGCCCAATCTTATGCGGTATTGAAGGCATCGCACGTTGCTATGTTCATTAGGAACAACATCATCTGTCATTACGGGGTTCCGAATGAGATTGTTTCGGATAATGGTTCCCACTTCAAGAAGGAGGTGATCGATTTGTTGGAGAAGTACAACGTGGCTTTTCATAAGTCATCTACATATCGGCCGCAGACCAACGGAGCAGTTGAGGCTGCCAACAAGAACATCAAGCACATTCTGCAGAATATGGTGGAAACCTACCGGGATTGGCCAGATAAGCTGCCATTTGCTCTGTGGGGCTACCGGACATCAATTCGAACTTCTACCGGAGCAACTCCGTATTCCTTGGTTTACGGGATGGAGGCTGTTCTGCCTATTGAAGTTGAGGTTCCGTCATTACGGGTATTAGCTGAGTGTCAGATAGCTGAGGCAAATTGACAGCAGAGCAGGTTCGAAGAACTCATGCTGTTTGACAAGAGAAGGCTGAAAGCACTGTATCATGTCCAGGGTTATCAACGAAGAATTGCCAGGGCTTTTAACAAGAAGGTTAAGTCCAGGAATTTGAAAGAACGCGATCTTGTGCTCAAAGACAACCGAGCTCCCATCCACGACCTTAAGGGCAAGTTCAGACCCAATTGGACTGGCCCTTACATCATCAAGTCCATCTGGTCAGGTGGAGCTGTCGTTCTGATGGACCTAGATGGCCTAGAGTTCTTCTAGCCGATCAACATGGACAAGTTGAAGAAATACTTTCCCTGAGTGGCTCGCTAGGCCAAAAACCCGAAAGGGCGACCTAGGCAAAAGTTAGAGCATGAAAAATTTGAAATACTAAAAACTGAGCTTGCAAGGTTGAAAACCCAGAAAGGGCGGCCTTGGCAAAAGTTAGAGCGGAAAAAGAGAGTGTTAATACACGAGTGAACCTTAGCCGAACTACGTAAGGCTTGATTCCCATCTTTGGGATACGTAGGCAACTTCATTATGAAGTCCAGCCATAAACACTTCCCCAATCAACTTTGTCCTTGTGATCATGTTGGTCATCTTTGTCTATTCTGCATTCAAGAGCTCGGTTGTGATCTCCAGTGCAGTACTATTCAGACTAGGGGCAACTTTCCAGTTGATGGGATCTGGGGTTGTACATCTTAATGATAGATCTCGGGCGTGTCCAGTTTTTGATCCATATCGAAAATGGTTTTGAAAAGTTTTAATAAAAGTTGATTTTGCTCAAATTAATCTTTTTACGACTTAGACCATTTCTGGACCAAACGGAAAATTTTCAGTACCCATAACCTTCAATTACATTGATTTCAGTACAGAGTTCTCCTACTCTTGAATACAAATTGAAGTTTCTTTTTATTACATTCATAAAGAAAACTTGAAAGTACTGATTAAAGCAAATAAATTCGGGGCATAGTCAAATCAGGTGTTCCTGCGCCCCCTCCCAGAGCTGGTCAATGCCTCTGATATCAAAGTTGGTCCAACTCGTGCCTCTTCATCAAGCCAAGCTATGCACTCATCAGAGAGGGTGTAACTGAAAGTGGGAGCGGGGGCCAGAAGCTCTCTCGTCCTCAATGCTATGGCATACCGAGCTAGCTGTGCACCTCAGACTGGAAATGCAGCAGGGTACTCTATCCCTTCCTCCAGGCAAGTCTGATCATGTCCGAACTGGCGCCGAAATCGGAATGGAAAATAAAGGGCATAGTGTATCAGGCCGATCCACTGAATCCCAGGCTGGTGAGTCATGTTGTAGCTCATCGCCGGTAGATTAAGCCAGGGGCAGCGCCAAGCAATGTCAAGAGCAGTCAAACTGTGCATCCATTCGTACGACCATCCCTCATCAGGGGCATCGACTAGACGTCGCCGGAAGAAATAGCTACGAGCTGAATATGCTGGGCATGAGTCCACAACCTTCAGTTTATCCATCAACCATCTGGTGGGGGGGATGAAAAATGAGAGATTAAAGAATAGAGAGGTGTATGTGGAGAGAAAAGTGAGAAAAGGGTTTTGAGAGAAAAACCGAGCCTGAGGGCCGAGTGATATGAGAAATATATGTGAGATAGGGTGGGAAACATTACCTGCAGCAGTAGTGGACTCCCCGCGAATCTAGTCGTCTCTCGGTGATGGAAAGCGTCCAAACCCATCAATGTCTCGGCTAGTGTCATGGCGATGCAGTTTTTGCCCCCTTTCAAGCCCTCGGTAACCTCAATCAAACGAGCGCTAAAACCCTCCAGAGCCTGGGGCAAGCAAGAAATGGGACAGCATGCACAAGCAAAGCGCATGTCACCAAAAGCCCTGCCAATGATGGTCGCCACGGTCATCGGCATCGGAAAACCAACGAATCAAACTTGGAATGTCCAGCATTCTATCACAAATCAATGACCGAGCGTCATGCAAAGTAAGCCCACACATCCGTCCTAAGGCTTGAACGTGGCCGAAGCAGAACTGGGGCACGATTTCTTCGTTGCGTTCGGATTCCATCAAAGCTTGGAAGTCTTCGAATATGGGACACATCTCTTGTCTGCCAAAGCTAAAGACGTGAGTAACCGGATTCCAACATCTTGCCGCAGCATGAAGGAACGGAAAACGCAGTGGGGTGCGACTCAACGTGAATAGTGCATTTATGCCGAAGCCTCGAAAATTCAACTTTTCCGAGCCATCCAAGTTGGCCATCCAATTTGTGAGATTTTGGACAAGAAATGCTTCCATTTTGGTGCAAAACTAAGTTAAAATGAGGGAACCATGAAGCTGGAACCTTTATGAAGGATAAGGCACTGTTTGGAGGACAAGTGTCGGAAAACTGCAGGTCCCCAGGCAAAGTGGTCGGCCGACCACTTTTTCTGGTCGGCCAGCCAGTTTAACTGGTCGGCCAGCTACCTTTTTTGGTTTACAGATCAAAAAACTGGTCGGCAGGCTCCTATGGTGGTCGGCCATGAGCAAAAAGGTGGTCTGCAGCTTTTTCTTGTCTCCAGAAGAGAGTCTCTAGCCTTCTTGTGTGCTGGGAGTGCTCGAGGCCTGAGTTTACCTCTGTTTCAGATGTGTTCCGTCGCTTTGTTTGTCCAAAATGCATTTTCTTATCGAGTTGTTAAGTTTTGCTTATCGACTTATTGCTCTTTGGTTATCGAGTTGTTGCTCGTTGCTTATCGAGTTGTAAACTTGTTAAGGTTTTGTTGTTTCTTAGTGAGTTAAGTTGTTTAGTTTGTTGTGTTGGTTCACTACCTGACTTGGCAATACATGAATGTTCAGTTTCCATTCAATCTCATTTTTGTGCAAAATGGTGCGATGCGATGCATAGAATACAAATACAACACTTTTTGAACGAAAAGTCGTTTTCATTCCATCATAGCTTCTTTTTTATAACATTTTACAACAGGGTACAAGTCTTGAAGAAAATAAAACTACCTAAGTTGTACAATGTGCTACAACTACATGTAAAAAAGAAAAATAAAGTAGGAACATCTGCATCAATGCTATCAAGCTCACGACGTGAGGCCCTCTTCCCCTCTTCGGCTGAGCAGCCTCTGCACCACCGCCACCGGCACCACCATCTGAATCGGAGTTGCCGTCCTTGGAATCCTCCTCGGCATCACCTCCACCCTCAGAACTGGAATTGGAGTCGTCATCTCTGCCTGCGGATGTCTCTGACTGTAGATGTGCTGACTCCTCCTCCTCGCTGGACTCCTCGTCATATCTGACAGGTGCTCTATGTCCCCCTCGGCTGCGTGCTGAGGCTCCTCTCCTAGCTTCTTGAGAAGGCCTGGATGGCCCAGTCTGCAGAGGCGCGGCCTGAAAAGGACAATTTGAATGCATCAGCCAGTATGTATATCAGATGTTGATGCAAGAATGATACATAGAGTGGGTGCATGCAGATATAGTATGTGAATGTGATGTGTCAGATGTGCTCTACACATGCAATGAATCAATGCAGTGAAATGTTCAGTTTTCATATGTCATCAAAAGTATGATAAATGCTAGGAAATTGAAAAAGTGCCCGAACGCCGAAGGCGTACAACAGCGTCTCCCTCCGCAGGACCATGCTCTCGAGTGAGGCCACCACTCCGAGCAACCCCTCAGTATACTCTCTGGAAGGCTGCAGATGCAAGTTCAAGTCATCAGTGAATGAATGAATATCTAAATATCTGAGTGATAAATGAAAACTGTGGAGCATACCGGTGGTGAATCAGGGTCACTGACGTATCAATGATCCGGCAGTGGAGGCTCCAGTGGAATCGGGTATGATGTCCCATACTGCCAGTCCGTCAGCTCGGTCGAAAGATCTGGCCACCCAGTGTACTGGCAAGTCGAGGGCATCCCTCTAGCCCCACCTCTCGATGTGCTAGCCCTGCTAGTGGAAGGGGTGTCTGCAGCTCGAGCGCGACTCAACGATGGCATATCAGCAGCCCTCCTCGTAGGAGTACGGACGCTTGTCAGTGGAGGCATCAAGTATGTATGGCGGTATGTCGCGTACTTCCCCTCCTCCAGGAAAAGAACAGCATCAGCACCCTGCATAAGGTCATCAACCTCCTAGGGGGTAAGACGCTCTGTGGACCGCATGTCTAGTGGAGGCGGTGAGGGAATCTCCTGAGCAGCATTGCCCATCGTCTGACGCATGAAGCGATCCCCGAGAAACCAGGCTCTGCCGGCTGGTCCCTCAAACAAAACCCTGTATCGGGAGGCACCCCATGCCCCGACGAACTGGAACCAAGAATATCTGGGCATCTCCAGCCAAGGCTGCAAGGTGATCTGCGGATACCAAGTGCATAAACTGATTATATGTCATAAATATGCAAGATGAATCAAAGATGAAAGCATGAAGAACTGAGAGTTCTAGTTTACCTCGGTCGCCCGCACCGTGTCAAAGTACTGCCGAAGATACGGCAGAGTCTACCGGGGCCTGGACCGGCACCGACCCTCAAATCTGCATGAATAAGGGATCTCGAGAGGTGCCTCAACCTCGAGCTCAGGGGCGAGTGTCGGGAAGTAGGCGTAAACCCACAGCTATGAAAGGCAAGACAATGGCTGTCAGAATACAGAATATACAGAGAATGTAGAATGCTGAGTGTAGAATGCGAATACAGAATGTATAGAAAATGCAGAATGCTGAGGACAGAATGTAGAAACAGAATGTAATGTGAGCAATGTGTGCTGTGTGCAGTGCGTAGTTAATGAAAAGCAGAAATGTTAATCAAGAGGGCAGAATGTACCTCCCAGGCTCGCCAGTAGCCACCTACTATGGTCCCCCGCTCGCGGGAGGTCGCGCTCATGTAGCAATAAAGGGTAGCAAGGCTAGCGCCACCCCAATCAAAGTGCCGGACCTGTGATAGGTCTACCAGAGCACTCAGCAGATAAAGCCCGACTATGTTTCCCCTGTCAGAGAACAGAGTGGTCCCGAGTAGGAACATCAGAAACCCCCAGGCATACTGCTCTATCTGCTCAACAGTCTCGGGCATAGTCCTCCTGTACTGCTCGACGAACCAGGTGTACCTGACCCTGCCTGATGATCTGTCGATCGGCGGATGGGCTTCGAGCAGATAAGTCCAAGCCGCCTCCCACTCACCCATATCTGCATCGTATGGGATCGGCCGGCCCGCCACGTCGAGGCCCATCAGTATGGAGAAGTCATACGGTGTCATCGTCATGTCCCCGGTGGCAGAAAAATGAAACGAGTTGGTGGTGTCCCACCATCTCTCTACTAATGCGCCCTGAAGGGTCCTGCTCGCCGGATGACGCGACAACCCCTCGCAAAATGGGCCAAACCCTGCCTCGTCCACAATATACCGAACGGCATCTAGGAGCTCCATGTACCACTCCTTCGCAATAATCGATCCGTACCCCCGAGTGAAACGGGACGATACCTGCATGTAGAATGAACAGATGTATTCAGCTGCAAATTGAAAAGAATGCTGTGTTATGAACTGTGTGTTCAGATTGAGCAGTGTTATGAGCCGTGTGCAAAATTGAATAGAATGTTGTGTTATGAACTATGTGTTCAGATTGAGTAGTGTTATGAGCCGTGTGCAAATTGAAAAGAATGCTGTGTTATGAACTGTGTGTTCAGATTGAGCAGTGTTATAAGCCGTGTGCAACATTAAATAGAATGTTGTGTTATGAACTGTGTGTTCAGATTGAGCCATGTTATGAGCCGTGTGCAACATTAAATAGAATGCTGTGTTATGAACTGTGTGTTCAGATTGAGCAGTGTTATGAGCCGTGTGCAACATTAAATAGAATGCTGTGTTATGAACTATGTGTTCAGATTGAGCAGTGTTTTGAGCCGTGTGCAAATTGAAAACAATGCTGTGTTATGAACTGCGTATTCAGATTAAGCAGTGTTGTGAGCCGTGTGCAAATTAAAAAGAATGCTGTGTTATGAACTGTGTGTTCAGATTGAGCAGTGTTGTGAGCCGTGTGCAAATTGAAAAGAATGTTGTGTTATGAACTGTGTGTTCAGATTGAGCAGTGTTGTGTTATGAGCTGTGTGCAAATTAAAAAGAAAACTGCATTATGAACTGTGTGTTCAAATTGAGCAAATCCTGCGCTATGAACTGTGTGTTCAGATTGAGCAAAACTACGTTATGAACTGTGTGTTCAGATTGAGCAAAAACTGCGTTATGAATTGTGTGTTCAGATTGAGCAAATACTACGTTATGAGTTGTGTGTTCAAATTGAGCAAATCCTGCGTTATGAACTGTGTGTTCAGATTGAGCAAACCCTGCGTTATGAACTGCGTGTTCAGATTGAGCAAATACTGCGTTATGAACTGCGTGTTCAGATTGAGCAAATCCTGCGTTATGAACTGTGTGTTCAGATTGAGCAAATCTTGCGTTATGAACTGTGTGTTCAGATTGAGCAATACTTTGTTATGGATTGTGTGTTCAGATTGAGCAAAAACTGCGTTATGAACTGTGTGTTCAGATTGAGCAAAAACTGCGTTATGAACTGTGTGTTCAGATTGAGCAGAATACTGCGTTATGAACAGTGTGTTCAGATTAAGCAAAATATCGCGTTGTGAACTGTGTGTTCAGTTTGAGCAGAATACTGTGTTATGAACTACGTATCAAGTAAACAAAATACCGTCTAGCGAGCTGCGTGCCAAATCAACAAAACGTTGTGTTTTGAGTTGTGTGCCCAAAATGAGTTTTGTGCCCAAAATGACCTATGTGCCCAAAACGAGCTGTGTGCCAAATGAGCTGTGTGCCCAAGTGTGCTGTGTGCCAAATGAACAAAGTGTTACGTTGAGAGCTATGTGCCCGTATGAACCGAATGCTGTGTGCAAGTTATGTTCAGAACATGCAGAAGTACTGTGTATGTGAATGTGTTCGGAATGAGCAGATAAAATACATAGCGAAAGCATGAAATTTGCAAGAAATACGAAATACTGAAATGTAAAAGTGAAGTACGCACCTGGCGCGCATGATGAGATAGATGATACTCCGGCTCCCGTAGCAGCAAGTCTACGGGCGCCCGTCCCGCGAAGTCGGTAAAATGATGGAAGGTGCAAGTAGAAAGGATGTGCTCCTACGAGTGGTACCCCTCCGGGTTGAATGGCCGTATCCTTGGTGGCAACAGTATAATGTCAGGCTCATCCTCTACTCTCGGGGAGTCTCCGTCGTATGGAATATCGTCAACCATCTGAAGAAATCTGCAAAAATGAGCAAAATGGGCCAAAATTGCAAAAAGTCAACAAAAGTCAACTCTTGGGAAGAGAAAAAGTCAACAAAAGTCAACGCACGGGAAAAGGTGCTAAACTTCGAGACAAACATATCTCAAGTGGTAAAAATGGAGAAAGAAGCTCCGAAAACAAATTCTAATCGGTTCAAAACGAAGAGAATCGAAAGCTTTCGCGAAACAACTTCGCGTGGGGCGTTGGAAAACGCGTATAAAGTGCAGATCTGAGAGGGAAAAGGGTCTAGGAGCAAAGGAGAATGTGTTTCGGCCTTGTGTTTGTGAGCAAAAGTGATTTAGAGTTGTGTACTTAAAGATCTGGCCTTGAAATGACAAAACTGTCCCTGTTTTCATAAACTGGTCGGCCGACCAGTTTTTCTGGCTAGCCGACCACTTAGGTGGTCAACAACTGGTCGGCCATTGTTCTAGGTGGTCGGCCACCCTCCTGGGTGGTCTCCAAGGTCCCATGTCCTCCCTGTGTGTTTTGGTGATGATTGGAGTCCTCGGCTCTCGAGAAAGTGCAAGGAAAGTACACTTTTCGGCTCAAAATCGTCCCCGCGGGAATTTCGATTCAAGTCTTCGATGCGTGGCTCATCAATTACTCATCAAGAGCAAGGTGTATCCTTTTGAGTACTTTGTGACGCCTCCGAGAGGTAACTCGGAGGTTCAGGTTAAATTGCTCGCATTAAGATTTGTACCTCCTTTTTCAGTATTTTGCTTCGAACGTACTTTTGGAGTTGCACATTTCAAATACATCCTTATGCACACCACTTGCTGCATTGTAATGCACATCACTTCTTGCATTGTTATGCACACCACTCGTCGCATTGTTATGCACGTTTCTCTCGTATTGTCACGCACATTTTGCTCGCATTGTTTTGCACATTCCTTTTGCATTGTTATGCATTTGATCCGCATAGTTATGCGCACACTTAGGTTGCATTGTCATGCACCCCTCCATCGCATTGTTATGCGCACACTTAGGTTGCATTGTCATGCACCCCTCCATCCGCATTGTTATGCGCGCACTTAGGTTGCATTGTCATGCACCTCTTCACCTGCGTTGTCGTGCATACTTAGGTTGCATTGTGGTGCATGCTCCACTTGCATTGTCACGCACTTTTCACTTGCATTGCTATGCATGTTTCCATCGGCATTGTGTATGCACGTGTTTATCTCGCATTGGAATTGCATCTTGATGTAACGATGAACATGTGCTTCTAACTATATTGTACCTGTCGAGTTTCTTTCTTTTGCAGGCACAATATTGTATGTACGGTTCATTTGAGGCTGGTGCGACCAGACGGTATTGTATTTACTCCGCGTGAGACGTAGCGAGAATTGTATAATTCTCTTACATCCTTTCTGCATGTAATGTAGTTTGGTTCGTATTCGCTTGCTTAAACTGTTGCATTTATTTTGTATAATTGCTTCATTACAGCTTTCTTTGCATGATCATAAGTTATATTCGGCATTGTGCATGTCATTTGCATTTTGCCCCTGCCTGCAGGCACATCTCTTTGTTATCTTACCTATTTGTCTAAGTCTGCGGCCTTGTCAAAAATGGGTCGTCTCTAGGCTTTAACATTCACTCCCGTCACTTATGACTTCCGAGTTCTGTCAAAGAGGGGCAACTATAAACACCCCATTTTTGACCGACCTTAAGATTCAGACGTCATCGATTGAGTGCTCAGTGATAGTGCATGTCGTGCTCGTTTCGAGGTTTCAGAGTTTTTGGCTGAGAGCCTTGCCTCCGGGCCTCTGAACTCCTTGTGCTTTGGCTCGGTTTGTGGACCGAACCTTGTTTCTCTTCCCTGGAGGGAGGGAGAGGTCTTGTAGACCACCTCTTTGTGGTTGTAGACCACTTTTCTCGTTTGGAGACCAGTTTCTGGTTTTCGGAGCCTTCAGCCGCGCGCCTTGTCTCGGGACCGCTTAACGTTCTCCGTTTGGCGTGGTTTTTGAACCACACCTTGTTGCCTCTGCCTAGAGGGACACTGTGGTCCGAGAGACCACTTTTGTGGTCGTAGACCACTTTTGATGCCCGTAGACTAGTTTTCGAGGCTTCCGGCTGCGTGCCTTGCCTCCCGAACTTTTGTCTTGCATCCGTTTTGGTTTGTTTTTGGTACAAACCTTGTTTTCCTTGTTTGGAAGGTGGTACAAGGGTGGGAGACCAGTTCTTCCCCTTGGAGACCACTTTCCTCCCCGCCAGCCAGTTTTCTGGTCGGCCAACTGGTTTTCTTGGTCTTTGGGCCACCTTTTCTGGTCGGCCACCACACCACTGCATTGTTTTCATACTGCTAACCTTCTCCCACCATGGCCGACCAGTTTTCTTCTTGGGAGACCACTTGTGGTGGTCGGCCGACCACTTCAAGTAGCTGGCCGACCACTTTAAGTGGTCGGCTGTTTTTCATCACCTTTTTGGAGATATTTTTAGGCCAGCTGTGCCAGCTGGAAGGCACAGAAGCCATCCTCCATACACATGTATAGAGGGATGGCTTTGAGGCCAAAGCTTGTCCAACAAGCTTGTTGCTTGTTCTCTATAAGAGAGAACCTCCCCCCTCCTCCTCTAGGTTCAGAATTTTGTGGCTGGAGCTATAGATACACACTTGTCTCTATATTTCCTTGTTGGCTCTTGTTTTGTACCTTAAAGTGTATATTCATCATACTTTAACACACAAACACACACTCAAACACCATACTCTTGGAGCTGAGGTCCCTTGAAGTTGTTTTTGAAGTTTTTGGACTGGTTTTGGTTCAAAAAGAGTGTTGGAGTTGCAGCCTTGAAGGTGTTCATCAAGGGTGAGTTTCTACCCTCTTGAACCTTGCTTTTGCTTAAGCTTTTAGCCCTATTTTCATGCTGATTTAAGCTTAACTCTTAACTACAAAAAGTTCTGTTTTGCATGCTTAAAATGTTTGTTTAAGGTCACTTTTGTGTTGGGGGTAGTCTACCCCCTCTTAGGCCTTGTTTTGAGCCATCCCTTTTGGCTCTTGTTCTAGCCTTTGCATGACCTTTCTACCACTGAAATCCAGAGGATTTTCAGTGGTGGAGAGGTGGTTTTGGGGTCCCAAATAGGAGAGGGTCATCCCCTCTCCTTGTGTTTTGATTGCTTGCTTTGAATGCCTTATGTTTGAGCATGTTTATTAAGCTTGTGTTGGTTTGTTCTTAGCATGTATTTGGGGATATTTTGAGATGGCATGCCATTGTTTTTGGCTGTCTTGATCATCCCATGCATGTATAATACACTTGTAGTGTAATCCTCACAAACTAGCTTTGTATGCTTCATGAAGTAGCATGTCTTTCTAGCTTGTTTTGAGTCCATTTCAGCATGTTCTTGGTGTTGTTTTACCATGATATACCTCTGTTAAGGTTTGGTTTAATGGTCCTATGCATGCTCCATGCACTTGTAGTGCAATTTCATGAATTATCCTAATGTGTGCCATGCTTTAGACCATCTTTCTAGCATGATTTTGGCTTAACTTTGAGAAGCTTTTGTCCATGTTTTAGCATGCTTAAGCTCTGATTTGTGTTGTTTTGGTCATGCATGCCATGCTTTGTATAGCTGTAGTGCATTCTAGCTTGTTAGCTTTGTGTATTAAGTCCACTAGCATGCATTGCTTGGCCTATTTGAATGATTTGGCATCATTTGTTATGTGATTTTAGTTCATGTTTCATGTTCATGCACTCACATTTGTCACTTATTCAATGCGTTGGAGGGTTTGCCCTTTATGCCTTAAACATGAATCATTGCGTATGCCTTCATGCCTAAGCTTGCGAGCTATCATTTCAATGTGTTTTTGGGGTTATTTTGCCATGATATAACTCTAATTTTTGTTGGCGAAGCCATCTCATGCTTGGTCTTGGTAGGTGTAGTGTAATCCACCTTATTTGCCTTGCATATTCCATGCCTTATGCCCTTCATGCTAGCTTGTTTTGCCTTCCTTCCATACATGTTTTAGTATCATTTTGCCATGTTCTATGACTATTTTGGGTTTCCTTGACCATATGCTTCATGTTTTGCATAGTTGTAGTACAAATACCTATGCTAGCTTCAAGCTTTGGGTACCATAGCATGCTTCATTTGTGTTGTGTACATGATTTGGCATCCTTTAACATGACATTTCAGAGCATATAGGATTGCTATGTTCCCACTCCTTTCATGCTTTCAATGCCTTTGAGTGTTATGCATTATTGCCTTGTTTGTGGCCTAGCATGTATGCCATCTTGCCTAGGCCCTTGAGCCCTCATCTTAGCATCTTTTGGTCTTTGTCTAGACCCATTTAAGCTCTGTCCATGATTGGTTCATGCATTTGTGCCATGTATTGCATGCCCCCTTTGTAATCCTCTTTACTAGCCTTATGCCTTAAGGACTCTAGTATGCTATGCTTGTATTGTTTGAATGATTTGGCATCATTTCATACTTTATTTTAGTGCATTTAGTGTTGTTACACTCCCACATTTGTCACTCCTTGAGCACTCTTGAGAGTTGTGCTCTTATGCCTAATTGGTGAGCCAATACATGTGCATGCATTTCTCTTGCTTTCATGCCTTTATTTTATCATTATGGCCACTGATTTGAGCATGACTGAGGTCTGTCCATTTTGGTTTAAGTCCATGGAGCATGTTATGTGAATGTTGTTACATTGTATCATATTGTTGCATGCTTATGTTGCCTTGCATTGTGCATGCATTAGCATTGTTTGCATGTCATTAGCTTTGTTAAGTTGATCATGTCACATTGCATTGAGTATGCCATGTTCTTAGCATTTAGCATTGTGTATGCCATTTTGTCTACATGCTTAGGTCATATTGCATTGTGTATGCCATATAGTTGCATTGTGTCTTGCATGCCTTGCATTGCATGTTTGCATGCTTAAGTTGCATTACATTACATGTTAGCTACATTGCAGTTGTTTGGATTAGGTGTTAGTCCAAACACGAGAAAAGAGAGACGTTTCATACTTTAAGTGATAAAACGTGCCTCAATTCTCGGTCGCCGACGCTCTTGATCATACATGATAGAGTTCTAGGCTTTATGTGTTTATGTGTGCATTCATTTCATATTGAATTGTGCAATTTGGCTTCTCGGCCATCATGTATCGAGATGCGTGATTGGTGGCCCGAGGGTCGAGAACCACACTCCCTTGAGCTTATGAAATGATAGGGAGGGTGGTTGTGCACACATATGTTGCAAATACATTGCCATGTCCTTTCTTGCTCTCTGTTGCAGCAAATTGGAGAAGTGTAGCAATAACTGGTCGGCCGACCAGAAGAACTAGCTGGCTGACCACTTTTTCTGGTCTGCAGTAAAGAAAAGTGGTCGGCAGCTAGTTGGCAACATCAACAACTGGTCGGCCAGGTTCCTACAAGTCCCCATGGTGGAGTTGAAGCTTTGTGGAGCTTGGTGCAAGGTTCTGAGGACAATTGCAAACAGAGGCAAGTTGGGGCATCGCGACGGATTTCTGAGCGAAGCGACCGGGCATGCATACTCTTCTCCCTCTGAGGGCATTGCTTTACTGCTTTCCTTATCTAGTTTATGCTTTGGTTATGTACTTAAGTAGTTAATGCGTTTAGCTGCTTATTTGATTTATAATAGTTAGTTAGCTTGTTAGCTAATTAGTTTTGTTTTGTAATAATTAGTTTAATTAGCTTAGATTAGCTAGTTAGCTTCTTATTCGGACCCTCCATCGAGAGGGCCAATTGTTGTAATAAGCATGCGTGTGTATGATGCATGCCTTCCAACCCCCATTTCTTTCTCCCTTTTACTTAACTGCTTATGATGGTTAGTTTTAGAGCATATTTCATTAGCATACCTTATGCTTCACATGCGTACATCAATTCATCTGTTTTGCATGCACCGGGCTTGGCGCATCATACTAACTGCATTGTATTTTCAATACATTTACTTGAATACGTGTTCAACAGCATGTTACCAAGTTGCATTCTTATGCCATCTTAGGATAGCGGAGCCTATCTTAGTTGCATTTTCGCATGTGTTGCATTAGCCATCTTAACATGAACTAGGATCATGCATGATTGCTAACTAGTTCTCTATTTTGGCTCAGAGTACACTGTGAGTGTTTACGCTTTAGCATACTGCATGTGTGTTAGTGTTGCCATGAAAGCATGCTTGCCATGAGGCTAACTGCTTAAGTGATTAACTGCCTGAATGCCTATGGGTGAAGGTTTGATTGCTTGAATTGGAACAATTCATTGAAATCCTCGTCTTAGCCTACTTGCGAGTAGCACCTCTAAACCATTTTCAAACAAACGAAGAAGCAATGTTTTGTTCCAACTTAGGCGATCTAGTCTATACTTGTATGTTGTGCGCATCACATAGTAATTCTAGGTTAATAACCGGAATAAGAACACGTGTGTTTTCAAAAACAACATATCATGCTTAGTAAAGGCCGATCTTTGATCGGGCGAGCGGGGGTGCTCATTGCATGACCTTCCCCTCTCGTACCCAAGTTCCCGAGCCGAGGCAACTTTGGTGATGACGGATACGTGGCCTTATGCACGAGTTAGGGTTTCCTAAATTCCCCCAAAATAAAATATTTAGGTGGCGACTCTGTATTTGGCAAAGCAGTCCATGTTTGGGACTTCTTTAGAAAAATCAGTTTTCCAAAAACGATTTGCCGGATTTGGAGTCTTTGGTGATTTATCGGTCTCACATTGCACTTTGTGAGATTAGATTCAGAACCGTGACATGAGTCCGAACTGTAGTAGCCTAAGAACAAAACGGAATTCGCGCCCTCGCGGCGCGGAGCCGGGAATTCTCCGGGACGGTCTACAGTATTGTTATTTAATTAATATTGTGAGATGGTTTTATGGTTATATTTTCGAGGCGTTACATATTTTTTACCAAAAGAAACCAAAAAACTTATTGATGTAGTGAATTGTTTGAAATTATTGAATGGTTATTTTCCAAATGTATAGATTATGTATAGAATACGATTGATTGTACTACTTATAGTTTCTCTTTTCAAATTAAAGTTGATTAAATCTTACATTTGCTCAACTATGTTAAATGAAATATTAAATGGATTAGCAATTTTATCCATCGAAAATGATTTAGCTTATAAGTTGGATTTTGCGAACTAGATTAGTAATTTTACAACTAAAAGTGCAAGAAGAATGATATTTAAGTGATCTTTGTTAAATTTTATTTATTTTTTATTTGATACTTCAGTTTAGATTTTTTTGGTCATTTTTCTTATTGTAAATTTTAATAGATGTATACTGGAAGCAACATTTTCACAATGACTGTCAAATATCAAAAAAATAATAATAATAATTAGGCACATAATTATTATTATTTTTTAAATATGTATGAAAAACCCCATGTTGAAAGTTCGCTTTGGGTCCCGAAAAAGTCAGAGTTGGCCCTGTGGTTTGGATAATCGAGACGAACCCAAAATGGGCCGGACTGGATCGTCTAGTTCAAAGACTAAACTGGAGACAGTCTAGTCCCTAAACTAAATGAGTTAGGTTTCTCTTAAGTTGTTTTGAACTTGAGAGAATTGTTTGGGTTCATGGGGCTAACCATAAGACTTGTTTCAATAATTCGAATTGTTCATTTTGTAAGACCCTTCGTATAGATCAATCAGAAAAGAAAAAAAAAATTAGATTAATTCAATGATTATAACTTTTTTATTTTATCGTATATATCTCCAAAAAAAAAAATGAATAACAAATGTGTTGTTCAAAATAAACTATCTATATATATTTTTTACTATTTTTACTTACCGAAAAACTATCTATTTTTTAGAACAAATGCTATAAAATGAAAATGCTATAAGTATCAATTCAATTTAATTTAATTTTTTAACCATGAATAAATAGGAGTCCTATAAAATGAAACTTGATCCAAACTAATAAATAACCAATCATTCATACCTTCCCATCCAAAACATAACAAATGCAATTGCTTTGTAACAAATGCCTCCTTTTTTTTTTTTTTTTTTTAATAGATGACAAGTAGAAAGAATTACAAAAGGACACCATTGCTTTGATGGAGGTCCGTGGCTGGAATTTAATGTCAAGATCCCCAAGTTCTATTGCCCACTTTGCTATTCGACCCAAGAAATTAGCTCAACTGAACACTGACTTTAGAGGATACTTAGTAAGGACATTGATGGTGTGCCCTTGGAAGTAGTGAGCAAGATTTCTAGAAGTGATCAGTAGAGCG
Organism: Camellia japonica; assembly: GCA_030407325.1. Lineage (NCBI taxonomy): Eukaryota > Viridiplantae > Streptophyta > Magnoliopsida > Ericales > Theaceae > Camellia > Camellia japonica. The sequence goes on from JAPPVO010000007.1 coordinate 120,285,886, forward strand.
TATGCCAATTTCTCCAGTGGCATGTATCTGGTTTCAGCATCTAGTAGGGTCTTGTTGACGTAGTACACTGGCTTTTGTTCCTTCCCCTCTTCTCTGATCAGGATTGCACTCATAGCGTGATCAGAGACAGCCAAGTAGAGAAAGAGTTGGAAATTGGAGTGGACAGAAGGGGGGGGAAGAAAGATACTTCTTTAGTTTTGTAAGTGCTTCGGAGCACTGGTCTCTCCACTTGAAGCTGGAAGAAGGACCTCATCCGATTGGAGGAGGATTAATAAAGCAGTTCAATGCCGCAACCATGCTACAGCCATGCCAGTGAGCTTTTGGAGTTCCTTAGCCTTCGTAGGTGTTTCAATGTCTTAGAGGACTTTGATTTTGTCGGGGTTGGCTTCAATGCCTCTTCTGATCACCATATACCCCAAAAACTTTCCTGAACACACACTTTGAGGCGTTCAAGCGAAGCTTATGGGTCTTTTGAATTTGGAACACCTCCTCCAAGTCTCTCAAATGTTGTTTAGCCAATTTACTTTTCACCACCATGTCATCTATATAGGCTTCCATGGTCTTACCTAACTTGTTTTTAAACATTTTGATGGCCATCCATTGATAAGTCACACCAACGTTCTTCAAGCCGAAGGGAATCACCTTATAGCAGTAGGTGTCCCTTGGATTAATGAATGTAGTTACCTCTTGATCAAGGCTAAACATGGGGATCAAATGAAAGCCACTGTAGGCGTCCAAAAACCTCATCCGTTCGTGTCAGAAACAGAGTCATATTCATATTCGTATTCAAATCATGTGTAGTACATCCATTAGCATTAACATATCTCTTGGGTCAAGCATATCAAGTTCCATAATGGAACCTCCGATACCAAGTAACATATCTCATACGTGGGCCACGTTATTGTTTCCCCCAAGCGAGGGCCTGGGCCATGATATTATTTCCCTCGAGTGAAGGCCTCATGACCATAAGCCACAATATTATTTCTTCTGGGCGAGGGCCTCTACTAAGGATACCACATAGACATTTCAAAGAATTGGATCATCATTCATGTAATCACAATATAACCTTTTGTATCATTCTCGGAAAAATTCATATCATATTATAATGTTCAGAAAGTATTTCATATCGAACATAGCTATACTAAGTTATTACTCACTGATAGTTTCATAGATAGCTTCAATAGCAAACCAATGGATCAACAGCTCACGGCGCGTGACCTACACAAACATAATAGATACACATATTAAAACACACACTCGGATAGTACTTAACTTATTTCGTTTCGTTCTTAGTGTGTTTCTAAGTCTTATCCTCATTATTGTGTCTTAATTAGAGCTTAAGAATGCCTAAGATGCAATGATGATGCCAAAATGTACTTTAAAACACTTAGTCAAATTTCTGAAAACATGGTCTTCACTCGAGCGCAAATTCCTTCGCTCGAGCGGAGGTTCAAAAATAGAGATGGTCGCTCGAGTGCAACTTCGGTCGCTCGATCGGTCTGTAAACTCTGCAAAAGTACTGGTTGCATGATTTTTTCACGTGACAATCGCTTGACGGTCACTCAAGCGTGAGACTGAGGTCTTCGCTCGAGCACAACTTTGGTTGCTCGAGCTGTCTGCAAAATTCGTAAACTTCTGGGAGCATGCATTTTACGTTCGAGCCAACTTTTGTCGCTCAAGCGGAAGTGCAAAATAAAGACCGGTCGCTCAAGCGCAGGTTCGGTTATTCGAGCGGTGAGGCAAAATTCTAGAATTTCTAGATCTGCTCCCAAGCTCAAAACTCGAATTCAAAGCCTTAAAACACAACCTTTGGGCCCCAAAACTTCAGAAAACATGTCTAAACTTGTAAAACATCAAGAATTAAGGATCATTTTACAAAATCAAGGCCTAAGAGTAAGTGAATTATTCAAAAACAAACTTGAATTATACGTATACATATCATACATGTGTTGTTATGAACTCAAACCTTCCAAAACATGTACAAATGGAGTGTTAAAGTGCAAAACCACAATGAGCTCCCATAATAGAACAAAAATAAGTCCTTGCATGTAAGAATTTGTAGAAATCAAAACTCAAAATCCATGAATTATGCATACATGGATAGTATGACTTATATTCTTCATTTCCTAGCTCAAATCTCATACTCAAACACTTCAACCTCTTGAATCTATGCATTAGTTGGCTCAATTACAGAACTAGAGGCTTGAATTCTTATCTTAGGTGTTCAATTGAGCTCTAGGTGGCTAATTGTTTGTTTTTCCAAGCTAATTCTTCCAAATTCTCTCCAATTCTTTCACCTTTCTAGCAATTCCCCTTAATTGAGCTCAAGTCTCCTCTTTCCCTCTCTCTCACGTTTGTGCCTCAAGGATGATAAAATGGGAGTGTGAGTGAGGTTCTAAAATCAACTTAAGCCTTATATAGGCTTAATTAGTGGTGATTAATTAAACTAGGCTTAAGTTAACTAATTTACATTATTTAATTCTAATTAATTCGTTCCGAGTCAAATTTCAATTGAACCAACCACAAGGTTCTAAAATTTCTAAATAACACATAAACCAAGTCAATTTCATGATCGGATGCCAATATGGCCTTCAATTCGCAAAATGAAACAGAAATACAAACAGATATTCTTACGGCAAACAAATAAATAATGCAACACACATGCAATTAATTCAGAATTTTTTCTTAACTATTTATTAGGCATCCTTAATCACGGTTTTAACAGTTAATCATAGGTCCAGGTTGTTACAGTCTTCCCCCCTTAAATATTTTGGTCCTCTAAACTCGATTTACCTTCGTTTTGGTAGAATATCAGATCCAAAGGGAACAGTTCAAGATATCTCTTCATCATATCTTCTTTAGTCTCCCAAGTTGCATAAGTCTCTCCGTGGTTTTGCCAATCAACCTTCACTAATGGAATTTCTTTATTTCTCAGTCTTCTGATTCGGCGATCCACAATTTGAATTGGCCTCTCTTCATATGTATAGTCCTCCTTCAAAAGCACGTGTGTTGGCTTAATAACATGTAATGGATCTCTCAAATAATCCTGAAGCATTGAGAAATGAAAAACATTGTGCATATTCTGCATAACCGGAGGTAAGGCCACTCAGTATGTTACTGAGTTGATTTTCTCTAAAATCTCATATGGACCAATGTATCTTGGTGCCAGCTTTCCTTTCACCCCAAATCATGTCTAACCTTTCATTGGAGTCACTTTTATAAACCCATGGTCTCCGACCTCATATTCTCTGTCTCTCCTCCAGACATCTGCATAACTCTTTTGACGACTCTATGCAGTTTTCAAACGTTGTTAAATCAGTTTCACCTTTTCAGTTGTTTCTGCACAAGTTCCGGTCCCAGCAATGGTCTATCATACTTCAGCCTAGCAAATCAAAGATC